>OZ014521.1:190908187-191423187 GCA_963966055.1 Lathyrus aphaca | reverse complement strand
GCGAATCCATGCAAAAATACACATGTTCTTCAATCCATTTGGCGAATTGCACCAAAATTACACATGTTCTTCAATCCATTTGGCGAATGCATTACCAAACTATGTTAGTTTGGTAATTTTTTTTAAAGTTATGTTATTTTGGAAAATTATTTAATAAAGTATGTTATATTAAAAAAAAATAACTTTATGTAGTATTTCAATCACATTTTAAATATTACAGTGAAAAGATTGAAATACATAATAATCAAGATTTTAGACTTTTCATTTTTTAGAGCAATATTATGCATGTTTTCTTGTTTGAATCTAATTGATTGTGTTTCGTGTCACTTCATATATATAACAGTCAAAAAATGGAATGTAATTGATTGTGTTTCGTGTCACATCATTGAAAGCAATATTTGCAATCTTTTTTTAAATCTAACAGATTGCATCTCGTGCGTCTTTATGAATTATTCCAATCACATTGAATCGTATCTGTTATCCCTAAATTTTGACGCTAGCAATTAATGAGGTTATCTTGGCTTAGTAAGAGACTTTGCTGGTGATTAGTCAAAAAGTAAGGTTTTTCGACTTAACCAATTAAGAGTAAGAGTCGAAGCGAACTACCTACAAGTTTCATACTTAGTGAAAATTCTAAGTTTGGAACATTTTTTAAGTGTTGAGGGGATTCGACCAAGCATATGTTCGACGAAGGTGGCAGTTACCAAAGGTCTTACATGTTCATTCTTGGAGGGAAACACATGGAGTTTTTAATCCAAAGACAGGGACAAGTGGCGCAAGATGAAGCTTCTTCAGTGCGTGATGGGACAAGTGTCACCATCTTAAGATAGTTGTAGGGGAAACCGTCGAAAGCGGTTATTTTGTAATGTATATAAATAACTTAGTCTAGTGTTAGAATAAGTGTGTGGAAATCATATGTACTAGTAACTTCGTAGACTCAAAGTATGCACGTGTAGAGAAACGAGTGCAGTGAGAATGTACTTGATTGAAACACCACCACCAATTTATCTTTTATGTCAAATTTATCTTCAAGGTATTTACTTTTGAAGTCATTTATCTTTACAAAGTATTTATTTTGAAGCATTCTACATTTCAAAGTCATTTATCTTTTCAGCAATTTACTGCATTTCCTTTTACATTTCCAGCAATTTAACATTCCTCGCCTTGCCTTTAAATTTCATTTAAGTTTCAAGCAATGCCTTTATTTTCCTTTAAAATTCTCAGTCTTGTCTTTACTTTGATTTATCTTAAAAGCCTTTGTCTTTTACTTTGCTTTCCTTTTAAAACCAAATCTGAGTCTCGTTGAGAGATTCAAGAACGCATTTTTCTTTCCCAAAAACGTAATATATCAACATCGTCATTCTTCTCCAATTTAGCACATGTCCTAGGATCAATCTGGTCGATCCTGTGAGTAACTGAGGGTATTTTTGGTATCTTCAGAGGACCAGCGGTAGTTTAATAATTTTGGGGGTAAACAAATTGGCACGCCCAGTGGGACCGTGCTAAGTTGAAAACATTTTTTGGGAGTGTTTATAACTTCTCCTTTTTTTCGTAACGTTTATTTTGTAACTTATGTGTTTTGTAACTTCCTTTACGTGGACGGTCTGGTTGAGGAACGGTTACCTTTGTTGTATGCATTTGAGAAGTGGCAAAGTAGTCAGTACAGACCATTATATCCCTAAAAGAAGAAATACAAAAAGGATGGCTTCTAGCCAAGGAAATTCGAGTGACTAAATACCCGCAATGAGTGGGTCGAATCCTCAAGTGAGTAGTTCAAATGTTCGTACGACGAACACACAAGGTAGACCAAGGAATGAGGCCATCCCAACCTCCAATCCTTCGACGGGAGTTGCAACCTCACCAATTGTGACGTCAGAGAAGGCCTCTTCGACGGGATTAGGAGATACAATTAACATATATTATACACAACCAGTGTTGGAGTATATTGGGCCAAATACTCAAATTCCACCACCAAGTACGACTGCATTTCGACCACAAATATCTACATCACTTTCTCAGACATATCCTAGACTCTTTGGTACCTCAACTACCATGGCAGGATTGAGAAATGCTCCCCAATCTATTCAGACAATGTTATTTCTTCACCATTACAGGAATTCGGATCTGCAATAAATATGAGGAAGAATAATCAGACTGGTGTCGTGGGGCATTCGACTCAGAGTCATGCTTTGACAAATGAATTTGTGACCTATCTAATACAACAAATGGATAAAGTAACATGCAAATGTTGCATACTTTATCCCAAACTATGGAAGAAATTTTCCAGCCTTTGATCTAGAATGCAACTCAGACAAATCAACGGATGGTGTCTCAAATGGCGCGCATAGCAGAGTTCATGGGGGTACCAGCACCAGTTCGACAACCCCATCACTTACCAGAAGTAAGAGAAGCTATGCAACCATTGGATCAAGAAAATCCACTTGTGGTCGAACAAGTGGATATCGAACCCATTCGAGGTCAGAGATAGGTACCAATAGAAGAGGAACCAAGAGTGAGATTGGTGAATAGACATCAAGATGCATACCACGTTGTCCAACAAGTTCGACAAAATAATCTAGCAGCAAAGAACAACTTGGCGGCTCTTGTCGAACGAATAATGGCTCGAAGTGGAATCAATACTGGTTTTGTTAGGCCAAACTTCACTTCACCAATAGTGGACTATATACTCCAATTGGAGTTGCCCCCTAGGATGAAGGTTCCCAAATTTACTAAGTTCTCAGGGGATACAACCAAATCTACAGTCGAACATGTGGGCACGATACATGATAGAGGTTGGGGAGATTGCTAACGATGAAAGTCTGAGAATTAAATACTTCCCTAGTTCCCTTACCAAGAATGTCTTCACTTGGTTCACCACCCTGCCACCTGGTTCGATATGTAATTGGACTCAATTAGAGTGTTTGTTCCACGAGCAATTCTACATGAGTCATACTAAGATTAGTTTGAAAGAATTAGCCAGTGTGAAACGGAAGGTCAATGAGTCCATAGATGATTACTTGAACAAATTTCGACTGCTTAAAGCAAGATTCTTCACTCAAGTACCTGAATGTGAATTGGTCGAAATGGCTGCTGGCGGCCTAGACTATTCAATCAGGAAGAAGCTAGATACCCAGTACTTGAGAGATATGGTCCAATTAGCAGATCGAGTTCAACAGATTGAACGTCTGAAAGATGAGAAAGCTAGGGCGAACAAACACAAAAAGATAGCCTATGTCGAATATCAAGATGAGGTTGAGAACGTCTACGACGAGACTCTTCCCCTAGATGATAATGAGATAGACTTAGATGAGCTTAAGCAGGGTCCTCCTTATCCCTGCAAACTATTAGTTCCTTCAAATGGAAAAAATCCCGCTGAAGTCGAAAAGAACGATAGATTTCCAAAGAAAACATATACTATCGACGTCACCAAGTATCTTTGATTTATTAGTTAAGGATGGACAAATACTAGTCCCTCCTGGTGCTAAAACACCACCTTTAAATCAAAGAAAGAAAAAAGGTTTTTGCAAATACCATAATTATTTGGGTCATAAAACTTCTCAATGTTTTCTTTTCAGGTATTTGGTGCAAAATGCAATCCAAGATGGAAGACTCAAGTTCGGCGACAAGCCAAAGGCACAGATGAAGATTAATATTGATCATCTTCAGAGGACTGAGGCAAATTACTTTGAACCTTCTGCTGTAAACTGGGTGGATGTCATTGAGCAAACTGCTTATAACACTGAAAGTCCTGATCCAGTCGAAGATGTAGATGACCTTGTGATGGTGGAGGTCACTGAGAACCCCAGCATTGAAGCCACAATATTCAAGGTTGGTCAGGAGCTGACCGGTGAGAAATGGGAACATCTGATATGCAAGGCTGCAGAGGGATTCTTCAAGACATCATCAGAGGTCGAAAGGTTCAATGTGGGGGTTACCATTATCCCACACGAGGAGATTGAAGATTCAAGCCTCCCACTCATTACTAAAGAAGCTGTTGAAAGTTTCACAAAGAAGGATAGGGCCACTGATGGTCTGGAGTTGCACTTCTCTAAGATGGATCTCAAGGATGAAGTTAATATTAACATGGTCAAAGTAACAGACGACCAGATACTGAAAGTGGATCATTCTACTGGCCAGAATGAGCACTATGCAAAGGCTTATCCTAAATAGGGTGAGACTATTATTGATTTCTTGCAGAGATGTGTAACACGGTGGGAGAACTGACTTTAGTTAAATGTTGCGGATAGCAAGAGTCGCCACCGACTTTTATTTTATCCAAAGGAAAGGGTATAAAAGAACAGGAAAGACCTTAAAAGATTTTTGGGTTCGGGGGGTAGGTTATGTAAAGGGAAGGTGTTAGCACCCTTTACATCCATGGTTATCCATGGGCTCTTAGTTACTTAGCTCACTTTAAAATGTTTTTGAGAAGTGTAGTGTGTGATTAGAAACTTTCTTAAGTACTTTATAATGATCCATGTACGGATATATATAAAGCCATTGTTTTGAAAATTACTTGAAAAATGTGAAGTGTTTTTGAAATGTTTTGAAAAGGTGAACAAGTACATAAGAGGAACCTACCCTAAGTTAAGTCTTTTATGTTCTTAAATATCCTTTAAATGGTAAGACTATCCCTATTATTAAGGAATAGGTAGTCATTACCTTGGATGTCTGAGGGACCAATGAAGGGACATCTGTGATTAGGCAACTGTAAGGTGTATTTAGCAATTCGAAGGGACTTATCATCTTTTATTCGAAAAGGGACAAGATCATTTACAAAGGCAACCATGACGGGACTTGATCTTATAATTCTTTAAAGGGACAAGATGATGTTAATGAGAGAAGGGACTTTGCTTTATACACCTTACTTGACCTTTTATTTAGGCAACATGAGAGGTAACCCTTAAGAAGTGAGATGGCGATCAAAGATCGACTTACGTGTGTGCGTGTTTATTTTCAAATATTTATCTTATTTAATTAATTTTCTAAATTAATTTTAATCACAAACATGTTATGCACACCCTATAGTTACTAACCACACAGTTAATAACTTTACAATAAAAATAAAGCAAAAATATAAACCTAAACTATTACAAAGCTTTGGGATAGTTACAATATAATCGGAAAAATAATAATAACGATAAAATAGAAAATAAATAAGCAATAATTTAAATGGTTAGTAATAATGAAATAATAATAATAATAAAAGGGTTAGTAAAAATATAAAGAAAAATAACAATTTAAGAGAAAATATTATTTTTTAAGTTAAATAAACATTTAGAAAAAAAATTAGAAGAAAATAGAATAATTATAATAATAATAAACAAATACTAATTATATAAAAAATGATTAATTATTTAATTATAGTTTATAACAAAATTAAATTAAATATTAAGGTTAATAAAAATTAGGGTTAGGGTTTGAGAAAAAAAATTTAAGGTTTAGGAAAAATTTTAGGGTAAAAATTATGGCGTAATTTGGGTTTTAAGATAAAGATTAGGGCTAAATTTTTAGAGTTTAAAGTTTATGAAAAAAATTAAGACTTAGGTTTAAAATTAAGGTTTAGGAAAAAAATTAAGGTTTATTATAAAAATATAAGTTTTTTAAAATAAAATAAAAAAAAGGATTATGTTTTATCTTTTAAAAATTAGTTTAATAATAATAATAAGCAAATTCAAAGAAAATACATAATTTGAGGAAAAAGGGAAAAATAAAGTTAGAGATACCAAAAATATTGGGGGTTTGCCCTTTTTGCTTCATTGAGTTCTTTGCCACTGGGACACCCACGTTTCTTCATCAAAATGCTCCAAACCTCAGTTCCTTGCCACTAGGTTGTGGGTCTGCATATGAATAAGTCTAACAAATACCTATTATATAATAAAAATGAAAAAAAAACATGTTAGTAAAACAAAATTTTCCAAGGTTGAGTTTTACAAAAGAAAATATATAAACAGTTTATATTAAAATAGCCTAATAATTAAATAAATCTAAGAAAAATGAATTATGAGAATTAATTAAATTAAAAAACATTTAAAGGTTGATTAAGGTTTTTATAAAAAAAAAGTTTGAGGTTTTAATAAACCTAAATATAAAAGTAATAATACTAATAAAAAATGCTAACCTAAATTTAATAAAAAAAAGATTTGTTAAAAAAAAGTTAATTAAAAATAATAGGTTAGCAATGTTTAAAAGACAAATTAAGGGAAAAAATGATGAAGAACCCATGTTTCTTTGCCAAAATATTGGGAATGGGTGTTGAACCCACGCCCTCATACTTTCAACCTTAGGTCTTTGTCACTAGGTCAATCAGCGCATGCCACACACCATCTTCCTCCTCCCACCTGCATATTTTTTGTATATACTGTTGGAAGAATAAAAAAAGAAATAAACAGGATCAAATAAAATTGCTGCAGATTTTAAAATAATGAAAAATAAGAAAAGCGATTAAAATAAAATCTAAAAAATATTAAAACGATGCTAAAAATCTAATAAAATCAAATAAAGAACGCAGAATTTTTTTTAGATTTTTTTGAGAATATGAAAATAGAAAATAAATCAAATAAAATAGAAAAAAGAGGAATTTGCGATTTTGAGGGTCGAAATCTTTTAGAATTCTATTCTAAAAGAGTATTGTTTGTCGATTTTTTTTCTGAACTTCTGCAAAAATTTCGGAGTAAATCGAAACAGTAGTACTTACCTGACTTACCTGTCAGCCTGTAATGTTTATCACTACTGCAGCCTTCGAAGTATCGACGAAAACAGATTACAGCAGATTAACCAATAGTTTAGTTCTCCATGGTGCCCTATGATTCCTGCATCGAAACTTAAATCCAACTATCCAAAAACCATCTACACAATCAAACAAACATATTATGTAATCAAAATCAATTAATCATGCGTAAATCATTGAAATTGAAAAAAATCAAAAGAAAGGCAAGAATATGAATTTGGTTTGTATGATTTGGCATGAATTTGATGATGAGGATGATTGGAATAGGTTCCAGAAACCTCAAGGATTCATTTGCAGCCTTTAATCAACTAGTAAAAGTGGTGGATTGTGGAAACCTAATTTTGAATTATGTGAAATTTTAAAGTATGAATATCATCCTCTTGCTCTCCATCCTTTTTTTTGTCTTGTGATGTTGTTGTGGTTATATAGTAAAAGAAAATTAGGTCAAAAAACCAATCTATTCTTTGGACTTTTGGATAGCTTGATCATGAAGAAAGATATGATTCAAATATTGAAAAAAAAATCTAATATCTCCTTGCTATTTTGGTTGATCTGATTTTATATGATTCCAATTAACTTTTAAATGAATATTAAGACCTTCTAGAACCAAAATTAAATCAAATATCCATCCTTTTATATTTTATTTTGATTTAAAATGATTTTTAACATAAAAAATCATAATAAATAAAATAAAATGAATAAAATTATGAATAAATAAATTTTAATTCGTGCATGATGTCATGGAAGTGTTTGGATCATAAAAAAGCAAGCCCATTTGGTAAATTATGGTTTTAAGACCCCATTTGCTTCATAAACCTCTCAAAAATTTCCCAACTTTGCAAGGGCACAAATCCTTCAATTTTAATGCTATGAAGGTGTTCTTGGACATTTTGGAAAGCTTAAAGAGTCCTCTAACCAACCTCTTTTGTCTCATGTTCATATCTTTTACCATTCTCAAGTTATGCTCTTTTGAAGTTGTTGACTTTTTGTTGACTTTTAAAAGGACCTATAATGTCTTAGCTCGTACCTTCCAAATGAAGCATTTTTGGGTTTGGCTTGTGAGACACAAAGTTGTAGAGAATTAAATTTCATTCAAAATGAGATTTGGATGGGGAAAAAATGATGAAGCATGTGAAAGTTATGGTTGGTCAAAGTTCAGTTGACTTTTCCTGAGGAAACCCTAATTTAGAAACTCTTGATTCTTGATGATCTGAAATCTCCTTGATGAATCATGATCAACCCTTGATCAAATGATGAATTTTACTTCATATACTTGATGTTGGCAAAAAATCATGAAGTTTGACTTTGGTTTGACCACAGTTGACCTTAGTTTGACTTTTTAACTACTTTGACTGATTTTGACCTATCTGATCATCTGACTGAGCAAACCTTTGAGAAAAGTCTTGAAACTTGTCATGGGGATTATTAAACACATATAAGATGTTATGAAGCTCACTTGAAGTCTTATAAGTCCATTTACCCTGATTAAAGTCGAAACCCTAGTTTAGGATGCATTGCTTAGGAGGATGCATTGTCTGAGGGAAATGTCAAATCTTCTGACTGATTGTGAACTTTGTGAACCTTGTGAACCTCATGAGATGTCTTGTGAACCTTGTGAGATGTATTGTGAACCTTTTTAACCTTGTGAGCCTCTTAGTACACAAAGTCTTGTCTTGTGAGGGCAAATTTTGGGGTGCAACAGCTACCCCTGTTCAATTTTCTGAAACCTGAGGGGTTAGATTGGTATATGTGTCAGTCGTGACCTGGAAGGTTGAAGGGGATTGAACACAAAAGCCCAAAAATTTGCACTCACCGGTGCGTAGAGTAATACTGATGATTAATTGTCTGTGCTTGAGTGGGCTTGAAGATGCCACTTGGAAGAACTGGAGATGGGCTTAGAGATGCCATCAGGAAGAACTGGTGATGGGCTTAGAGATGCCATCTCGAGAAAAGTTCTTCAAATATACTTCTTGGAGAATAAAGTAGTCCGAAGCGTGAAAATATAGCTTTGGGGAAAATAAAAGCCAAGTTGTGATGATAATACTTTTTGGGAAGATAAACAACGGCCCAAAGTAGTGATATGATTCTTGGGAAGATAAACAACGGCCCAAGGTTATGATAATACTTTTGGGAAGATAAACAACGGCCCAAAGTAGTGATATGATTCTTGGGAAGATAAACAACGGCCCAAGGCTTGATAATACTTTTGGGAAGATAAACAATGGCCCAAAGTACCAATATGGCTCTTGGGAAGATAAACAACGGCCCAAGGTTTGATAATACTTTTGGGAAGATAAACAATGGCCCAAAGTAATGATATGGCTCTTGGGAAAATAAACAATGGCCCAAGGTACCAATATGGCTTTCGAGAAGATAAACGACGTCTCAAGATAGCCTTCGGGAAGATAAACGACGTCCCAAGATAATGAGATAACCTTTGGGTGGATAAACAACGACCCAAGGTATCAATATGGCTTTTGAGAAGATAAACGACGTCTCAAGATAGCCTTCGGGAAAATAAACAACGTCCCAAGATAATGAGATAACCTTTGGGTAGATAAACAACGGCCCAAGGTAACAAGTTGTTGAAGAAGTTTGTCTGCTGGAGAATTAATCTGAAAAACAAGATTAGTTCGATGCAAATATCATGATGTATATAACATTCTGCAAGATAATATTAGTTTATGCATTATGTATGCATGTATAGTATGATGCACTTAAGTAATGTATTATGTACTTATGGATATATATGTTATGGTATGATGTAAATGATGTATGTATGCATCATGCAGCTTGAAGCATCTGGATATCTTCATATAACAACTGCTGGCCAGGGAAAATAAATCCCGATTTGTTGCTGAAGAATATGAGGATCTCATCTGGTTCGATAATATAGTGAAGAATATGAGGAACTCGTTCCTGTCTCGTTTGGTAGTATAGTATTCATAACCTCTCGTCTTTGTTTGATAGTAAAGTATCCATAACCTCCCGTCTTCGTTTAATAGTAAGGTATCCATAACCTCCCGTCTTCGTTTAATAGTAAGGTATCCATAACCTCCCGTCTTCGTTCGTCGTACTCCTATTGAAAGAATAAATTCCCGACTATCCGTCTGAGGATAAAAGAGATTGATATAAATTCCAGGGGAGATGTGACTCGAAGTATCTCTGATGATAGATTTGCCCTACTGGGGGTTTGTAGCTGTCTTGTGGGGATGAACCGGCGAAGCTTTGTTGAATTCCTTCCCTCGTTCATCCTTCGTAAATACTATTACTGCATTTTCATGTATTTCTGGTAAACATCAATCATATTAAGCATTTTGTATTTCTGGTGAACATCAATCATATTCAAAAGCATACATACATTCAAACACAACCAATGGACGTTCCGCTTTAGTAAAAGAGGAGAAGTAATCCTGAATAAAGAAGGGAAAGTAAAGTTGAATTCGAAAACAGAATCGTTTCAACTTTGAGAGTGTATAACCAATTGGATTTAGAGCTCCTGAGATTCTTAACTTTCCTGAATACCTTCCCAGAAATCCTCATAGCTGGATCTGAAGATATGATACTGACACCATCTGATACTACTGGCGTAGACAATTAATTTCCACAATGGCTTCTGCTGAGAATCCAATATCAAGGTAATACAATGAGAGGAACGTGTCTTCAAATTGTGATGGGCCATATACGCTCCGGATATTAGATTTGAAAAGAAAGCATTGCCCCTTGGTTGAGGATGAATTGTCCCATAATGGAAGTATCCGAATGTAGTTACCTCAAGAGAAATAAGCAGAACGCCCTACAATAATATGCCCCTGACATCATGAACTTTGTAATGTTACCCTTGGTAATTCAAATACATGAGGAAAGCTGCCCCTGGCTATTAAGCACTGTTGAATCTGGACCTGATTGCCCCAAATGAATTGAACAGTAACTTGGTATGCCCCCTTGATTGGGAAACAGTGACTATGCCCATAGCATTATAAACTTTGTAATGTTACCCTTGGTAATTCAGGTAGATGAGGAGACCTGCCCCTGGCTACTTAAACATAATTGAATCCTGTCCTGATTGCCCCAGATGAGTTAGGACGTATCATAGCCTGCCCCCTTGATTGGGAGATAATGACTATTCCCCTTTGTATACATGGACTTTGATCCAGGAAGCAACTTTGTTTATCAGAAGGACTTTGATTTATTGAACATTCATCCTGTAAGTTTCTCTGTTTATCAAACACTCAGGTATATGCAAACAAATATATTCAAAGATGCAATGCTTATGTTTGTCTTGAAGTTTTGAAAACAAGTTATTTTAGAAAAACATTTTTTTGGTGAAAACTGTGATATTAACTCAAGTTTTATAATAAGCCCTAAAGGAGTCAGGATACCTTTTTGCAGCAGTATGCTTTCGAACTAACCATGCTTCAGTTAGGACTTTTAAAGGGTTATAACGTGGCCTGGTTCACGGTTTAAGAAACAAAGGATAAAGGCTCAAATTTTATTTGTACCCAACCCAATCTATTCTTTGGACTTTTGGATAGCTTGATCATGAAGAAAGATATGATTCAAATATTGAAAAAAAATCTAATATCTCCTTGCTATTTTGGTTGATATGATTTTATATGATTCCAATTAACTTTTAAATGAATATTAAGACCTTCTAGAACCAAAATCAAATCAAATATCCATCCTTTTATATTTTATTTTGATTTAAAATGATTTTTAACATAAAAAATCATAATAAATAAAATAAAATGAATAAAATTATGAATAAATAAATTTTAATTCGTGCATGATGTCATGGAAGTGTTTGGATCATAAAGAAGCAAGCCCATTTGGTGAATTATGGTTTTAAGACCCCATTTGCTTCATAAACCTCTCAAAAATTTCTCAACTTTGCAAGGGCACAAATCCTTCAATTTTAATGCTATGAAGGTGTTCTTGGACATTTTGGAAAGCTTAAAGAGTCCTCTAACCAACCTCTTTTGTCTCATGTTCATATCTTTTACCATTCTCAAGTTATGCTCTTTTGAAGTTGTTGACTTTTTGTTGACTTTTAAAAGGACCTATAATGTCTTAGCTCGTACCTTCCAAATGAAGCATTTTTGGGTTTGGCTTGTGAGACACAAAGTTGTATAGAATTCAATTTCCTTCAAAATGAGATTTGGATGGGAAAAAATTGATGAAGCATGTGAAAGTTATGGCTGGTCAAAGTTCAGTTGACTTTTCTTGAGGAAACCCTAATTTAGAAACTTCTGATTCTTGATGATCTGAAATCTCCTTGATGAATCATGATCAACCCTTGATAAAATGATGAATTTTACTTCATATACTTGATGTTGGCAAAAAATCATGAAGTTTGACTTTGGTTTGACCACAGTTGACCTTAGTTTGACTTTTTAACTACTTTGACTGATTTTGACCTATCTGATCATCTGACTGAGCAAACCTTTGAGAAAAGTCTTGAAACTTGTCATGGGGATTCTTAAACACATATAAGATGTTATGAAGCTCACTTGAAGTCTTGGAAGTCCATTTAGCCTGATTAAAGTCGAAACCCTAGTTTAGGATGCATTGCTTAGGAGGATGCATTGTCTGAGGGAAATGTCAAATCTTCTGACTGATTGTGAACTTTGTGAACCTTGTGAACCTCATGAGATGTCTTGTGAACCTTGTGAGATGTATTGTGAACCTTGTGAGCCTCTTAGTACACAAATTCTTGTCTTGTGAGGGCAAATTTTGGGGTGCAACAAGATGTCAAAATAAGAAGTCACAAGTGATGCTCTATCCAAAGTGTAGTTCCATCTTTGACAAAAAGGTCGCTCAAAGTCTTCAGCAGTCGAACATGATGCATATGAGGCAAAAGGAAAAATTTACCCAAAAGCATGCTCGTTTTGACCCAAGGATAACTAACCCCTATCAACAAAGGGCCATGCCTCAGGCTCTCAAGTCTAAACAACCCTCATTTAAGCCAAGTGGATAAGTCCCCACTGACAGAAATGGGGAAAGTTTGAAGTTGAAAGAGGACCCTCGATAGGGAACAAAAAGGAGGTTATGACCTCTAATAAAGTTGCTTATGTATCTGAGAATTATAAAGGTAATAATCATATGTCCAGGTCGCAATGGTGTAGGGAGCAGTGCAGAAGTAAGGCTCTGAGGGAAGCCTCCAAAGGTAATTATGCTGAATCCAGCACAAGTGTCTTTGGCGGATCTAGGGACAATCTTATAGTGAGTAATAAGGTGCCTGCGGGGCACAAGGGACCATCATTTAGAAACAAAAGGGTTGATATTAAAGCTGAGATAAAAACTAAGTTGAAGGCTGTCGAAGATGAAGAAATGAAAGAGAACTTCGACTGTGAATCTGAGGCTTCTTTAGATGTGTTGGTCAATGTGGTTTCAGTAATGCCCAGAGAATACGACCGCATCACTGAAGTTGAGAATCTGGATGCTAATATTGAAGCAGAAATGGCAGCACACCAACCAGTGTACTACTATGTGATGAATAACGGTTGTGTCGAAGAACAAAATCCTCTCTTCGAAAGACCCACTGAAGCCATGAGGGGGCACCTAAAACCCCTCTACATTACTAGAAAAGTATAAAATGTGGCCATCAACAAGATTCTGGTTGATTATGGTGCTATAGTAAATATAATGCCACATTTCTTGCTGCCTAAGATTGGCAAATTCGACACTGACCTCAAGCCTCACAACTTGGCCTTGTCGAACAATGAAGGTAAAACTAGACCTACTATGGGGGTCCTTCAGGTTGATTTGACTATAGGGAAGTCACAAGGCCCACCCTCTTTATGGTGGTAGAAAGTAAATCCAACTATAACCTCCTGTTAGGGAGAGAATGAATTCATGGCATAGGAGCAGTGACATCTCCTATGCACCAAAGGGTCACCATATGGAGGCCAGATGGTATCGTCGAGAACATCGAAGTTGATCAAGGGTACTTTAAAGTACTATTGAATCACATATAAGGTGTGGAGTTTGATAAGAATCTAGTGCACATAGGTCCATGTGCACCTGCGGGGTTCAAATTCACACCAGATGATCACGTATACTGCACTTTAAATCGTCATCCCATTGAAGGATTCCGCTGGGACAGAGAAGTCGCACAAGAGCCAGGAGGATGTAATTGAATTTATTAATAAACATATCATATATAGATATGGCATCCCAGAAACAATCACTACGAATCAAGGATCTGTATTTACTGGTCGAAAGATGTAGAAGTTCGCCACAGAGATGGGTTTTAAACTTTTAACATTGACACCCTATCATGCCCAGGCCAATGGTCAGGTCAAAGCAGCGAATAAGATAATCATTGGTTTGATAAAAAAACATGTGGGTAAGAAGCCAAGGAATTGGCACAAACATTAGACCAAATCCTGTGGGCATGTCGAACTTCACCCAAAGGAGTAACCAATACTACCCCGTTTCGACTTACTTATGGGCATGACACAGTCCTGCCTCTTGAAATTCATCTTCAGTCTGCAAGAATTTAAGGACATCATGAGATCCCAGATGAAACTTATTGGGTCATGATGTTAGATGAATTACTTGACTTAGACGAGGAAATACTTCTTGCTTTAGAGTTATTAGAAAGGCAGAAGAAGAGGATAGAGAAATCCTACAACAAAAATGTTAAATTGAAAACCTTTTCAGTTGGTGAATTAATGTGGAAAGTCATATTACCTATGGATCGAAAGATTAGATCCTTAGGAAAATGGTCACCCAAATGGGAAGTCCCTTTCCAAGTTACAAATTTTTTCAGTAACAATGCGTACGAGATTCATGAGATTGAAACTGATTTGAGAGTCTTTAAAGTAAATGGGAAATATTTAAAAAGATATAGACATGTGCTTCAAGAGATTCATATCAGAAAATAACAATTTCATTAATAATAAAGGGGGCCATGAAAGGCCTTCAATTACAAGAGTCTAGGAACATGGTTGAACAAACCAAAATAAAAGAAAACCTAGTCTTGAAGATCATCCCAAGTGAGGCTGTTAAGGTAATCCATTTAGTCTTCATCAGCTTCATCATCAGGTGGTTGCTCATTCATGGGAGGCTCCTTAACTGGAGAGGCCATCTTATTCCCATTTGTTTAGGAACGAGTGATGACCCTTGCACGAGGAGAAGGTTTCTCTTCCTTTTTCGTGTTCTTCCCCTGATCGCAGAAAACTGTGCCATCTACTTTCTTTGCAGAATTCTCCATGTTGCTGTGATGGAAAGATGGATTGAATAAGGGTTATTTATAGATGAAGGGCCTACGTGCTTATTGGCCGGATGAAAGGCATCCAGAAAGCACATAAAGTCTTTCTTGGGAAACAACATCATAAAAAGGCACCCAAACTTCAATATGTAGTTGGAAACTTATGCCACATAAGTATGAGGCATTGAAAGTTGAAACTTTGTCGCCATAATTAAGGGTAGAGCAGTAACTCTTTGACCCAAGGTTAAGTTAGAGTTTCTATGACTAACTTAAAAGTTATGTTAAACGGCTAAATATAAATACGAACACATTATATATGCAGAGAAAAGAGACATGGGTTGAAAGTGATAAAAATGCATAAATTAACTGGGGCAACGAGGCCCTAAAATTGTCATTACATAAGGGTCACAGCAGGGCCAAAAAACAGGATTACATAAAAATGGGAAGCACAAAGTCCTGAGACACGACAAAGGCCGTCGAAGATTAGAAGGGCATATTTGATTGCAATTGAAGAAAATTGTGCTGGCTGATTAAAAGGCAGTTTTCACAGAAATCATGGTCAAGTTTAGCAGCAGCAAGCTCCTTGTCAAGCACCTCAGCAATATCAATGAGGTCGAGGGTGCGCTTTAACTCAGCACTCAGTGCATCATCGTCGAATTGATTAAGCTCGAGGTTTCTCTACTTAGTATCATCAATTTTTTTCTGAAGTTCTTCAAGCTCTTTTTCCCAAACTTCAAGGGATAAGTTGTTGGCAGCTATTTGTGTGTCCCTCTTAGCCTTGATGCCCTCCATCCTTTCGACTTTATTCTCAGCTTCCCTAGCTAGATCCCATGCATTACCACTCTTTACCTCGGTCTTCTGGATGATATCTTCAACCTTTGGAGCCAACTTAAGATCATCAGACATCTGGTTCACCATTGTACTTAGCTCCAAGAGGGCTTGGGAGATCTTGAGATCAAGCGTCAATAGGTTCAGCTGTTGCAATGCGTCTTTCAAAAATACACGAGCAGTAGGGTTTACGCCCATAGTAGTACGAATGTCGCGTTTGAAAAATTTATCATTTATTTTCTTGAGGATTGGACCAGAAGAATCACCAGAAGAAGAGGCCCCAGGAGCTGTCGAGGAGCTGCTTTCAAAAAAGCCAAGACTCTTCCTAAGCTTTAGCCTGGCATGCTCCCTAGGGTTCAAGTGTTTCAACACTGACATTGGGTCCCCAACTGCAGGAGTTTGAAGTTGGACGACAGGAGTTTGTTGAGAATTTCCTTCGGGCAAGGAGGATTGAGTCTTTGCAGGCCCTGTTTCTTGTTCAACCTCATCCTTGTCCCGGTCATCCTTATCCTCCTCCTCCTCATCATCCTTTTGCTCAGGATCATTCAGGACATCACCTTGAGCAGCAGCTTGGGGGTCATCCGCAATCTCTGGCTCTTTTCCTTTGGTGCTGAAGGGGGAGGTTCTTCAGTTTCTTTGTCTTGTTCTTCTTCATCAACAACAAAGGCTGCATCCATCTCCTTAGCAAGCTTGTTGGTATGGCCAGCAAAGTCCTTGTCAACCACATTCTCGTACTTACGCTCTGAATCATCAGTATGAGACAACTAAGTAGTGGTCTTAGCAGGAGATTTTGGTGCAGCTTCGACAATTAGAAGAGGAATAACTGCCACATTTATGGGTTGATTAATTTCATCCAAAGAGCTATAATCATATCCAAAATCAGAAGTTTGATGATAAGTAGGCTCACATTGGCTGTGTTAGAAGAATTGTAGGTGAAGGACGGGCAGTTGAAGGTTGCAAGGCAACACCTGTACCAGCCTGTCGGCAAGATAAGAAGTTAAGTCGAGCCTATAAGAAGAGATAAAAAAAGGTCAAATATTAAGTTAAATACCTGATTCTCTTCGCCTCCGAGACTTGAGTTGGCACTCTCAGGAGCGCCATCAGTAGGCTTCGCCATAGGACTGGGAAGTTTAGTCTCGACAACACCCTTAATGGGTGCTTTGTTCAAAATTTTGGCCACCTTAGAAGAAGGTTGGCCAACAACACTGAGAGATTGTGCAGTCTTCCTCTTCCTTTTGAGGGGCATATCCTCATAGGATTCGTCATCATCTGCATCGATGACAATGTTGGAGGTCTTTTTCCCCTTTCTTAGAGACGCAAAAGGCTTTTTGGTTGTCTAGCAGAAAGACTAGATATTAGAATATAGACATATGAAAGGTTATATAAAGTAAGGATGATAAGATATCTTAGTGCCTTCTTTGTTTTCCGTCTGTATTACCACGTGTAACATTGTGGGAGAACTTACTTGGTGTTTTTGTTTGACAACAACATGTGCAGATAGCAAGAGTCGCCACCGACATTTATTTTATCCAATAGGAAATGTTATAAAAGAACAAGAAAGACCTTTAAAACTTTTTGAGTTCGGGGGGTAGGTTATACTTAGGGAGGGTGTTAGAACCATTTGTATCCATGGTTATCCATGGGCTCTTAGTTACTTAGCTCACTTGTTTGTTTGAAAAGAAATGTGAAGTATGTGTTTAGAAATTTTCATAAGTCTCTGTAATGATCCTCGTATGGATGTATACAAAGCTTTGAGTTTTTTTGAAAATTTGTTTGAAAGTGAGGTGTGAAAAAGAGTTTCGAAATATGAGCAAGTAACTAAGAACTACCTACCCTATACTTGGTCTTTCATGTTTCTTTATTTCCTTTCAAGGGTAAGTCTGTCCCTACTATTAAGGAGTAGGTAGTCATTTACCTTAGATTTATTAAGGGACGGACTTAGGGTCATCGTATGGTCAATGAAAGCAACTGGTAGGGGTGTCTTTAGCAATTTATAGGGACTATCATCATATATTCCGTAGGGTCGTCGAGGGACAAGATCATTTATTCCATAGGCAACTTCGAAAGGACTATGATCTTATTTACTTTAAAGGGACTTGATAATTTTCTGTTAAAGGGATTTTGCTTAAGACACTCCCACTTTCGAGGGACTTAACCATATTAAAGGCAACCAAGAGGGGAACCCTAGAAAATGCAGATGACGATCATAAAATGATCGACTTACGTGTGTGAATCCTGTTTTCAAATATTTATCTTAATAATTAATTATCTAAGTCCAAATTTGTTCAATTATGTCTTTTCACGCCCTAGGTTACTAATCACACAATTATCATAAAATAATGGCAGAGATAAAAAGGCAGAAAATAAAATTCCTAACTATTACACGACTTCGGGGCAGTTACATAATAAAAATGGCGAAAATAAAACTAAAACATTACAGATATGAAACAGTTACATAATAAGATAAACAGTAAATAAATAACATTAAAATGAGTTAGAGGAAGAAATTAGGATTAAGGTTTAAATTTTTTTTAGGGTTTTAGGAAAAACTTTAGGATTAAGGTTTGAAAAAAAATTAGGTTTAAAATATGCTTTAGGGTTTATGAAAATAATCAGGGTTTAATTATAAACCTAAACATAAAGATAATAATAATAATAATTTTTTATTTTATAAAAAATGTTAACCCTAAAAAAAATTGTTAAGAAAATAAAGAAAGGTTATTAAAAAATATTTCTTTTAAGTTAAGGATTAATTAGAAATATCAAGATTTTAATTGAAAAGAAAATATATAATCAATTTTAAAAAGAAAAAGAAAGAAATAACCAATTTTTGGCAAAAAAATGCCAAAAGGGAGAGTTGAACCCTTGCCCTTAGGTTCCCATTCTCTAGCCATTGCCACTAGGCCATGTGCACCCTTTGGTTATAACCTGCCATAAATGAATTATATAATAAACCAAGAAAAAATAAATGAGTTAGAAAAAAATGTTATAAGCTAGAATCGAATCCACGTTCATGCCTTTCCTTCAGCCCTTTACCACTGGGACAAGCGCACACTTGTGATGGAAATTGGAAACAAATAATAATAATATATTAAAAGTTTAAGGAAACCATAAGTTAAAAAGAAAACACCATGGGTTGGGTTCGAACCCACGCCCCATGACTTGCATACGCTTTCCTCTACCACTAGGCCAACACGCTATTTGTGATGAATAAACAAAAAAAGAAACACAAAATATTAAACAAAAATTCAAAAATTCAGAAGGGCGCCAACTTCATCTTCTACATCTGCCCTTGTGAAATTTCCTGCGAAATTTACTATGAGTTTTTCTGCGAATTTGTTTTTGTAGGTAAGCCTGTGTTTTCTCAAATATCACATAAATCGTAAAATTAATCAAAACTAATCATGCCATTCAATTACCCATGACCTATACAATATAACCATGTTCTTAAAAGGTCCATTAATGACTTAAATTGCAAAACCCCAAACTTGAGTTTGAAACCCTGATCATGGTAAAATGTGATACCTGCAACAAAGCTTCAAACAAATTGTCCAGAAACATTCTATGGCACATATCAAACAATATTCAAGCATAAAAAATAATTTATCATGCATAAATTAACATAATCGGAAAAAAATTCAAGAGCTTAAAGTTTGATTCGGTTCAAACATATGAGGATGATGTTGATGGTTGGGATACGTTCAATGAACATCAAGGAACATGTTAAAACCTTTGAATAATCCTTAAAATGATGAAACCGAAAATTATTTTTTTTTGGAAAAAAAATAAAGCTTGGTGGTGCACCTCTTTCTCACAAATTCGTCCCCTAATCCTTGTGTCCTTCTTATGACTTTATAGTGAGGTAAATTAGGGTAGAAAGAATAGGCCTTAGGTGAGTTTTGTGATTTACTTGTGAATGAAGAAACCAATTATCATCAATGTCCAAAAAATCAAATATTCATATGATATAATGGTCTTGCACGATTTTGGAGAATTTCAATCACCTTGAATGCCATATATTTGATCCAAAAATAAATTTTAGATCAAATCTTTGATTTTCTTATATTTTATTTTAATTAAAAATGATTCTAAGTGATTAAAATCAAATATAATATAAAATAAATGATAAAAATCATAAAATATTACCATTGGGTCGTGGATGGACTTAGATTCAAGTTTGTATTGAAACATTATAGGCCCAATTGAAAAGAATTGGAGTTATGGCCTTTTTTACTTCATACATCTCCTGAAAATTACCCAAATTTGACGATGCATAACTTCCTCAATTTTGATCCCATGAAGATGTTCTAGGACTTTTTAGAAAGTTAGAGTGTCATCTAATCAACATTTTTGGTACCATGTCCATATCATTTACCATTTTTAAATTATGAGCTTTGGAAAAAGTTGACTTTTTGTTGATTTTCAAAAAGACCTATAATATTTTAGCTCATATCTTTTAAATGAAGCATTTTTGGACTTGGCTTGTGAGATACAAAGTTGTAGAGAATTGTATTTCCTTCAAAATGAGATTTGGATGAGAAATTTTCGATGAAACATGTGAAAGTTATGACTGGTCAAAGTTCAATTGACTTTTCCTACACAAAACCCTAATTTAGTAACTCCTGATTTTTGATGATTCTGAGGTCTCCTTGATGAATCATGATAAAACCTTGATCAAATGATGAATTTCACCTTATAATATTGATGTTGGCTAAAAAGCTTAAAGTTTGACTTTATGTTGACCACAGTTGACTTGTTGACCAAGTTAACTGATTTTTGGGTATCTGAGCACCTGACTGGCCATACTTGTTGGGAAAGCTTTGAAACTCATCTTGGGGATTCTTTAAGATATGTGGGATGTTATGAAGTCCACTAGAGGATTTGGAAGTCCACTTTGCTTGGAGAAACTCAAAACCTTAGTTCTAAGATCCATTGATCAGAAGAAGGCTTTGTTTGGTGAAACCTTCAATCCCTTTGACCAATTGAGAATCTTGTGACTATTAGGAGATCTCTTGAGACACATTATCTTGAGTATGTGAGGGAAAATTTATGGGTACAACATCTTCCCCTGTTAAATTTTCTGAGACCTGAGGAGTTAGTTTGACATGTACACCATTCGTGACTTGAAGGTTGAAGGGGATTTAACACAAAAGCCTAAAAATTTGCACTCGCTGGTGCGTAGAGTAACACTGTTGGTTGGTTATATTGCTTGAATGGGATTAGAGATACCATTCGGAGTATTCAGATATGGGATTATAGATGCCATCCAAAGTACCAGAAGGTAGGAGTATCTGTATGTTGTTACTGTACTAAATATCAACACTAGATCTTTGTATATATCGTTTTTGAACTGTCTTTGTAAAATTACTGAGTTAAATATCAGCACTAGATCTTCGTATAGATCATCTCTAAATTGTCTCTGGGGGAAAAAGATATTCTGAACTAAGTATCAGTACTAGATCTTCGTATAGATCGTCTCTGAACTGTCTCCAGGACTTGGTAATATTTATCTGACTGTAAACTATCCTAAAAAATAAAGATTAGTTTATGAAGGATTGCATGTCATGAAATATAAATAAGGATGTCATATGCATTATGGATGTGTATGCCATGATATGATATGAATGGTGTATGAATGAACTATGTAGTTGAAGCGCATGAGTAACTTCTCGTAATAACTGCTAGCCGGGGAAAATAAATCTCGGTTCGTTGCTGAGGAATATGAAGACTTTGTTCCCATCTTGTTTTGGAATATCATACTTAGGACCTTCTATTTTCCGTTCTTCGTACTTCTTATTGAAGGATTAAGTTCCTAAATACCCTGACTGAGGATAAAAGAGATGGACATTCACCCGGGAGATTTATCCGGTCAAGTATCAATTCTTCGGAGGATATCAGACTTAAAAGAAATCTACTTGAAGATTTCGTAGAGTTGGAAGTATAAGAGGCTACTTGAAGTGTTTCGTTAGAATATAACTGTAAAGATTACTCTGTGGGGATGAACCAGTGAAGATTCGTTGGATTCCTACCTCCGCTCGTCCTTAGTAAATGCTATTATTGTGTTTTATGCATTTCTGGTAAACATCAATCATATTCAAAAGCATATACACTTGAGTAAAAAGAGAAAAGTAAACCTGAATTCGAAAATAGAATTGTATTTATTTAGAAAGTGACCTATAAACAGGAAAGTTTGAACAAGGAGACAGAAATCCTAGTAAGAGGAATTCTTCGTAAAATTTTTAAAAGAGTACAAAAACAAGGAAAAATAGATATGTGTAAGTGATCCTATTGAGTTTCATCTTTGTTATTGCCATTATCTTCAAATATCTCATCCCTTGCCGTTGGAATAGAAACGATTGGATTGATATGTACCTGTTTGAACTTGATATAGGTAGTAGTTGAGGTTATATGGATGATCCAACGAGAAATAATCGTACGCTTTAATCCCCAACTTTTGGCTGGACCCTTTTGGTTCGCCGAGATGCCCTTATTTTTGCCTAGGCCAATCAACTTAGCGGGTCTCTTTTTATGCGTAGTATTTTTTTACTATGTCTGCATTCACGGATTGTGGGAAATATTCACCATCCTTAGTAGTAAGCATCATAGAACCTCCAGAAAATACCATTTTGACTACAAATGACCCTTCATAGGTGGGAGTCCATTTGCCCCTAGGATCACCCTATGGTAATATGATACGCTTGATTACCAAGTCTCCATCCTGATATACTTGTTGCTTGACTTTCTTATTAAAGGGCTTAATCATACGCTTCTGGTACATCTGACCATGACAAACAACTATAAGCCTCTTTTCATCAATCAAGTGTATCTGATCAAGTCGATTCCGAATCCATTCATCTTCATCTAAGTTTACATCCTTCATAATTCTCAAGGAAGGGATCTGAACTTCAATGGGTAAAAATGCTTCCATACCATAGACAAGAGAGAATGGGGTTGCCCTAGTTGAAGTACGTATTAAGGTATAATAACCATGAAGAGCAAATGGTAGCATCACATGTCAGTCTTTGTATGTCACTGTCATCTTCTGCAGGATCTTCTTAATGTTCTTGTTGGCGGCTTCCACTGCGCCATTCATCTTTGGTCAATATGGAGAAGAATTGTGATGCTTAATCTTGAACTGCGTGCAGAGGTCAGTGATCATGGTATTGTTCATATTATTACCATTGTCTGTGATAATCCTTTCGGGGATGCCATATCTACATATAAGATTATGCTTTATGAACCGAGCCGCAACATTCTTGGTAACATAAGCAAATGATATTGTCTCTACCCACTTCGTAAAGTAATCAATAGCAACAAGAATGAAACGATGTCCATTGGAAGCGGTTGGTTTGATCTCACCAATCATATCAATGCCCCACATGGAACAAGGCCAGAGAGCAGTCAGAACATTCAATGGAACTGGAAGCACATGCACTTTGTCAGCATAGATCTGGCATTTATGACAAGTTTCGGAGTACTGATAGCAATCAACTTCCATGGTAGACCAATAGTAACCTGCTCTCAAAATTTTCTTAGCCATTGTATGCCCACTAGAATGAGTACCAAAGATCCCATCATGCATGTCTTCCATAATTTCTCTTGCTTCCTTCTTATCCACACAACGAAACAAAGTCGAGTTGTGATTGCACTTGTACAAAATTCCAATACCCAGGAAAAACTTGGCAGAAAATCTCCTCAGGAACTTCTTGTCATTGATAGATGCCCCTTCAGGATACTCATGAGCTTCGAGATATCTTTTTACTTCGTGGAACCAAGGCTTTTCTTATACTCCTTCAGTATCAACCTTATAACAGTACGTTGGTTCAAAAAATTGATCAATAGTAATTCTGGGAGCTTCATCATCCCAAATGATTTAAAACATAGATGACATAGTGGCCAATGCATTTGCTAATTGATTCTTTTCTCGTGGAATATGTCCAAAAGTAATCTTTTCAAAGTATGGAATTAAATACAAAACATGCTCTCTGTAAGGAATGAGATTTGGATGTTTCGCGTCCATTCACCTTTAACCTGACTAACTACCAAGGTTGTATCTCCATACACATTCAAAAACTGGATCTTCATCTCAATGGCAGCCATGATACCCATAATGCATGCTTCATATTCATCCATATTGTTGGTACAATCAAAACAAAGTCTACCAGTAAACGGTGTATAACAACCTTTGGGAGAGACAATCACAACACCAAGACCGTTACCAAGCGCATTAGAAGCTCCATCAAAAACCATAGTCCATCGGGACCCCTGTTCAGGTCCTTCATATTGTCTAGGTTCTTCAGTAACAAGCATAATATCTTCATCCAGGAACTCAAAATTCATGTACTGATAGTCATCTACTGCTTGATGAGCCAGATGATCAGCTACTACACTTCCTTTAATTGCTTTCTGAGTAGTGTACTGGATGTCATATTCTGTCAAAATCATTTGCCATCTTGATATTCGTTCAGAGATAGAAGGTTTCTCAAATATATACTTGATATGATCCATTTTTGAAATCAATAAAGTGGTATGAGTCAACATATAATGTCTTAGTCGGCGAGCAGCCCAAGCCAAAATGCAACAAGTTTTCTCGAGTAGTGAGTATCTTGTTTCTCAGTCAGTAAACTTTTTGCTAAGGTAGTATATTGCTTGCTCTTTTCGACCAGACTCGTCATGTTGCCCTAATATACACCCCATTGAATTGTCCAACATTGTTAAGTACATAATCAAGGGTCTTCCTTCAACTGGTGGCATTAATATTGGAGGTTCCTGGAGGTATTTCTCGATCTTATCAAAAGCTACCTGGCATTCGTCGTTCTATTCCATTACTTGATCTTTCTTCAATAACTTGAAGATTGGCTCACAAGTAGCGGTTAATTGGAAAATAAATCTCGCAATATAGTTCAGTCGTCTTAAGAAACCTCTGACTTCTTTCTCAGTACGAGGAATATGCATATCTTGTATAGCTTTTACCTTTGCAGGGTCAACTTCAATACCTTTACCACTGACAACGAAACCCAACAGTTTACCAGATCTAACTCTAAAGGTACATTTGTTTGGATTCAAGCTCAGTTTGTACTTCTTTAACCTCTCAAACAACTTGTGCAGATGATCAAGATGTTCTTCTTTAGTCTGAGATCTGGTTATCATATCATCAACATATACTTCTATTTCATGGTGAATCATGTCATGAAATAAAGCTACCATAGCATGCTGATATGTTACCCCAACGTTCTTTATACCAAATGGCATTACCTTATAACAGAAGGTGCCTCACTGTGTGACAAACGTAGTCTTCTCCATATCTTCAGGTGCCATCTTAATATGATTGTAACCAGAGAAACGATCCATAAAAGAGAATACCTTATGTTGAGCAGTGTTGTCTACCAGAACATCAATATGTGGAAGTGGAAAATCATCTTTGGGGTTGGCTATGTTTAAATCCCTGTAATCTACACACATGCGTACTTTACCATCTTTCTTAGGCACTGATACCACATTTGCAACCCATTGAGAATAGGAAGTGACAACTAAGAACCCTGCATCAAATCGTTTCATCACTTATGCTTTAATCTTTATTGACATTTCAGGCCGCATACGACGAACTTTCTATTTTATCGGGCGACAACCTTCCTTCATTGGTAGAGGTGAACCATAATATCAGTATCAAGTCCCGACATATCCTCATGAGACCAAGCAAAGATCTCCACATAGTCATGTAGCATCTGAATCAATTTATTCTTAACATTGTCTTCTAATTCAGCTCCTATCTTAACCTCTTTCTTGTCTTTCTCAGTTCCCAGATTCACAACTTCAATTGGTTCTTCATGCGGCTGTATAACTTTCTCTTCTTGTTGTAACAACCTAGCAAGTTCTACAGGCACTTCATAATCTTCCTCATTTCCATACTCAACTTGATATATCGGATTCTCGAAGTTGTAATTGGCAATAGTAGAACTGTTATCAACAGGATCCATAGTGGATGAGGATATGCATTTTAGTGACGTGGGTGTGTGTAAGAACACATAACTTTTGATAAAGGAAAAATAAAAGAAAGACAAAGAGTGCAATATTTACTAAATAAAAAATGTCCATTGATTTTATTGAATGAAAATATGCAAATGAAATGACATCCCTAACAAGCATACCATTGTGCCCCGGGCAAGGCACAAGGCTAAAATGTTTTTAATTGTTCAAAATTACAAACTAAAAAACAAGAAAAACAGTAATAGCATTTACTCCTAACTAAAGGAGATAGGAATAATGTCTTCAACTTTCCAATTGTAGGAAAGATCCATCTATCCAAGTTATAGTCTTCATCAGAATCTTCTACAACATTGACTTGATCCTTCTGAACTCCTTTGTTGGTGATACGAATAACACGAGCACGACGAACAACCTTCTGAGATTCTGCAGTAAAACCCAAACCAAACTTGTCAGACTTGTAAGGAATGTCAGGAAGCTGAGCCCAAATAGTACAACCACCTTCTTCAACTATAGCTCTAGCATCCTTCAAAAAGGCCATTATATGAGGTACTCTAGTAGCAGCAGGAACTGGTTTAGCAGCAGGGATAGACTCAGTAGCAGGAACAACCTGATGAACCACTTCAAAGGTTTGGCAAGGAGTCTCAATAAATTCACCCTCCATGTCAACATACTTAAAAGTGTTTATATGATTGACCATATACTATTCCTCAATGTAGACAGTGACAATCTTGCTTTTCACTAGAAATATTTCAGCTTCTGGTGTAAACTGGAAGTCACAACACCCGCCCCATGTATCCAGGGACGCCCAAGCAGACAGGAATAGGAAGGACGAATATCCATCACATAGAATGTAGAATCAAAGACTTGAGAACCCACTTTAATTGGGAGGTCAACTTCTCCGTGCACCATTCTTCTTGAACCATCAAAGGCTTTCACCACCACATTACTGGGTCTTAGCACAATATCTTCAAAGTTGAATTTGTCTAGAACATCCTTTGGTAACACATTCAAAGAGGAACCATTATCCACCAAAACATGAGACAAAGTAGTTCCCCTACACTCAATGGAGATATGTAGAGCTCTGTTGTGGTTTCTTTTGGCCGGGGTTAGATCAGCATTAGAAAATCCTAAGCCATTGTCAGTCATCAAGTTAGCAACACAATTTTCGAACTGGTCCATAGAGATTTCTTGTGGTACATGAGCAGATTTCAGGAACTTTACTAAAGCCTTATCATGGGCTTCAAAACACAACAACAAAGATAACATGGAGATCTTGGAGGGAGTATGCCTCAACTGTTCAACAATATTATAATCACTCTTGCGGATGATCTTCAATACTTCATCCATCTGCTTAAAAAGGTCTTCAGTAGTTGGTGTTTCGTCCTGAATAGGCTCAATCAATGGTCCTTTGCCCCGAGATTTAGTACTAGGCCCAAGGTTGGAGATATGAATTGGAGCAGCAGCAGTCTTTGAAGTGTCTTCTGGAGAGAAAATTCTCCCACTCCTAGTAACCTTACTAGTCCTAACAATATTGTCAATATCAGGATTAATATCTGTAGCAGTATATTAGTTAGAGGCTCTTGCTTGATACCATGAATATAAACATCAGAACCATAATTCCAAGGGATAGCCCTGTCAGAAGAATATGGAATCGGACCAGGAGTAGTGATAACCAGGGGAGTCACATTTGGCTCAGTAGTAATTTTCACAAGACCTTTAGAAGTAATCCTTACGGGACCCTTATAAGTGATTTTCACAGGAGTATTAGTAACCACAACCACATCTTCAAGCTTCAGGTCTTGGGACAGACCTTCACATAAGCTCTCTACATAAGAGATCTTCTCAAACAATATAGTATGGTTATCCATCAGACGTTGAATACCTTTTTTCAGCTTCCAACAATCATTAGGTTGAGAGGCACAATAAAAATAGTCTTCATTGCAACCCAGAAATAAACCGGCTTGCTGCAGCTTCTTCTTAATAATGGATAGATGAGTAGTCAAATCAGTTACAGTAGAAACATAAGAAACATCATCAACAACATTAACAGTATTCTCATGTTTGGGCAAGGGAGCAGTAATCACATTAGGAGTCTCAAGAGGATCAGAATCAATTTCTCCAGCATCAATCATATCCTGAATCTTATTCTTCAATGGCCAACAATTATTAGTATCATGGCCTGGGCAGTTGGAGTGATATGCACACATTGCATTGGGATTATAACGGGGAGAGGTAGTATTGGGATTTTGAGGAGGATCCCTCAAAGTAATTAATTATCCCTTCAACATGTGTTGCAGAGCCTGAGCCAGGGACATATTGATCTTTGTAAATTGCCTTCTAGACGTACCTTGCTTAGGCTGACTATTTTATTGTTGATATTGTTATGTAAGTGCAATATTAGAGGTTAGGAATGCTCCCAAAGATTGATTATTCATGTTACGAACATGTTGTCCATACACATCATTAAATTCTTTCTTCCCGTTAGAGGGCTTCTTGGTAGTACTTGAAGAGGCAACCATTTGTATCTTACCACTTCGTATTCCACTCTCCACATGTTCTCTAGTCATTATCACTTAGTGAAACCAAATGATGAACTTCCAATGAGATAGAAAGGACCAGTTAATGTACTCATGAACATATCAACCAATTCCCCGTCAGTTAAAGGAGGTTGAACTCTGCTTGCAAGATCTCTCCATTTTTGGGCATACTCCTTGAAACTTTATTTAGAACCCATAGACATGCTTTGGAGTTGCATGCGAGTTGGTGCTAAATCAGAGTTATATTGATATTGCCTATAGAAGGCCTCAACAAGATCATTCCAAGTACGAATATTGGTACTCTCAAGTTGATAGTACCATTCCAATTGAGCTACAGATAAACTCTCTGGAAAGAAATGAATCCACAACTTCCTGTCAGCAGTATGTGGCTGGATCCTTCGGACGTAAGATCTCAAATGCAGCTTGGGACATGACACACCGTCATATACCACAAAAGTAGGAACCTTGAAACCAATAAGGATAACAACTCCAGAAATCAAACTCATATCTTCAAAATCCAACTCAAAAGACTTTTGTAATTCCATAGCATTCACTCGTTTCTCCAGTAACTTGTACTTCTCATCACCAGTTGAATCATGGTAATAATTCTCCTCATAATCAGAATTCACAGCAGTACCACGTGGACTTTCTTCTTCTTTTGCAGAATCTTCATCTCCAGGGTTTTCAACCTCATCATCTGTCTTGATTGGAGCTCTGAACCTTCTTCCTAAATTGATGAAGCCAACTAGTTTTTTGGTTTTCTTCTTCTTGGTCAGGAGTGCCTTCATCTTTTCTTGTCCCTTGGACAAGTTTAGGATCATCTCTTGAAACTGGGCATTATGAACTTGAAGATCTTTGACAGATTATTCGAGATCTATTTCTGCTGAAATAAACAACGAGAAGATGAGAAACCTGTTGTGAAAACCTGTCATGTAATGATATGATACGTAGATGCATATACAATGTTTCCAAGGACCGTAGGATTTAAATTTGTGTAAACAAACAAAAACAAAAACTTTTATTAGTAGGCTTGAAATAATATTGCCCTTTGGGCTTACAAATGAAAGAAAACAAAATTTAGAAAGAAAATAAAACATCTGAGATTTAAGTCTCCCATGGACGCTTCCTCTTTATGTTGAAGTAGGTGTTGAGATTCTGCTCCTCGTGAAATTGCTTTGTCAGCTCCAACACTCTTTATTGGCTAACCTTGAATTGAGCTTCAAAGGTATCTCTTTGCTCCTTCAGATGGATCCAGGACTTCTGCAGCTCTTCCAAACCAGTAGGCATATCTGGATGAAAGATGGTATAAGGAATATCTCCTTCAGCAATAGGCTCCATAGTAACCGGTAGAACAACAAGATATGGCATCATAAGAGTCTGAGCACGAAACCGCACCCATCTGAGGTATGGTTCCATAGGAATGGAGTAATTTGGTTCTAAAGTCTTACTATCAACCTTGTTCACCTTACTCCAAGCTCGTATAAACCTCTGACGGTAATCTTGAAGATCGTTGTCGTAATCAAACACAATACCTTGAATAAGCATGTCATGAGAACTATTACTCCGGGCATAACCAAACTAACGTAGTGCCAAAGAAGGATTATAAGTAATGCCCCTCTTATTCCAAGGAATGGCACATTAGGGAACTCTCCACAACGGTCAATGATGGTGATATTTTCCATAGATCGGGAACACCACCTAGATAGTAGAGGTATGCATTAAATTAGAGTTCCTTGTGCCTTCGTAGTACGAGTGTAGAGAAAGTGTAAGATATCTCCAACAATGTAGGCACTGAATTATAAGTCAGAAATATGTTGATGGCATGCACATCTATGGTAGCCTCATATTACCCTCAACTTACTCGAGGAACATAAGCACCAACCAAGAAGTCACACTAACTGTAACCACCAAATAAACCATATCGGTATACGCCGTACAATTTCCCGTGTCTATTGCCACTTACCTAAGGTACACTAGATCCAGGTTAGGATCTTTCACACAGGAACCCCACAACAATCCCTTAAAGATAAAGCAAACAAATCAAACAAGTATGTGATCTTAATTCCTAAGGTAACCCCTCTTTTACTAAGTATTCCCTAGTAGAGTCGCCAGTTCTGTAACACGGTGGGAGAACTGACTTGGTGTTTTTGTTTGACAAAAACATGTGCGGATAGAAAGTGAAATTCTGGGATCAGATATGTGATGTCGAACCAGATGTTTAGACACTGTAATCCTAAACAAAAATTAATGAGCTAGAAAATTAAATGACACAGGAAATTGTTAACCCAGTTCACTGTATCTCCACACTTACATCTGGGGGCTACCAAGCCAGGAAGGAAATCCAATATAAGTAATATTAATTATGGAGTTAAACCAATCAGTTTAATCCTTCACTTAATATCTACCCAAGGCAATTTCTACCTAAGAATCTACTTAGATATGAGTACTCACTCACTCCCCCTCAATCACACAATGATCTTTACAATGATTAATAAAATTGAAGTCACACTTCAGATACACCAGCTTGATCTTACTTAAAAGTTTCAATCAAGACACAATTCACTTATTGCTTAAAAGCTCATAAAGTGACTAACAAATAATTAAAACCTGCTAGCTTCACAAACACCCTTGACAGTCTTCCTAAATTTGTGTTCGTTTCTTGAGTGTTTCAGTTCCTTAAATAGATGCTTGGTTTGTGGGCTTTTTGCAAATTATCCAGACTTTGATAAATCCCACAGTCATCTCCTTGAATTAGGGTTAGTTAGTTTGTTATCTCCTTGAATCAAGGTGAGTTAGTTATTCTGTTACACTGGAACCAGATAACTAAGCTTCCTAAAGATGCGCCTTGGAGTGCTTATCTTTTTACAATTAATTCCAGATATTTTCTCCTGAATTTAATCACTTTTGTTACGCATCATTTAAGTTAGATAGCAGGTTTGCGATGTCACAACATCTGGTGTGACATCCTGATGTCCTGAACTAAGTTCATAACTTTTACTTTGTGTGTCAATGTCACAACATCTGGTGTGACATCCTGAACTAAGTTCATAGCTTCTTGTTTGTCAAAAATTCTGCCAATTCTTAACATCCACAAACTCCCCCTTTGGCTAATTTTTGGCTAACACAATCTTCTGGTTTTATCAGAGAGCAGCGGAGTTCTGTTGGATCATGTGAGAGCTAATAATTTGCTCCCCCTCAATCATGTATGTATACTGCTATGACTTGTTCAACAGACTTTGATATACCAATGAACATTCAAATAAACTTAGTTCAGAAGACAGAAATTAACATCAGCATTGTTCATCAAACAGGCATTAAGAGCAGCAGGCATTATTCAATACACTTCTCTCCCTTGTTAGACAGAAATTAAGGGCCAACCATAACAGAAACAGAAACAACAAAATTCAAAAATACAAAGCAGAATTACAATGCAGAACAGACAATACATTTTTCCACCAAACAGCCTCACTCAGACTCATTATATTTTGTATCTTTTGTATCCTCAGACTCAGCATCAGATTCATCAACATTCTTAGCAACCTCTTCCAGCTCCAGCCTTTGAATTATGTCCTCAAGCTTCTTCTTCCTTTCATCCAGCTCTTTGCAGGTTGTCCTGAGCTCTGCAATCAGGGTTGCCTTTGATATGGGAGTCTTGACAGCAGATGGCCAAGCAGATGTCCCACCTGATGCTTCAACATCTGCAGCATGATGACCCAGAAATAGTTTTTAATGAAAGGACAATGGACTCTCCCTTTTACAGACAGAATCCTTGTCAGTAAGGATGCCTGGATATTGGTTGAGAATTACTCCACAAAGCAGTGATAGGAAGGCTATTGGAAGCTTGATTGCTGAGGTTCCTGCATGCTTGAGAGTCTGATCAAAGATATATGCCCCATAATCCAACTTGGTATGGGTTCCTACAGCACAGATAAACCTTCCAAGCCCAGTAGCTATAGATGAGGTGTGGTTGGTTGGGACCCAGTTGACTGTTCCAATTCTATGCAGCATTGCATACTTCCTTGTTAACAAGCTGACAGATAGTTTGCCTTTGACTGGCCATGACTTGACCTGGTTGGCTGTGATTATTTTGCAGAATTGATTGTCAGTCTTGCCAAGCTCATTTGGCCCATCTGATTCTCTCCCCAGGTACTGATGTAACACGGTGGGAGAACTGACTTTAAGTTATGTTGCGGATAGCAAGAGTCGCCACCGACTTTTATTTTATCCAAAAGGAAAGGGTATAAAAGAACAGGAAAGACCTTAAGAGAATATTTTTGGGTCCGGGGGGTAGGTTATGTAAAGGGAAGGTGTTAGCACCCTTTACATCCATGGTTATCCATGGGCTCTTAGTTACTTAGCTCACTTTTGAATTGTTTTTGAAAGTGTAGTGTGTGAATAAATTTTTTTCAGAATAGTTAATAATGATCCATGTACGGATGCGTAAAAACTTGTTTTTGAAAATTGGTTTGAAATTTGTTTAAGTGTTTGAAAAGTTTGAAGTGAGCAAGTACATAAGAGGAACCTACCCTAAAGTTTTAAGTCTTTCTTGCTCTTTATCCTTTCATTGGTAAGACTATCCCTACTATTAAGGAGTAGGTAGTCATTACCTTGGATGTAAGGGACATAAGGGGGACATTCTGTTTTATGAAGGCAACTGTGGGGTGTAATAAGCATATAGGAGGGACTATCATCATTATTCGAAGGGACTTGATTCGTAAAGGCAACCACGAGGGACTTGATGATTTTTATTTTTTTAAAGGGACTTGCTTTATACACCCCACTTGACCTTATTATTTAGGCAACCTGAGGGATAACCTTAGAAAGTGAGACGGCGATTAAAAATCGACTTACGTGTGTGAGTGTTCAATATTAATTATCTTTGATTAAAATGCTCTAATTTATTTTAAAAAATACATATTTGCACTCCCTAAATTACTAACCATAGCAAAAATAATTGAATAATTACAAAATTTACATCCAGGAGCATTTACATAATAATTATAATAAGCAAAAATAAATAAATAAATAAATAGCAAAAATAACTAATTAGCAAAATATAAATAAACAAGCTAAAATAATAAATAAATAATAAATAGGGGTTAGTGGTAAATATAATTAAAAATATAAGGTTAGTGGAAATAGAATAATAATAATTAGTAAAAATAAGCAAAGGTTAGAGAAATAACAATAAGAAATATAATAATAATAAACAAAGATAATAAATAATAATATAGTTAGTAACAATAATTAAAATAAATAATGACATAATTAGAATAATAAACAAAAAATTGAATTTTTAATATACAATCACTTATTTAGAAATATGAATAATTACTATAACAAAATTTTTAAACATAATAGAATTTATAAATTTTAATCATTACCAATTTATTTATTTCTAAATACATATCAACAATTAAAAAAAATATTTTAAGGTCATGTTCATAAAGGATAATCATATTTACAAAAATTTACAAGAATTATAATAAGAATTAGAAAATAACATTATTTAGAAAAATAGAATTAGGTTTTATTCTAGAAAATATTTTTAGGGTTTGTTTAAAAAATTAGGGTTTATTTTATTTACAAAAAAAATTATTTTTACTAATATAATAAAAGGAATAATTTTTAAATTAAGAACATGTGATTTTTTTTATTAGGAACTATTATTTTATAGAATTATTTTATTATACAATCATTAATAAAACCTAAATTAATTACACAAAAATAAAATAAAATAAAATAGCAAAACAAACCTGGCTGGGATTTGAACCCAGGAGGCTTTGTTCACAACATCTATGCTCTACCACTGGGCCAGGCACTGTTGGTGCAAGAAGGATGGCCTCCAAATGGTTTTGTTCTTTCAAACCAATAATCAGCAAAATAAATGAAAAAAACAAAAGGCCTGGGGGAGGATTGAACCCAGGACCTTATGTATACGAGTATGCGCGCGTTACCACCTGGCTGGGAGAGCCTAACTGATTATATGATGACTATAATTGATTATATGTGTAACCTGGGAAATAAACAAAATAAACAAGCAAAATGTCACAAACGGGGAATCGAACCCCAGACCAAACCAATGTACGCGCACATCTCCAACCATTGGGACACAAGTTCTGGTGTGATAAATAAACAGCATACAAAAAATAATATTTTAAATCAAAATTTTAAACATGGACTGCGCGCCAAGCCAGTCGTCTTCTTCCTCAAATTCGTAGGATTTTCCTGCGAACATTGTTGCAAATTTTCCTGCGAAAAATACTTTCCCAGCAAAACCTACAAAAATCAAACACGGACAAAACAGCATAGTTTCATGAAATTAATCAGTCCATTAAGTTTCTAATGAGTTTTCCAATCACCCCACGTTCCTATAATTCATTTATATGGGCTGGATTGAAGAACCCCAATTAAAGCCATAAACCCTAAAAATGGTAGATCACGTTTTAGGCTATAGAACTTCACCAATTGCTCCAAATTTCATCTATGATCATCAACAAACAAAGTTATATAAACAAATTTCAATAATATGCAAGGAATCATTGGAATCGAAAAAAATTTATTCAAGAACAAATTGGATTCGGGTTGGCCAATGCAGTGCACATGGGATGCATATGAGTGATGCTTTAGCTTCAGTGATGTCTAAAGAACACGTCTATGTTCTTAGTTTACCTTGAAACCTCTTGGATTGAAGAATCCGAACCTCACTTTTTTGATGAATTTTGAGTTTTTGAATCTTACCCTTGGCTGCTGGAAATCGTGTCCTAGGGTTATGCTTATGATCAATACTTATAGGTGAATCAATCTAGGTCAAAAACTTTATTGGTTATGTGAAAGATTAGATTTAAAAAGATTGAGATTGATCATGCTTTGAAAGTTCAATATTTTTGTACCAATGCTTTCTATTTCAAGCCATTCCACATAACTCTTGTATCAACTTATTCCATACTGATTTTATGACTTTCTAGAATCAATCACAAAAATAAATCTTCATATTTAATATTTTATTTAAATTTAAAATGATTTTAAGAATAAAAAATCATAATAAATTAATTAAATAAAATAAAAATTATGAAAATATTATGGAAATTTCGTGCATGATATTATTGTATGGGTTGGGTCATAATTTGGCCAGCCCATTTGGAGAAAATTGCTTTTAGGCCCCCATTTTCATCATAAACCATCACAAACTTTCCCAACTTTGCAAGGGCACATCTCCCTCAATTTTAAAGGTATGAGGGTGTTCTTGGACATTTTGGAAAGCTTGAAACGTCCTCTAAACAGCCCCATTGGTTTCAGGTCCATATCATTTACCAATCTCAAGTTATGCCCTTTTGAAGTTGTTGACTTTTTGTTGACTTTTGAAATGACCTATAATGTCTTAGGTCATATCTTCCAAATTAAGCATTTTTGGGCTTAACTTTCAACATCAAAGTTGTAGAGAATTCAATTTCCTTCAAAATGAGCTTTGTATGGAGACTTGGTGATGAAGTATGTGAAAGTTATGGCTGGTCAAAGTTCAGTTGACTTTTACTGAGGAAACCCTAATTTAGAAACTCCTGATTATTGATGATCTGGAATCTCCTTGATGAATCATGATCAACCCTTGATCAAATGATGAATTTTACTTCATATACTTGATGTTGGCAAAAAATCATGAAGTTTGACTTTGGTTTGACCACAATTGACCTCAGTTTGACTTTTTAACTGCATTGACTGATTTTGACTTATCTGAGCATCTGACTGAGCAAACTTTTGAGAAAAGTCTTGAAACTTGTCATGGGGGTTCTTATACACATATAAGATGTTATGAAGCTCACTTGAAGTCTTGGAAGTCCATTTAGTCTGATTAAAGTCAAAACCCTAGTTTTGGATGCACTGCTTAGGAGGTGCATTGTCTGAGGGAATTGTCAACTCCTTTGACCAATTGTGCTCTTTGTGAACCTTGTGAACCATCATAAAATGTCTTGTGAACCTCATGGGAGGTATTGTGAAGCTTGTGAACCTTGTGAACCTCATGAAGTGGCTTTGTAGACCTCATGAACCTCAGGAAAGCTTTGTAATCATTGTGAATCTTGTGAACCTTGTGAACCTTCAAGAAGTAACTTGTAGACTTCATGAACCTCATGAAAGGTTATGTAAATATTGAGAAACTTGTGAGCCTTGTGAACCTTCATAAAGTAACTTGTAGACTTTATGAACTTCAAGAAAGGCATTGAAAGCATTATGGAGCTTGTGAACCTTGTGAACCTTCTTAGCACACAAAGTCTTGTATTGTGAGGGCAAATTTTGGGGTGCAACAGCTGCCCCTGTTCAATTTTCTGAAACCTGAGGGGTTAGATTGGTATATTTGCCAGTCGTGACCTGGAAGGTTGAAGGGGATTGAACACAAAAGCCCAAAAATTTGCACTCACCAGTGCATTAGAGTGATACGGTTGAATATGATTGAGTGGGCTTAAAGATGCCACTAGAGGAAAGTTCCTCAGATATATTTCTTGGAAGATAAAGCAGTCCAAAATATGGAGGTATAATGAAAACTGTCAGGAGTCTGGATCAGTCCTGAGGTATTGATGATATGCTTTCAGGAGACTGGAGTAATCCTGATGTAACAGCATGTCTTCAGGGAGGGGTGAGAAGCTATCAGGAGGCTGGAGCTGTCCTGAGGTAACAATATAATTTCAAGAGGATAGAGAAATCTTTGATAATATGCTTTCAGGAGACTGGAGTAATCCTGATGTAACAGCATGTCTTCAGGAGGATAGAGCAATCTTTGATAATATGCTTTCAGGAGACTGGAGTAATCCTGATGTAACAGCATGTCTTCAGGACGATAGAGCAATCAATAATGATAACCCTAAAGCAGTCTTGAAGTAATAATATGACTTCAGGAGGATAGAGCAATCAATAGCTCTAAAGCAGTCTTGAAGTAATAAGATGATTTCAGGAGGATAGAGCAATCAGTAGCTCTAAAGCAGTCTTGAAATAATAAGATGATTTCAGGAGGATAGAGCAATCAACAGCTCTAAAGCAGTCTTGAAATAATAAGATGATTTCAGGAGGATAGAGCAATCAATAGCTCTAAAGCAGTCTTGAAGTAATAATATGATTTCAGGAGGATAGAGCAATCAATAGCTCTAAAGCAGTCTTGAAACAATGAGAAGTTGTCAGGAGGATGAAGTAACCCTGATGTAATAATATGATATGCTTTCAGGAGACTGGAGTAATCCTGATGTAACAACATGTCTTCAGGAGGATAGAGCAATCCTGATGATCATTTGTTGGATAATTAACCTGAAAACAAGGTAGCATTCTGTATGATAGTGTTAGTTTATGCATTATGTATGCATGTATAATATGATGCACTTAAGTAATGTACTATGTATCTATGGATATGTATGTTATGGTATGATGTAAATGATGTATGTATGATATGATACTGCCGGAAGAGTCTGGATATCTTCGTATAACAACTGCTGGCCAGGGAAAATAAATCCCGATTCATTGTTGAAGAATATATTATAGGTATGGATAACCTCCCGGATGCTGGGGATAGTAAGGTATATATAACCTCCCGGATGCTGGGGATAATAAGGTATATATAACCTCCGTCTTCGTTTGATGGTAGGGTAGATATAACTTCCCATCTTCGTTCGTCGTCCCCTTATTGGAAAGTAAATTCCCGAATATCCGTATGAGGATAAAAGAGATGGATATAAACCCTAGTAAGAGGATTTTGTCATAAACTTTTTTACAAAACAAAGAAAATCAGCTATGTGGGAAACAATCCTATTAAGTTTCAATTCTACTATTGCCATTATCTTCAAGTATCTCATCTTCTGCTGTTCAGACGGAAACGATCGGATTGAGCTTTATCTGTTTGAGCTTGAGTAAGTAGCACAACTGGTCGCAGTTTCATGGGTGATCCAAACGAGACATAGTCATACGCTTTAATCCCTAACTTTTGCCTGGATTGCCCTTTCAGGTTTTCAATCCACCGGGATACCCTTTTTTGCCCAAGCCGCCTTTTCAGGTTTTCGACTTGCCGGGTGTACATCTTTTTATATATATCCCTAATTTTTGCCCAAACCCTTTTGGTTTGCCGGGATGCCCTTATTTTTGCCTAGGCCTGTCAACCTAGCGGGTCTCTTTTTATGCGTAGTATTTTTTAACTATGTCTGCGTTTACAGGCTGTGGGAAGTCTTCACCATCCATTGTAGTCAGTATCATGGCACCTCCTGAGAATACTGTCTTGACTACAAATGGTCCTTCATATGTTGGAGTCCACTTGCCCCTAGGATCACCCTGTGGTAATATGATACGCTTGATTACCAAGTCACCAGCCTGATATACCTTTGGCTTAACCTTCTTGTTAAAAGCTTTGATCATTCGCTTCTGGTACATCTGGCCATGACAAACTGCTGCTAACCTCTTCTCATCAATCAAATTTATCTGGTCCAGTCGAGTTTGAATCCACTCATTTTCATCCAAGCCTGCATCCTTCATAATTCTTAAGGAGGGAATCTGAACTTCAATGGGCAGAACTGCTTCCATACCATAGACCAAGGAGAATGGGGTTGCCCCTGTTGAAGTACGTATTGTGGTACGATAACCATGAAGAGAAAACGGTAACATCTCATGCCAATCCTTGTAAGTAAAAGTCATCTTCTGTACAATCTTCTTAATGTTCTTATTAGCAGCTTCAACTGCCCCATTCATCTTTGGACGATACGGAGAAGAGTTGTGATGCTTAATCTTGAACTGCGTGCAGAGATCAGTAATCATAGTGTTGTTCAGATTAGAGCCATTGTCAGTGATAATCCTTTCAGGGATGCCATACCTACATATGAGATTATTCTTAATGAACCGAGCCACAACATTCTTGGTAACAGATGCAAATGAAGCTGCCTCTACCCACTTCGTAAAGTAATCAATAGCAACCAGGATGAAACGATGCCCATTAGAAGCAGTAGGCTTGATCTCACCAATCATATAAATGCCCCACATGGCAAAGGGCCAAGGAGCAGTCAACACATTCAATGGTGATGGAGGTACATGGACTTTATCAGCATAAATTTGACACTTGTGACATGTTCTGGAGTGTTGATAGCAATCAGCTTCCATGGTAGACCAATAGTAACCTGCTCTCAATATCTTCTTTGCCATAGTATGACCACTGGAATGAGTGCCAAAGATCCCATCATGCAGGTCTTCCATAATCTCAATTGCTTCCTTCTTATCCACACAACGAAGCAAAGTTGAATCATGATTGCGCTTGTACAGAATGCCATTGCTCAAAAAGAACTTAGCAGAAAACCTTCTCAGGAACTTCCTATCTTTGACAGATGCCCCTTCAGGGAACTCCTGAGCTTCAAGATATCTTTTCACTTCATAGAACCAAGGCTTCTCCTCTGCCCCTTCAGTATCAATCTCATTGCAGTATGCAGGCTTCTCAAATCTATCAATGGTAATCTTGGGAGCTTCATCATCCCAACTGATCTCAAACATGGATGCCATGGTGGCTAATGCATCTGCCAACTGATTCTCTCTTCGTGGAATATGTCCAAAGGTAATCTCTTTGAAATGTGGAATCAAAGACAACACATGCTCTCTGTAAGGAATGAGGTTATCATGCTTGGTATCCCAATCTCCTTTAATCTGTCTTACTACCAGGGCTGAATCTCCATACACGTCAAGGAACTGAATCTTCATATCAATAGCAGCTTTAATACCCAGGATACATGCCTCATACTCAGCCATGTTATTGGTACAATGGAAACAAAGTCTGGCAGTAATCGGGGTATGACAACCTTCAGGGGAACTAATCACAACACCAACACCATTACCAAGTGCATTAGAGGCACCATCAAAAACCATAGTCCATCGGGATCCTTGTTCAGGTCCGTCATATTGTCCAGGTTCTTTGGTAATAATCATAATGTCTTCATCAGGGAAATCAAAACTCATTGACTGATAATCATCCACTGCTTGATGAGCCAAATGATCAGCAACAACACTTCCTTTAATGGCCTTCTGAGTAGTATACTGTATGTCATATTCTGTCAAAATCATTTGCCATCTTGCAATTCTTTCGGAGAGAGCAGGTTTCTCAAATATATACTTGATTGGATCCATCTTAGAAATCAACAAGGTTGTATGGGTCAACATATACTGTCTTAGTCGGCGAGCAGCCCATGCCAAAGCGCAGCAAGTTTTCTCGAGCAGTGAGTATCTTGTTTCACAGTCGGTAAACTTTTTTCTAAGGTAGTATATTGCCTGCTCTTTTCGACCAGACTCGTCATGTTGCCCCAACACACACCCCATTGAGTTGTCTAACACTGTTAAGTACATAATCAAGGGTCTTCCATCAACTGGTGGCATCAAAATTGGTGGTTCTAGCAGATATCTCTTGATTTCATCAAAGGCAGTCTGGCACTCATCATTCCATTCCATCACCTGATCTTTCTTCAACAGCTTGAAGATTGGCTCACAGATGGTAGTTAATTGGGAAATAAATCTTGCAATGTAATTCAATCGTCCCAAGAAACCTCTAACCTCCTTCTCAGTACGGGGAGCTGGCATCTCTTGTATAGCTTTCACTTTTGCAGGATCTACTTCAATACCTTTTCCACTGACAATGAAACCCAGGAGCTTTCCAGATCTTACTCCAAAAGTACATTTGTTTGGATTCAATCTCAACTTGTATTTCTTCAACCTCTCAAACAACTTGTGCAGATGATCAAGATGTTGCTCTTCATTCTGAGATCTGGCTATCATATCATCCACATATACCTCTATCTCATGATGAATCATATCATGAAACAAAGCCACCATAGCACGCTGATATGTTGCCCCTGCATTCTTCAAACCAAATGGCATCACCTTATAGCAAAAAGTGCCCCACTGTGTCACAAATGTTGTCTTCTCCATATCTTCAGGTGCCATCTTGATTTGATTGTAACCAGAGAAACCATCCATAAAAGAGAATACCTTATGCTGAGCAGTGTTGTCTACCAGAATATCAATATGAGGGAGTGGAAAGTCATCTTTAGGGCTAGCCTTGTTCAAATCTCTGTAGTCTACACACATACGTACCTTACCATCTTTCTTAGGAACTGGTACCACATTTGCAACCCACTGAGGATAAGAAGTCACTGCTAAGAACCCTGCATTGAACTGTTTCATTACCTCTGCCTTGATCTTTTCTAACATCTCAGGACGCATACGACGAACCTTCTGCTTCTTTGGACGACAATCTTCTTTCACTGGCAAACGGTGAACCACAATGTCTGTATCCAACCCTGGCATATCTTCATAAGACCAAGCAAAGATCTCCACATAGTCACGTAACATCTGAATCAACCTGTTCTTGACACTGTCCTCTAAATCAGCCCCTATCTTGACCTCTTTTCTGTTTTCTTCAGTTCCCAGATTCACAACTTCGACTGGCTCTTCATGTGGCTGTATAGCTTTCTCTTCTTGTTGTAACAACCTAGCAAGCTCTACAGGTATTTCACAATCGTCCTCATTTCCGTCTTCAGTTTGATAGATCGGATTCTCGAAATCATAATTGGCAATAGTAGAACTGTTATCAACAGGATCCAGAGTGGATGAGGATCTGCATTTTAGTGATGTGGGTGTGTGTAAGAACACATAGCTGATAAAGCGAAAATAAAAGAAAAAGAAAGACAAGGAACACAATATTTACGAAAACGAAACGTCCACTGATTTTATTGAATGAAGTATGCAAATGAAATGACAGCCCGTAACAAGCACACCATTATGCCCCGGGTAAGGCACATGGCTTGAAAGTTTTAATTGTTCAGAAATTTAAAAAAACAACAACACAGTAATAGTATTTACTCCTGACTAAAGGAGATAGGGATAACATCTTCAGCTTTCCAATTGTTGAGTCCAGCACCCACAGTAGGAAAAATCCATGCATCCAAGTTGTAGTCTTCATCATAGTCTTCTACAGCATTGATAACCCCTTGATTGGTGATACGAGCAGCACGAGCACGACGAATAGCCTTCTGGGACTCTTCATCCACCACAACTCTAGCATCATTGAGGGAGGCCATTGCCATTGTTGGAGGTTTTCTGGTGACCACAAGAACTTTCTTCACAACAGGAGAAGCTACACAATCATTAACAACCCAGGGAACCACTTCAAATGACTGACACGGAGTCTCAATGTATTCACCTTCCACTTCCAGATACTTGAAAGTGTTTACATGGCTGACAAAGTATTCTTCCTCTCCAAAGACAGTAACAACCTTTCCATTCACCGGATATCTCAACTTTTGGTGCAATGTAGAGGCCACAGCACCTGCCCCATGGATCCAGGGACGACCAAGCAGACAAGAGTATGAAGGACGAATATCCATCACATAAAATGTAGCAGTAAAAACCTGAGAACCAACTTTGATTGGAAGATCAATTTCCCCATGTACTACTCTTCTAGAACCATCAAAAGCCTTTACCACAATATTACTGGGCTTCAGCACAGCATCTTCAGGACTCAGCTTGTTCAGGACTTCCTTAGGCAACACATTCAAAGAGGAACCATTGTCTATCAGCACATGTGACAAGGTAGTGCCCCTGCATTCAATTGAAATATGCAAGGCCCTGTTATGATCCCTCTTGGCAGGGGTCAAATCAGCATCAGAAAATCCTAACCCATTGTCATAGGTCAGGTGGGCAACACAGTTCTCAAATTGGTCAACAGAAATTGCACTGGGTACATGAGCCATCTTCAGAAACTTGATCAATGACTTGGCATGAGCCTCAGAACATAACAACAAGGACAACATAGAAATCTTTGAGGGAGTATGCCCCAACTGATCAACAATGTCATAATCACTCTTGCGAATGATTTTCAATACTTCTTCCATCTGCTTAGAGAGGTCATCAGCAGCTGGCACATCAGTAGATATAGGCTCAATAACAGGACCCTTGCCCCGAGCATCAGTGGTGGAGGTAGCAGCAGGAGTAACTGCATTCTTGGAAGTATCTGGAGGAGAGAAAACTCTTCCGCTACGAGTGATCTTACTAGATCCAGCAATATTGTCAACATCAACAGGCACATCAACTACAGGCTCTTGCTTAACACCATGGATGTAAACATCAGATCCATAATGCCAAGGCACAACTTTGTCAGACGTATATGGGCTAGGACCAGGAGTAGTAATGACCACAGGAGCTACTCTGGCTTCAGCCACAACTTTCACAGGACCTTCAGCAGTAATCTTGATTGGACCCTGATGAGAGATTTTAATGGGACCCTTTGAAGTGATTCTTACCGGTACTTTGTCAACCATATCAACTTCTTCAATCTTCTTACCCCGAGTCAGATGATCCACCATACTTTCTACAGACGCTGGTCTTCTTTCAAACACTATAGTATACTTATCCATGAGACGTTGAATGCCATCTCTCAAAATGAAGCAACTATCCGGCTTATAGGTACAATACAAACAATCTTCACGACAACCTGGAAAGATCCCAGCTTGTACTAACCTCTTTTTGATAACAGACAGTGGTGTGGTCAACTCCATAACTGAATAAACATGTAGATCTTCATCAATGACATTGACAGTCTTCTCGTGGTTTGGCATTGGAGCAGTAATCACATTGGGAGTACCCGGAGGATCAAACTCAATTTCTCCAGCATCAATCATATCCTGAATTTTATTCTTCAAGACCCAGCAATTATTAGTATCATGTCCCTGACAGTTTGAATGGTATGCACACCGTGCATTGGGATTGTACCTGGGAGAGGTAACATTGGGATTCTGAGGAGCCTCTTTCAAAGTAATAAGTTCAGCCTTCAACAAATGTTGCAATGCTTGAGCCATTGACATGTTGATCTTCGTGAACTGTCTTCTAGCCCTCTGTTGGTTGCCCTGTGGCTGCTCTGTTGTTGCAGGAGTTGGATTTGAAATATGAACTGCACTAATAGACTGATGCCTTCTGTTACGATCAGGCTGACCATAAACAGCATTAGACTCTTTCTTTCCAGTGGGAGGCTTCTTTGCAGCACCTGATGAAGAAGTGCCCACATGGATCTTACCATTCTTTATACCATTCTCTACTCGCTCTCCTGTCATGATCAACTCAGTGAAGCCAGATGATGAGCTTCCAATGAGATGACTGTAGAACGGACCATTCAGCGTACACATGAACATATCAACTAATTCCCTGTCAGTTAAAGGAGGTTGAACTCTTCCAGCTAAATCTCTCCACTTCTGAGCATACTCTTTAAAACTTTCTTTGGCACCCATAGACATGCTCTGAAGCTGCATGCGAGTGGGGGCTAAGTCAGCATTGTATTGGTACTGCTTATAGAAAGCTTCAGCAAGATCATTCCAGTCTCTGATGTTGACACTTTCCAACTGATAATACCACTCCAGCTGAGCTCCAGATAAACTCTCTTGAAAGAAATGGATCCACAACTTCTTATCAGCAGTGTGGGGTTGAATTCTTCTGACATATGACCTCAGATGCAGCTTGGGACAAGAGACCCCATCATAAACAACAAATGTAGGAACCTTGAAACCCACAGGTATGACCACCCCAGATATCAGACTCAAATCCTCAAAATCCAGCCCAGATGACTTCTGCAACTCCATAGCATCCATTCTATCCACCAGCATCTTGAATTTGTCTTCATTAGGCTCATGGTAGTAGTTAGCCTCAGAATCAGAGTCCCCCATTGAATGGTGGAGACTGCCTACCTCTTGCTCAGATTCTTCAGATTCATAGTCTTCAGCTGGTTCTTTGGTCTTGGCGAGACCTTTGAACCTTCTTCCCATGTTGATCAACCCAGCAGACCTTCTAGTCTTCTTAGTCTTCTTGGCCAGCAGTGCCTTCAATTCATCCTGCCCCTTGGACAGGTTCAGGATCAGCTCTTGGAACTGTGCATTTTGTGCCTGGAGATCCTTAACTGATTGTTCGAGAGCCATTGCTGAAATAAACAGCGAGAAGATGAGAAACCTGTGCACAATTATAAACCTGTGATGCAATGAAATGATATGGTAATGTATATGCAATGTTTTCAAGGACCGCAGGATTTAAATTTGCTTAGACAAACATGAAAGTAAACTTTTATTAGTAATAACTTTGTTTTGCCTTTTAGGCATACAGAAAATGAAATAAAATAAGTACAAAAGGTGGGGTTTTAAGTCTCCCATGGACGTTTCCTCTTTATGTTGAGGTATGAATTGAGGTTTCGTTCCTCATGAAGTTGCTTTGTTAGCTCTAGGATTCTTGCTTGGCTTGCTTTGTAATGAGCCTCGAAAGTATCCCTTTGCTCCTTCAGTTGGATCCATGATCTCTGCAAGTCTTCCTTATCAGTAGGCATGTCTGGGTGAAGGATGGTATAAGCTGTGTCTCCTTCAGCAACAGGTTCCATGGTAACTGGTAGGACGGCAGGATATGGCATCATGAGTGTCTGAGCACGAGATCGTACCCATCTGAGATAAGCCTCCATAGGAATAGTGTACTTAGGATCCAGTGTCTTGCTGTCAACCCTGTTTACTTTTCCCCAAGCTCGTATGAATCTCTGACGGTAACCCTGAAGATCGTTGTCATAATCAAACACAATGCCCTGAATCAACATGTCATGTGGGCCATCACTTCTGGCGTAACCAAACTGTCGTAAAGCTAGAGAGGGGTTGTAAGTGATGCCTCCTCTTATGCCTAGAAGTGGCACATTAGGGAACTCCCCACAACGGTCAATGATGGTGACATTCTCCATAGATCTGGAGCACCAATGGATATCTGAGTGAGAAAGTGACATGATCCTCTTGGACCATCTGAACCCTTGCTCATTCTTCATTACTGAGCGAGGAAGGTGAGAAATAAACCACCTAGAAAGCAAAGGTATGCAGCACATCAAAGTTCCTCTTGCCCTTGTAGTACGGGTGTGAAGAGAATGTAGGATATCTCCAAGCAATGTAGGCACCGGATTGTGACTCAGGAATATGTTGATGGCATGAACATCTATGAACTGATCTGGATTGGGGAACAATACTAAGCCATATATTAGCAAGGCTAAGATCTCCTCAAAAGCATCATAGCTCATGGCCTTCAAGAACACCTGAGCTTTCTCTATCAACACCTTGGCAAGAATACCCTTGACTCCGCTTCTCGTTTCTAGAACAATGTCAGACTTCTTCAGATGTAGAGCTGCAGCAATAACCTCTGGTTTGGGCTCCTTCTCCAAGCCTGTGAAGGGTCTTTGATCAAGAACAGGTATACCCAGAAGCTTAGAGAACTCCTCCATGGTAGGGACCAACTGATAGTCAGGGAATGTAAAGCAGTGGTGCTTAGGGTCAAAGAACTGAAACAACACACTCATCATGTCTTCATTGAACCCTGAAGTGACTAGATCCAATAGGTGACCATGTCTCTTGATGAACTGGGAGTGATCAGACACTTGAGAAGCCAGCTCTTTAAGCTTGGGAGGTATTCCCACAAAATTGATCCTGATGGTGTTTCTACGAGCAGAAGCCATGACCTACAACAAAGAACAAAGATAAATCCCTTGGTCCTTGAAATGGTTAGGGAAAATGCTATGCTTATGATGCATGATGATGTCATGATGTTATGCTCAATCACAAACATGTGGCACACACAAACAAGTCACACCATAACCCTAGGTTTAAAGGCTTGCATGAGGTTTAAGGTAAGTACCCTCCCCTGAAGTTAGTTGGTTCATCCTGTCCTATGAAAGTAACCAGGTTCTAAGGGATCTCAATATCATTGATCCTTCACAAGGGTGGTTGTTCAGTAGGCAACTTACTTGCCAACCAAAACCCTCCAAGTTTAAGATCTCAATGAGCGTAGTATCGAGTGTCAACCAACTTCAGTCTGCACCAAAGCCGGTTACCTCACTACCTTCTAAAGGCCAAGATGAGTTAACTAGGGTTCTAAAAGTTAGTTAGTGCATTGACAACATATGGCAGCCTCATATTATCCTCAACTTGACTTAAGGAACATAAGCACCAACCAAGAAGTCGCACTAACTATGGCCACCAGATCAACCGTATCGATATACGTCGTACAGTTTCCTTGGTCTATTGCCATTTACCTAAGGTACACTAGATCCGGGTTAGGACCTTTCACACATAAGAGCACCCCAACAATGTAAAGTAAAGCAAACAAAGCAAACAATATTAAAGTGATCTTAATTCCTAAGGGTACCCCTCTTAAATTTAAATCCCCAGCAGAGTCGCCAGTTCTGTAACACGGTGGGAGAACTGACTTTAAGTTATGTTGCGGATAGCAAGAGTCGCCACCGACTTTTATTTTATCCAAAAGGAAAGGGTATAAAAGAACAGGAAAGACCTTAAGAGAATATTTTTGGGTCCGGGGGGTAGGTTATGTAAAGGGAAGGTGTTAGCACCCTTTACATCCATGGTTATCCATGGGCTCTTAGTTACTTAGCTCACTTTTGAATTGTTTTTGAAAGTGTAGTGTGTGAATAAAAAATTTTCAGAATAGTTAATAATAATCCATGTACGGATGCGTAAAAACTTGTTTTTGAAAATTGGTTTGAAATTTGTTTAAGTGTTTGAAAAGTTTGAAGTGAGCAAGTACATAAGAGGAACCTACCCTAAAGTTTTAAGTCTTTCTTGCTCTTTATCCTTTCATTGGTAAGACTATCCCTACTATTAAGGAGTAGGTAGTCATTACCTTGGATGTAAGGGACATAAGGGGGACATTCTGTTTTATGAAGGCAACTGTGGGGTGTAATAAGCATATAGGAGGGACTATCATCATTATTCTAAGGGACTTGATTCGTAAAGGCAACCACGAGGGACTTGATGATTTTTATTTTTTTAAAGGGACTTGCTTTATACACCCCACTTGACCTTATTATTTAGGCAACCTGAGGGATAACCTTAGAAAGTGAGACGGCGATTAAAAATCGACTTACGTGTGTGAGTGTTCAATATTAATTATCTTTGATTAAAATGCTCTAATTTATTTTAAAAAATACATATTTGCACTCCCTAAATTACTAACCATAGCAAAAATAATTGAATAATTACAAAATTTACATCCAGGAGCATTTACATAATAATTATAATAAGCAAAAATAAATAAATAAATAAATAGCAAAAATAACTAATTAGCAAAATATAAATAAACAAGCTAAAATAATAAATAAATAATAAATAGGGGTTAGTGGTAAATATAATTAAAAATATAAGATTAGTGGAAATAGAATAATAATAATTAGTAAAAATAAGCAAAGGTTAGAGAAATAACAATAAGAAATATAATAATAATAAACAAAGATAATAAATAATAATATAGTTAGTAACAATAATTAAAATAAATAATGACATAATTAGAATAATAAACAAAAAATTGAATTTTTAATATACAATCACTTATTTAGAAATATGAATAATTACTATAACAAAATTTTTAAACATAATAGAATTTATAAATTTTAATCATTACCAATTTATTTATTTCTAAATACATATCAACAATTAAAAAAAATATTTTAAGGTCATGTTCATAAAGGATAATCATATTTACAAAAATTTACAAGAATTATAATAAGAATTAGAAAATAACATTATTTAGAAAAATAGAATTAGGTTTTATTCTAGAAAATATTTTTAGGGTTTGTTTAAAAAATTAGGGTTTATTTTATTTACAAAAAAAATTATTTTTACTAATATAATAAAAGGAATAATTTTTAAATTAAGAACATGTGATTTTTTTTATTAGGAACTATTATTTTATAGAATTATTTTATTATACAATCATTAATAAAACCTAAATTAATTACACAAAAATAAAATAAAAGAAAATAGCAAAACAAACCTGGCTGGGATTTGAACCCAGGAGGCTTTGTTCACAACATCTATGCTCTACCACTGGGCCAGGCGCTGGTTGGTGCAAGAAGGATGGCCTCCAAATGGTTTTGTTCTTTCAAACCAATAATCAGCAAAATAAATGAAAAAAACAAAAGGCCTGGGGGAGGATTGAACCCAGGACCTTATGTATACGAGTATGCGCGCGTTACCACCTGGCTGGGAGAGCCTAACTGATTATATGATGACTATAATTGATTATATGTGTAACCTGGGAAATAAACAAAATAAACAAGCAAAATGTCACAAACGGGGAATCGAACCCCAGACCAAACCAATGTACGCGCACATCTCCAACCACTGGGACACAAGTTCTGGTGTGATAAATAAACAGCATACAAAAAATAATATTTTAAATCAAAATTTTAAACATGGACTGCGCGCCAAGCCAGTCGTCTTCTTCCTCAAATTCGTAGGATTTTCCTGCGAACATTGTTGCAAATTTTCCTGCGAAAAATACTTTCCCAGCAAAACCTACAAAAATCAAACACGGACAAAACAGCATAGTTTCATGAAATTAATCAGTCCATTAAGTTTCTAATGAGTTTTCCAATCACCCCACGTTCCTATAATTCATTTATATGGGCTGGATTGAAGAACCCCAATTAAAGCCATAAACCCTAAAAATGGTAGATCACGTTTTAGGCTATAGAACTTCACCAATTGCTCCAAATTTCATCTATGATCATCAACAAACAAAGTTATATAAACAAATTTCAATAATATGCAAGGAATCATTGGAATCGAAAAAAATTTATTCAAGAACAAATTGGATTCGGGTTGGCCAATGCAGTGCACATGGGATGCATATGAGTGATGCTTTAGCTTCAGTGATGTCTAAAGAACACGTCTATGTTCTTAGTTTACCTTGAAACCTCTTGGATTGAAGAATCCGAACCTCACTTTTTTGATGAATTTTGAGTTTTTGAATCTTACCCTTGGCTGCTGGAAATCGTGTCCTAGGGTTATGCTTATGATCAATACTTATAGGTGAATCAATCTAGGTCAAAAACTTTATTGGTTATGTGAAAGATTAGATTTAAAAAGATTGAGATTGATCATGCTTTGAAAGTTCAATATTTTTGTACCAATGCTTTCTATTTCAAGCCATTCCACATAACTCTTGTATCAACTTATTCCATACTGATTTTATGACTTTCTAGAATCAATCACAAAAATAAATCTTCATATTTAATATTTTATTTAAATTTAAAATGATTTTAAGAATAAAAAATCATAATAAATTAATTAAATAAAATAAAAATTATGAAAATATTATGGAAATTTCGTGCATGATATTATTGTATGGGTTGGGTCATAATTTGGCCAGCCCATTTGGAGAAAATTGCTTTTAGGCCCCCATTTTCATCATAAACCATCACAAACTTTCCCAACTTTGCAAGGGCACATCTCCCTCAATTTTAAAGGTATGAGGGTGTTCTTTGACATTTTGGAAAGCTTGAAACGTCCTCTAAACAGCCCCATTGGTTTCAGGTCCATATCATTTACCAATCTCAAGTTATGCCCTTTTGAAGTTGTTGACTTTTTGTTGACTTTTGAAATGACCTATAATGTCTTAGGTCATATCTTCCAAATTAAGCATTTTTGGGCTTAACTTTCAACATCAAAGTTGTAGAGAATTCAATTTCCTTCAAAATGAGCTTTGTATGGAGACTTGGTGATGAAGTATGTGAAAGTTATGGCTGGTCAAAGTTCAGTTGACTTTTACTGAGGAAACCCTAATTTAGAAACTCCTGATTATTGATGATCTGGAATCTCCTTGATGAATCATGATCAACCCTTGATCAAATGATGAATTTTACTTCATATACTTGATGTTGGCAAAAAATCATGAAGTTTGACTTTGGTTTGACCACAGTTGACCTCAGTTTGACTTTTTAACTGCATTGACTGATTTTGACTTATCTGAGCATCTGACTGAGCAAACTTTTGAGAAAAGTATTGAAACTTGTCATGGGGGTTCTTATACACATATAAGATGTTATGAAGCTCACTTGAAGTCTTGGAAGTCCATTTAGTCTGATTAAAGTCAAAACCCTAGTTTTGGATGCACTGCTTAGGAGGTGCATTGTCTGAGGGAATTGTCAACTCCTTTGACCAATTGTGCACTTTGTGAACCTTGTGAACCATCATAAAATGTATTGTGAACCTCATGGGAGGTATTGTGAAGCTTGTGAACCTTGTGAACCTCATGAAGTGGCTTTGTAGACCTCATGAACCTCAGGAAAGCTTTGTAATCATTGTGAATCTTGTGAACCTTGTGAACCTTCAAGAAGTAACTTGTAGACTTAATGAACCTCATGAAAGGTTATGTAAATATTGAGAAACTTGTGAGCCTTGTGAACCTTCATAAAGTAACTTGTAGACTTTATGAACTTCAAGAAAGGCATTGAAAGCATTATGGAGCTTGTGAACCTTGTGAACCTTCTTAGCACACAAAGTCTTGTATTGTGAGGGCAAATTTTGGGGTGCAACAACTGATTTATCACCCTAGGAGAAAAATCTACACATCTTCCCCTTACATATACTTTCCTGAAATCCTCAGATTTCCCATCAGCACACCCTTCTTGTAAATTGACTATGAATTCTTTTACCAGTAGTTCATAGCAAGGGGAAAAGTTGGAAATAGTCTTGAATAGACCAGCATTGGAGATTAAGTCAATTACCTCAGTGCAATCCAAGGCATTGCTACCCAGCTCTCGTTCCAGAGCCACCTTTCTTTGATAGACATACTTCCACTTGCTTACACTGGAGACATGGTGGAAGGACACATTGTCCAGGGGTGCTTCAGGAACAGCAGTGGCAGTCCTAGGAGGTGCTGGCTTCTTCCTGGGTTGGGATGTTGGGACATCCTCCTCAACATCAGAGTCAGATGGAGTTGTGGCTTTCCTCTTCTGAGTGCTGACCTTACTCCATTGCTTTGTAGGTCCAAAAACAATTTTGGCCTTGTCCTTCTTGGGAGTTGACTGTCTCTTCTCAGGAGTTGCATGAGCAGCTGGCTTCTTATTCTTCCTAGCCCTAAGCCTCTTGGCTATGCTAGGATTAATAGATGTTATGATCTCTGTGTCAGAGTCATCATCTAGGTTTTCAACAGGTGGAGGTTGGGAAGCCTCATTTTCAGCAGCTTGATCAACAGGAGCTTGATCATCAGTAGCTTTATCATCAGTAGCTTGATCATTTGGGGCTTTGTCCTGGCCCTCAGATGTTTCAGCATTGTTTGGGACATCCTGTGAAGCAGGTATGTCTTCTTCAGCTTGGCTGCTTGGGTCATTTTGTGGAGCAGGCATACTGTTCAGGGGAACAGAAACCCCAGGCACAACTCTTTGTTCAGCAAGGATCCTGGTTACAAGCTGTTTGATTGATGCGTCCACGTAAGCAGAAGCTTTGGGGGTACTGGAAGATGAAGGGTTTCCCTTGCTTTTGCTGAAGACTGGCTCCTTAGGTCTTCTTGCATGTGGAGTCCTGGGCTTTTGAGCAATAAGAACGCTTCCTCTGATCACATTTATAGGTGTAGCATCCATTGGTACCACAGATATTGGAGTTGTATTTACTACGTCTTCTTGACTGAGACCCTCATCAATAGAGTTAGGGTTCTGATGTTGAGACTCTTTTTTTTATTGTAGTGGAAATGTGTAAAGGTTTGATAAATTTTGATGAGTTTAGAGATTCAGCTGTAGCATGCAAAACGTTCAGTGGTGCTAATGAGAATGTGAGAAGCTGAGAGCACGTTTGCGCATAAATAGAATCCGTTACTATTGGAGTTTTTAAGATTGGAATACAAACAGTTATTGGCCAGACTGGTGCTGCCATCTGGTGATCATGCCACACGATGTCATGAGACATGCTGGCACTTCTCCATAATTGCTATATGTCACATATGCAGATTCCCAATTTACCCCTTAGGTTTTCAAATTGGGTAGCATCCAAAGCCTTAGTAAATATGTCAGTTAATTGCAGCTCTGTGGCTACATGCTCTAATGTGATCACCTTCTCTTCCACAAGGTCTCTAATGAAATTGTCTGATATCTATGTTCTTAGTCCTGCTGTGTTGGATAGGATTTTTGGAGATATTAATAACACTTAAATTGTCACAGTACAATGTCATGATATCTTGTGGGACATTGTATTCTGTGAGCATTTGTTTCATCCATACCAGCTGTGAACAACTGCTACCAGCTGCAATATATTTAGCTTCAACAGTGGATAAGGACACACAATTTTGTTTCTTACTGAACCAAGAAATTAAATTGTTCCCTAGAAAGAAGCATCCTCCTGATTTACTTTTTCTATCATCAACACTTCCAGCCCAGTCAGCATCACAAAATCCAGTGAGGATTGATTCACAACCATGAGAGTACATTATGCCATAGTCACAAGTACCACTTACATATTTCAAGATCCTCTTAACCTGATTTAGATGGCTCACTTTTGGTTCAGCTTGATACCTTGCACACACACCTACTGCAAAGGCTATATCTGGTCTGCTAGCTGTAAGATATAGTAGACTTCCAATCATGCTTCTGTACAAGCTTTGGTCAACACTCTCACCTTTGTCATCCTTTGTTAGTTTTAAATGAGTGGGAGCAGGTGTCCTCTTGTGACTTGCATTGTCCATCCCAAACTTCTTGACAGTGTTCTTTGCATACTTGCTTTGGGATATGAACATGGAGTCCTCCATCTGTTTGATTTGTAGTCCAAGGAAGTAAGTTAGTTCTCCCACTAGGCTCATTTCAAACTCAGACTCCATTTGAGTCACAAAATGTTTAACCATCTAGTCTGACATCCCACCAAACACTATGTCATCCACATATATCTGAGCAATCATAACCTTTCCCTCTTCATCCTTTACAAACAGGGTTTTGTCTATTCCTCCTTTCCTGTATCCATGTTTAATGAGAAAGGTGGTCAGTCTTTCATACCATGCTCTGGGAGCTTGCTTTAGACCATACAGAGCCTTCCTTAGCTTATATACATGGTTTGGACAGCTTGGATCAACAAATCCCTTTGGTTTCTCCACATATACTTCCTCATTAAGGTACCCATTTAGGAAGGCACTTTTAACATCCATCTGAAATAGTTTGAACTTTAGGATGCAAGCAATTCCTAGGAGTAGTCTGATTGATTCAAGCCTTGCTACTGGTGCAAAGGTTTCATCAAAATCTACCCCCTCAATTTGTGTATATCCTTGAGCTACAAGCCTAGCCTTGTTTTTTGTAACTACTCCCTGCTCATTAGACTTGTTTTTGTACACCCACTTAGTGCCAATCACATTAATGTCATCAGGCCTAGGAACAAGATCCCATACTTTATTCCTTGTAAATTGGCCTAATTCTTCCTGCATAGCAGAGATCCAGTACTCATCATTCAGAGCTTCCTTGATGTTCTTAGGTTCTATCTTTGAAACAAAGCAGGAGCCTGAGATCATCTCTCTTGATCTAGTGATGACACCACTGTTGGGATCACCAATTATCAGTTCTTTAGGATGATCTTTCTGGATTCTGATGGAGGGAGGTTTGTTGGATTGCTCTGACCTTGCTTCAGTTAAAGTGAAGTCAAGATTATCACTATCTATTTCAACTTCAGTTTGATTGTCAGCAGATGTTCCAACATCATCAACAACATCTGTCTTTGCATAGGTATCATCAATAATTACATTTATTGACTCCATTATAACCTTGGTTCTGGAGTTAAATACTCTGTAAGCTCTGCTATTTATGGAGTATCCAAGAAATATCCCTTCATCACTCTCACGGTCCATCTTCCTTCTTTGATCCCTATCAGCCAGAATGTAGCACTTACTTCCAAATACATGAAAGTACTTGACTGTAGGTTTTCTACCCTTCCAGACTTCATAGATGGTGGATAAAGTCCCCTTTCTTAGTGTGACTCTATTGTGGATGTAGCATGTTGTGTTCATAGCTTCAGCCCAAAAATACAGGGGTAACTTCTTGGCATAAATCATGGCTCTAGCTGACTCCTGAATAGTTCTGTTTTTCCTTTCTACAATCCCATTCTGTTGAGGGGTGATGGGAGAAGAATACTCATGGTTGATCCCTTATGAAGAACAGAAGTCTGAGAATTTTTTATTCTCAAACTCCTTTCCATGATCACTTCTTATTCTGACCACACAACTTGCTTTTTCTCTTTGGATCTTATGGCACAGATCTTTGAATACCTCAAACACATCAGAATTTTCTTTGATGAAGCTTATCCAGGTATATCTTGAGAAGTCATCAACAACCACATAGGCATATCTTTTTCCACCAAGACTCTCTACCTGCATTGGTCCCATAAGGTCCATGTGCAATAATTCCAAGACTTTGGAAGTTGTCAGATGTTGAAGCTTTGGGTGTGACATCTTGGTTTGCTTACCTATTTGACACTCACCATACACTTTACTTTCATCAATATTAAGTCTTGGGATCCCTCTTATATCCTTCATTGAGATGATCTTCTTTATTCCTCTGAGATGGAGATGACCTAGTCTTTGATGCCACAGCTTCACTTCTTCTTCTTTGGCTATGGAACAAGTAGAAGTGAGGCTGAAATCTTGGGGTTCCCACATATAGCAGTTGTCTTTTGATCTGGCTCCTCTCATGACAACTTTCTGCTCTTTATCAGAAACTATGCACTCAGCTTTGGTGAAGTTGACACTGTAACCTTGGTCACATAACCGACTTATGCTGATCAAGTTAGCAGTTAATCCTTTTACCAACAGCACATCATCTAGACTTGGTACACCTGAGCAGTCTAGGGTCCCAACTCCCTTGATTTCCCCCTTTGCTTCATCTCCAAAGGTTACATAGCTGGATGAGTGTGACTTTAAGTCTACCAGCAGATTCTTCAGTCCAGTCATGTGCCTTGAGCAGCCACTGTCAAAATACCAGTCTTCCTTAGCAGATACTCTGAGAGATGTGTGTGTTATAGAGGCAATAACCTGCTTAGACCATTTTTGCCTGTTGTGAGGTTTCCTGTGATGCATCTACCTTGGATAGTGTCCATCTATAGAGTTCCAAGGTTGCCTGTTAAACTTGTCCTTAGGCATGTACTGGTAGCTTTGATTAGTATAAAGACTAGCTTTAGGTATCCAGATTTTCTTGGTGACCTCTGTCTTCTGCTTAGGAAGGTGCTGGAAACTCTGATTTGGGTATCCATGCAGTTTGTAGCAAAAAGGTTTGATGTGACCAAACCTTCCACGGTGATGGCATCTCCATCTTTGATATTTCTTTTTCATCATGTTTTTGTCATGATGTTGAGACATCTGCTTGAACATCTTGTTTGACTTCATGGGATTTGGAGTTGTTTGGCTGGTGCTAGCCTCAAAGTTTTGAGCTTTATTAAATCCCAGCCCAGTCCTATCCCCTGAGTGCTTGTTGTTGTTGAGAATGGCATCCAGTGTGTTTGAGCCACTGTTCAGCATTCTGACAGATTTGGACATATGCTCCATTTTGGAGTTGAGTAGGCTGACTTCACTTTTCAAAGTGTCAATGATCTCTAGATGACTTGCCTTTTCAGCCTTTAATTCCTCAATCTGCTTCTTCTGCTGTTTACTTTCCATGCATACTTCAGTGCTCCTTTTACACAGCATCCTGTAAGATGTTTCAAGCTCTTCAAATGTCAGATCCTCATCACTGGATCCCCCTTCAGTTTCACATACTCCAGCTAGAGCAGTGATGTGCTTTGCAGATTCTTCTTCTGACTCACTACTTGAGTCTTCATCTGACCAGGACACAGAGAGACCTTTCTTTTGCTTCTTTAGATAGGTTAGGCATTCACTTCTAATGTGTCCATACCCTTCACCTTGGTTAGACTTCTCATCATAGTTTGACCTTCTATTAGAGTCAAAAGGTCTTTTATTCTCAGAGGTTGAGTTTCTCCCACTTGGTCTGGGCCTGTTGTCCATTCTTTTGAGAATTTTGTTAAATTGTCTCCCAAGCATAGCAATTGATTCTGATAAGTTGTCCTCAGAGCCTGCTTCATGACTTTCTTCTTCTTTATCAGTGTTTGAGACCAGGGCTATGCTTTTGTTTTTCTTCACAATTATATCATTCATTCCCATCTCAAAGGTTTGAAGGGAACCAATGAGCTCCTCAACCTTCATTGTGCAGATGTCCTGAGCTTCTTCTATGGCAGTAACCTTCATGTCAAACCTCTTTGGAAGTGATCTGAGAATCTTCCTTACCAACTTTTCATCACTCATCTTCTCTCCCAAGGCACCAGAAGTATTAGCAATCTCCAGGATGTTCATGTAAAACTCATGAATGGTCTCATCTTCCTTCATCCTCAAGTTCTCAAACTTGGTGGTGAGAAGTTGAAGTCTTGACATCTTCACCTTTGATGTTCCTTCATGAGTAGTTTGAGAGTGTCCCAAACATCTTTGGCTAGTTCACAGTGATGCACAAGCCTAAATATGTTCTTGTCAATGCCATTGAATAAGGCATTTAAGGCTTTGGAATTTCCAAGTGTTGACTCTTCTTCCTCCTTGCTCCACTCTTCTTCAGGCTTCATCACTTTTTCCCCATCCTTATTGTCTTTGACAGGGTGCTCCCATCCTTTGTTAACTGCTTTCCAAGCCCTGCTATCAAGAGATTTCAAGAATGCTACCATTCTTGGCTTCCAGTAATCATAGTTGGATCCATCCAAGATAGGTGGTCGATTCACAAATCCTACATCTCTGTCCATGTTTCCAAAATTTGCAGTCCCTAGATCTCACCCAGTTATACAGGCAGGGTGCCTGCTCTGATGCCAATTGAAATTCTGGGATCAGATATGTGATGTCGAACCAGATGTTTAGACACTGTAATCCTAAACAAAAATTAATGAGCTAGAAAATTTAATGACACAGGAAATTGTTAACCCAATTCAGTGTATCTCCACACTTACATCTAGGGGCTACCAAGCCAGGAAGGAAATCCAATATAAGTAATATTAATTATGGAGTTAAACCAATCAGTTTGATCCTTCACTTAATATCTACCCAAGGCAATTTCTACCTAAGACTCTACTTAGATATGAGTACCCACTCACTCCCCCTCAATCACACATTGATCTTTACAATGATTAATAAAATTGAAGTCACACTTCAGATACACCAGCTTGATCTTACTTAAAAGTTTCAATCAAGACACAATTCACTTATTGCTTAAAAGCTCATAAAGTGACTAACAAATAATTAAAACCTGCTAGCTTCACAAACACCCTTGACAGTCTTCTTAAATTTGTGTTCGTTTCTTGAGTGTTTTAGTTCCTTAAATAGATGCTTGGTTTGTGGGCTTTTTGCAAATTATCCAGACTTTGATAAATCCCACAGTCATCTCCTTGAATTAGGGTTAGTTAGTTTGTTATCTCCTTGAATCAAGGTGAGTTAGTTATTCTGTTACACTGGAACCAGATAACTAAGCTTCCTAAAGATGCGCCTTGGAGTGCTTATCTTTTTACAATTAATTCCAGATATTTTCTCCTGAATTTAATCACTTCTGTTATGCATCATTTAAGTTAGATAGCAGGTTTGCGATGTCACAACATCTGGTGTGACATCCTGATGTCCTGAACTAAGTTCATAACTTTTACTTTGTGTGTCAATGTCACAACATCTGGTGTGACATCCTGAACTAAGTTCATAGCTTCTTGTTTGTCAAAAATTCTGCCAATTCTTAACATCCACAGCAAGAGTCGCCACCGACTTTTATTTTATCCAATAAGAAAGGTTATAAAAGAACAAGAAAGACCTTTAAATTTTTTTGAGTTCGGGGAGTAGGTTATACAAAGGGAAAATGTTAGCACCCTTTGTATCCATGGTTATCCATGGGCTCTTAGTTACTTAGCTCACTTGTTTGTTTGAAAATAAATGTGAAGTGTGTGTTTAGAAATTTTCATAAGTCTTTGTAATGATCCTCATATGCATGTATACAAAGCTTTGAGTTTTTTTTGAAATTTTGTTTGAAAGTGAGGTGTGAAAAAGAGTTTTGAAATATGAGCAAGTAACTAAGAACTACCTACCCTAGACTTGGTCTTTCGTGTTTCTTTATTTCCTTTCAAGGGTAAGACTGACCCTACTATTAAGGAGTAAGTAATCATTTACCTTGTATTTATTAAGGGACGGGCATATGGTCATCGTATGGTCAATGAAAGCAACCAGTAGGAGTGTCTTTAACAATTTATAGGGACTATCATCATTTATTTTGTAGGGTCATTGAGGGACAAGATCATTTATTTTGTAGGAAACTTCGAAGGCACTATGATCTTATTACTTTAAAGGGACTTGATGATTTTCTGTTAAAGGGACTTTGCTTAAGACACTCCCACTTTCGAGGGACTTAACCATATTAAAGGCAACCAAGAGGGGAACCCTAGAAAGTGCAGATGGCGATCATAAAATGATCGACTTACGTGTGTGAATCCTGTTTTCAAATATTTATCTTGATAATTAATTATCTAAGTCCAGATTTGTTCAATTACATCTTTTCACGCCCTAGGTTACTAACCACACAATTAACATAAAATAATGGCAGAGATAAAAAGGCAGAAAATAAAATTCCTAACTATTACACGGCTTCGAGGCAATTACATAATAAAAATGGCGAAAAATAAAACTAAAACATTACAGATACGAAACAGTTACATAATAAGAGAAACAGTAAATGAATAACATAAAAATGAGTTAGAGGAAGAAATTAGGATTAAGGTTTAAAAAAAATTTTAGGGTTTTAGGAAAAACTTTAGGGTTAAGGTTTGAAAAAAATTTAGGTTTAGAAAATGTTTTAGGGTTTATGAAAATAATTAGGGTTTAATTATAAACCTAAACATAAAGATAATAATAATTTTTTTTATAAAAAATGTTAACCCTAAAAAAAATTTTGCTAAGAAAATAAAGAAAGGTTATTAAAAAATCTTTTTTTTTAGGTTAAGGATTAATTAGAAATGTTAAGATTTTAATTGAAAAGAAAATATATAATCAATTTTAAAAAGAAAAAGAAAGAAATAACCAATTTTTGGCAAAAAATGCTAAAGGGGAGAGTGAACCCTTGCCCTTGGGTTCCCATTCTCCAGCCATTGCCAAAAAAATATTGTAAGCTGGGATCGAACCCACACCCATGTCTTTCCTTCAACCCTTTACCACTGGGCCAGGCAAATAATAATATATTAAAAATTTAAGGAAACGATAAGTCAAAAAGAAAACGCCATGGGCTGGGTTCGAACCCACACCCCATGACTTGCATACATTTTCCTCCACCGCTAGGCCAACGCGCTGTTTGTGATGAATAAACAACAAAAAAACAAAAAATATTAAACAAAAATTCAAAAATTCAGAAGGGCGCCAACTTCATCTTCTACCTCTGCCCTTGCGAAATTTCCTGTGAAATTTACTACGAGTTTTCCTGCGAATTTGTTTTTGTAGGTAAGCCTTTGTTTTCTCAAATATCACATAAATCATAAAATTAATCCAAATTAATCATGTCATTCAATTATCCATGACCTACACAACATAACCATGTTCTTAAAAGTTTCATTAACGACTTAAATCGCAAAACCCCAAACTTGAGTTTAAAACCCTAATCATGGTGAAACGTGATACCTGCAGCAAAGCTTCAAACAAATTGTCCAGAAACATTCTATGGCACATATCAAACAATATTCAAGCATCAAAAATAATTTATCATGCATAAATTTACATAATCGGAAAAAAATTCAAGAGCTTAAAGTTTGTTTCGGTTCATGCATATGAGGATGAATTGGATGATGTTGATGGTTGGGATACGTTCAATGAACATCAAGGAACATGTTAAAACCTTTAAAACCTTTAAAACCTTTGAATAATCCTTAAAATGATGAAACCGAAAATCACTTTTTTTTGGAAAAAAAATTAAGTTTGGTGGTGCACTTCTTTCTCACAAATTCGTCCCCTAATCCTTGTGTCCTTCTTATGACTTTATAGTGGGGTAAATTAGGGTATAAATAATAGGCCTTGGGTGAGTTTTGTGATTTACTTGTGAATGAAGAAACTAATTATCATCAATGTCCAAAAAAATCAAATATTCATATGCTATAATGGTCTTGCACGATTTTGGAGAGTTTCAATCACCTTGAATGCCATATATTTGATCCAAAAATAAATTTTAGATCAAATCTTTGATTTTTTATATTTTATTTTAATTAAAAATGATTCTAAGTGATTAAAATCAAATATAATATAAAATAAATGATAAAAATCAGAAAATATTTACATTGGGTCGTGGATGGACTTAGATTCAAGTTTGAATTGAAACATTATAGGCCCAATTGGAAAGAATTGGAGTTATGACATTTTTTACTTCATACACCTCCTGAAAATTACCCAACTTTGACAATGCATAACTTCCTAAATTTTGATCCCATGAAGGTGTTCTAGGAATTTTTAAAAATATTAGATTGTCCTCTAATCAACCTTTTTGGTCCCATGTCCATATCATTTACCATTTTTAAATTATGAGCTTTGTAAAAAGTTAACTTTTTGTTGACTTTCAAAAAGACCTATAATGTTTTAGCTCATATCTTTTAAATGAAGCATTTCTGGACTTTGCTTGTGAGACCCAAAGTTGTAGAGAATTGGATTTACTTCAAAATGAGAATTGGATGGGAAATTTTTGATGAAGCATGTGAATGTTATGGCTGGTCAAAGTTCAGTTGACTTTTCCTACACAAAACCCTAATTTAGTAACTCTTGATTTTTTATGATTCTGAGGTCTCCTTGATGAATCATGATCAACCCTTGATCAAATGATGAATTTCACCTCATAATCTTGATGTTGGCCAAAAATCTTGAAGTTTGACTTTATGTTGACCACTGTTGACTTGTTGATCAAGTTAACTGATTTTTGGGTATCTGAGCATATGACTGGCCAAACTTGTTGGGAAAACATGGGGATTATTTAAGGTATGTGGGATGTTATAAAGTACACTGGAGACTTTGGAAGTCCACTTTGCTTGGAGAAACTCAAAACCCTAGTTCTAAGATCCATTGTTCAAGAGGAGACTTTGTCCGGTGAAACCTTCAATCCCTTTGACCAATTGAGAATCTTGTGACTATTAGGAGACCTCTTGAGACACATTATCTTGAGTATGTGAGGGAAAATTTTGTGGTACAACACCATGCCTTTATTGGCAGTGGTTCTTCTGGTGATTGCTGGAAGTGCCAAAAACAATTGTCACGAGTTAATAATTGATCTCAGTAAGGGGAAATAACGACTTCAAACCTTCATATATTTCAGATTCGAAGCTAACGTCTTCAAGCCCTATATGAAGGTGCCCTTTGAAACTATCCAGTGTGTGCTTAGTCGTAACCACTATTTGAGCTTTCGGCTCAGACTGCTGTCGAAGGATTTTAATTGAATCCCCACAGACGAACCAGTCTGGAAATGGAGGAGCCAACGCTACTCTAAAAACAGCAGTAGGAATTCGAGGAAATTTGGGAGGAAAAAGTCGAAAAGCCTCCTCATACCGCCTCTCACGAGGAATGTTTGGGGGGATTTTCAACTTATCCATCTTTTGTAAAAATTTCTCCTTTAAAGTGACAGCAGCCTCACGAACGGTTCGACTAAGATCATCCGGTTGATAGATAGTTTCAAAGTACTTTTGATGGCTTGTATCTTTTGAATGTGAGCAAATTTACTTTTTTTGACCTTCTCCTGCACATTAATAAAAGCAAGGTCAAGTTGAGCAAAAAATTCAGCAACATTGAGAAAGTTCTCACTGTAATACTTACGCCACCAATCATTAAAAAGATGGGTGCGTTAGGTTGAAGGTCGAAAGAAGACGAGAGACAATATTTCCTTCTGGGATTCCCATCTGGTGAAGATGTTAGCAACATCATCCTCGTCGAAAACATTATTGTAAGGAATAACCTGGCTCTTTCTATTATAAATACATTCGGGGAAGCTCTAACTCAGCCCAAGTTGCCTAGAAACCAAATTGGGTTGGTAAGCAATAAGGCTTGTATCAGGTCTCCCACCATTCAGCCTATAAACAAAGAATCTGGGAATTAAAAAGGCTTCCCAAATTCCAACAGAGTCCATATGAAGTTTCCTTGTAGGGGAGTTAGGGAAGGCCCTAATGAACCACCTAGGACCACACTTCCTATCAACAAATGGAGCCATGTATGGTGCAAAACCATACCGATGTTCAAACATCATCACAAAACTAGAGAATGCCCCTTTTAGGGTTTCACCTTCATCATTGGGAGTAAGCTTGGCTAGTCGAACACCCTCAATACTCCTTAGCCTGATCTCCTCTGACTCCTCATTGACTTTTCCTTTCCTGGGAAGCACATGCTCAAAGGTGACATTCAACCAAAGATGAAGAAGCCATAGAGGGCCATTGAGACTCATAGAACCAAAATTATGGTCTGGGTCCCTCAGTCGAGTCACTCCCTCACTGAGAGACTCATAGAAAACCTCCCTGTTGTTGTGAAGCTGGTTTGCTAAGGGTAGATACTTCTTCGCCACCTGTAGAGACTTGGTGCAAAAGAAATATCTAGTCAGCCAAAATGTAAGGAAATCAATATGTTCCTCATCAGAAACTACCTTTTCCTTTAGTTTGGAATGATGCCTAAGGAAGAAAGTGTATGTTAGTTTGGATGTGTTGAAGCTGATAGTGTCTTTGACATCAATGGTGGGGTCATATGCAGGACCATCAGGTCGAAACCCTGTGATAACGACTATGTCAAAAAGAGTGGGGGTAACCATCCCACAAGGAAGATGAAAGTTATAATGGGTACAGTTCCAGAAATACAAGGAGGCAGCCAGGAAGTTTAAGCAGTAGGGTATATGCGTCTTTGTCAGCATTAAAAGATCATATATCCCTATGCTTTTCCAGTGGTCAGCCTTAGTCTTCTCTAACCTAACCAACCATAGATCAAACTCAGCAAACTGGCTGACAACTCTGACTAGCCTGGTACCATCATAAAGGTACTTTATATCCAGTTCATTAAGAGGAAGTGGGTAAGGAGAATAATCGTCAGATTTAGGGAGGTGTTTGTGCCCTAAAGGTTGAGTTTTTCGGTAGCAAGGGAAAAACTCTTTCAGTTTTTCATTTGTGCTATGTACAATAGCCAATGGACCAGATACAACAAAAGGACAATCATTTACAAGGAATGCGATCATTACTTGAGGCTGGTACACGCTCCTTGTCTCGTTGTTCAAAGGTTCGAGTGCGAACTGAGGATATTTGATGGTTTTCGGTTCAGAAATGTTGTTGAATGGTGGAAGAGTATGTTCAAAAGGGGAAGTTTTGGCTTTCTGACCTTTCTTCTGAGAAACATTGGTCTTAGAGGACGCCATTGTTGATAAAGAAAATGAAGGTTTTCTAGGGTTCTTGGAAAGAAAGGTGGAGACTTTAGCAAGAAGGAGATGAATTCGCAAAGTGTTTGGAAAGTTTTCTTTGTTTGCTAAAGAGGGTATTTATAGGCGTAGGCAATGAGAAGTTGCAAAGCCTAGCCACTTAATGGAGATGTAAAATGGTGGTGCACGTGGCACTTGGGATCTGACGCGTTGAAGAAATAGTTAATGGAAAAGACTTTAGCGCATTGTTTCAAGGAAAAATTCATGATCAGAAAGCCATAGAAACGACTGATGGGACTTTTGGGATTTTTGCCAATATGACATGACGTCATGCGCGTGGGCAAAGAATCACAACAGTTTTAGAACGTGGGGTAGGTGGTTTCAGCCATGCTTTTGTCTGACCTAAGTTGGCGTCGAAAAAATGAATATCAAAAAATGATCTTTTCATCAAAATGGTCGAAAATAACATTTTTGGGGGGCAATTTATTATCCCTAAATTTCAACGCTAGCAATTAATGAGGTTATCTTGGCTTAGCAAAAGACTTTTCTTGTGATAAGCCAAAAGTAAGGTTTCGACCTAACCAATTAAAGGATGAGATTCGAAGTGACCTACCTACAAGTTTCATACTTAGTGAAATTCTATGTTTGGAATATTTTCTAAGTGTTGAGAGGATTCAACCAAGTGTATGTTCGACGAAGGTGGCAGTTACCAATAATCTTGCACGTTCAATCTTGGAGGGAAAATGTGGAGTTTTCAATTCAAAGACATGGACAAGTGGTGCAAGATGAAGCTTCTTCAGCATATAGTGGGACAAATGTCACCATCTTAGGATAATTATAGGAGAAACCGTCGAGAGCGGTTACTTTGTAATGTATATAAATAGCTTAGTCTAGTGTTAGAATAAGTGTGTAGAAATCATATGTACTAGTAACTCCGTATACTCAAAGTATCCACGTGTACAGAAACAAGTGCAGTGAGAATGTACATGATTGAAACACCACCAATTTACTTTTAATGTCAAATTTATCTTCAAGTTATTTACTTTTGAAGCCATTTATCTTTAAAAGCCTTTATTTTTAAAGCAACTTACATTTCAAAGTCATTTATCCTTCCAGCAATTTACTGCGTTTTCTTTTAGAATTCCAGCCTCTTTACATTTCCAGCAATTTAACATTCCTCGTCTTGCCTTTAAGTTTCATTTAAACTTCAAGCCTGGCCTTTATTTTCCTTTAAAATTCCAAGCCTTGTCTTTACTTTGATTTATTTTAAAAGTCTTTGCCCTTTACTTTACCTTTTCTTTAAAACTAAATTTCGAATCTTGTTGAAAGATTCAAGACCTTTTCCAAAAAATGTGATATATCAAAATCACAATCCCTTTTTTACTTAGCACATGTCCTAGGATCAATTTGGTCGATCCTGCGAGTAACTGAGGGTATTTTTGGTATCTTCAGAGGATCAATGGTTGTTTACCAATTTTGGGGGTAAATAATTATAAGGATGATTGACATGTATTTTTTTGGATGTGTTGATACTAATCTTTACTGGTGTAATACCTCAAAATTTGCCCTCATGTTTATTCCCTTTACTGGCATATCGTTTCGCAGTCATTTGCATTTCTCATTAGATCATAATATCCATCATCATGCATTTGCATTGTATTCCTCAGGCATGAGATCAGTGTCCTCTGAAGAGCCATGTTATCCCATTGTTTTGCGGTTTCTATTTCGCTGGAGAGTGTGTCATGGATCATGGAATTAGGGCTTTGCATCTTATGTATGATTGACCGATGAATTCAAAGTTTTGGTTATCTGGCTGTTAATAACACCAACTTCTTACGCACTTGCTACTCGATTAGGGTTTATTTCCCTAATTAACTGATCCCTAAGAAGTTCATTCGTAAAGAGTGTCCATTGGTGTATCAAGCTCATTATCATGGTAGATTATGGTTCTATTTACGATTGAGTTTGAGGGCATTCCACCAACTGAGGTCTTTATTGTTAAAGTCCGATTTGGGATTATTTGATGGGGATATGCACTCAAGTTTGGGATTTCCAAGTGATTTTAAAAGGGGGGTGGTTCATGGATTATTGATATTTGGATTCATCATAACATCAAAGTTTGGTCCAAGAGTAGGGTTCGAATTGAGGTTGAAAAGGTGAGCAAATATGATCTATTTGGAAGGTATCATTCGAATTAAAAAAAAAAATAATAATTCGTTTCTAACCATTTTGCAAGCCCATTTATCCAAAGTCATCCTTCCACTTAATATCCATGTTCAAATTTTACTCGAATCAATTATTTGATTTTTCTTTTAAGTTCCATTCTTTTGTCCATATCCTCATTCTTAAAGCATTTCATAAGTTAATCTCAATCATTTTTGTTTCTTCCTTTTTACTACAACCATCAAACTCATTTCTTAAGAGAGTTAGTGTGTTGCATATGTATCTTGTTTGATTCATGAGTTTTGAGACAAAATTAAAGTGGATTGGATTACCTTTTTGTAACCTTTGGTTATTGGGCCCATTTACTTCTTGATCTTGTTGACTTTCATGTGTTCTTTTGTTTTCAAAAAAAAAAAGAGAGGAAAAATTTAAAATGTTCTAAGCATTTTATGGTGTATAGCATTTAATGGAAAGGAAAGGATCCCATCCAGCTTCCGGATGGTGCCGTATGCTGCCGGAATTCTTTGAAGCTTAAGGTCTCAATGCCATGGCTTAAAGGGTACCAAGCCATCTATGTTACTGATTATTGCTTATATGTCATGAAGTGTGGCGAATGAAATTCACTTAACACCTGCCAAGAAACAAACCTTTAAGGACAACACATTGCATTTCAAGTAAGGAATAGAATTTGATAAAAATGGATTGTATTTGAAGTACTCTTTTCCGTAAACTAAACAAGAGTAGAAAGATAGCAGGAAATTATCAATCACATGGTTACAAAAAATTCCTATAAGCTATTTACAGAAAAGGGAATCTGCATCAACATTAATCTCTGAGATTCTTTTCACTCTTCTTCCATCGTCGCTTTCCCTCCATCACGATCTTCGATCGCTCTTCTTCAGCATGAGCAACCCTTTGAGACCTTTCAATCTCCAAAGAACTTCATCAAATTTCCATCAAGTTATAACCTGCAAACATCAAGAAATCATGTTTGATAATTCGATTCATACCATATCAGAAGAAGAAGAAGCTGGAACATGAACTCAATAGCAATGAGAAATTCAATGACAATCCAAATTTCCCAAGAGATTCATACGGAAGATCAAAAGGAATAACAATTTCGATGATAGTTTCGGGGTGAAATCGAATTCAATAAAAAAAGGAGAACTGAAGTGTTATACCTTGTTGTGTTCATGCTTCGAATTCGGAATTACGACGCGTCATCAATCCTTCGAATCCACGGTTGGCTTCAATCATTTTCATTAATGATACTGCGTCGTCTGTGACTTCAGCAGCCGCATATTCTTCATCACCCACACCAGATTCACCACAACCTCTTCAATCTTTCCCTGTAAAATTCAACACTAGATGAATCAACATCAACAACTACAATGCTCCACAACAACGAATTGAAACATATATATCACTGTAAAGCAAATCCGGAGCGTCCATCAACAGTTACGAGTTTCGGCCAACAATGCCCTCAGCATCCTTCACCATCATCTTTAGTCAACAGCCTGTATTAACCAAAACCAAAGTCGAAAAAGAAAACTCAGGGGGGATAAGTTCAGAGGAATACTTTTAACTGATTTCAAAAAAAAAATCAATAACCAGCTTCTAACTAACCTAACAGAACTTCAACAGAAATAACAGACTTGCCTAACCGATTTTCTTCTGGAAGCTTCATTGGCCATCTTCTATAAATCAGAATCCCAAACCTCTCTCAAGGTTTCTTCCACTCTTCACCATTTTTCTCAACCTTTTCACCATTCTTCTCTTCTATCTTTCAATCTCTTCCTTCATAACTTCACCATTTTCAATCCACTCTTCACCATTTTCGCAACCATTTTCCAACCTTCAAGCCCCCCAATTCCAATTCTCATTCATCTCCATTGACAAAACTCATCAGTTCCTTCAATCCGTTCTTCTTCCACATCCTCTTCCATCACCAACCTTCATCTGACCTTCATCTCCTTCCCACAACTTCACTCCCTTCAATCATTCTCCAATCTTCTCATTCTCCCTTGCATCTTCTTCTGCCTCCATAGCTTCCTTCGCCACAAACCATCTTCAAACAACTCATTGATCTTCAAGCACCATTTCCTTCCATTCACAACAGCCTCACTCATTCTCACCCTGCAATTATTTCATCAACCGTGAGAAAAGATCTAACAGAATCGACAAAGAGAAGTAATTGATTGCACAGGGAGTCAAGAAGTAGCATTACCGTGCAAGGAGATCCATCTCCGGTACTGTTATCTTCATTGTGAACGCGACATCAAGCATCCCTGCATCATTACCTTCATTCTATAGCTTATCGTGGAGTATCATCACCAATCGTCATCATCACCTATATTCGTGACAACCTGCAAAGCCATGGAAATTACGCAAATAATCAGCAAGTTCGAAATTGAGAAGTCGTTAACAAGAACTTCACAGCGGATGTAAGAGATCAAGAGGGAGTTCGTATCACCACCTTTATCAATTGCTCGGTAGCCTCGCCTCCAATTTCGACAAAAATTCGACCGTCACTCTCAATTCATTGTCCGTCAAAGGCCTGTGAACCGTAAGCAAGCGACAGTCTTCAACGGCGAGTCTTCGTCAAAACGATTGTCTTCTTCGCATAAGATCAGCCGCCATCGTCATCTTCATCGCACGGCCTCCGCAGCTTCTTACAGGTGAGACTTTTCATCAAGCCATGTGAAGCATAGTTTAAGTTCTAGGGTTAGGTAAGGCGGCCGTGATTTGGTGATGAGTTTGATTAGGAGCTTGGTATTTATGTGTTTTCCGGCGGGGTGGATGGTTATTTGGTGATGGTAGGTGAGGAAGATGGGAGGCGCCGTCGGGTGAAGGGTTGCATTAGGGTTAGGGTTACCTTGTGTCAATTTCGAAGAGGAGGAGAAGTTTAGGTTTAAGAGGCTAAGACGAAGGAGTAGTTGGTGATGGTGGTGGCGAGCAAAGAAGAAGATGAGGGAATAGTTGGTGACGGTGGCGAAGAGAATGGAAGAGAAGATGAGAGGGGAAGGCTGCGGCGGAAGGAGAAAGAAAGAGAAGAGCTAGGTTTTTTGTTCTTTAGGGTTTGGCACTGTGTCTTTTGAATCTGATGTAATGGGAATAACAAGAGGATTAGGATATTTTATTAGATGTTAATGTTTATTAATTAAATTAATTCTTGTTTATGCCCCATAATTAACCATTAAAATCCCCTAACGGTTTGATTCTTTCCACTATCCCTTTCATAACCCTTTGCTGTTTACACCACCCTTTAGAGGCCCATTAGGAAAACACCATAAAAATTCAGCTTTCGGCACCTCCTTTGAACTTGCGTTTTGGGCCTTTAGCAACTTGCTATTCACACCCTCTTTGCAGGCCCATTGAGAAAAAGTAATAAGAAAAATTACTAAGTCCACCCCCATATTATTTTCTTTAGATTTTATTTTTGTTTAATCATAGCTTAGAAGATAATTCAATAAAAATAGTAAAAGCCACTAGAAAATTTCACAAAAATTCCAGTAGGCTTTTAAGGCATTTTAGAAATGTTTAGAATTTTATTTTCCTGAATTTGCTTTATTTTTGAATTAATTATGAATTTGTCATGTAAGTAGTTTTCAATAGATTTTCTTTAATTGTACACAAGTTTGTAAATTTTATATTTTTACTTTCCAGTAACTTTTTTTGACCATTCTTTTTACTGTAGTTAGAAGACTAATAATAGTACTTAGGATAATTTTTGTGGATTTTTTAGATCATTTTATCTTAGGTCTTAGAGGCTAATTCCTTAGAAATTAGTGATTAATTCTTAGCTGAAAATAAGCAATTTCTAGGCATAGTAAAAATATGATTTTTTAGAATCCCTTTTAACACAATGTTATAGGTAGCTTTAGGACCCTATAGAATTAATTCCATAATTTTTCCAGGACTTTTAATATTTTTAGTGTATTAATCTTTAGGCTAGTTATTCATGTAAAATTCACTTGGTTTAGTTTAGAATATTAGGACCCCTTTAGAACTAGTTCAATTAGGTTTAGTCTTAGGAATTTAAAATGACTTAGAAGAGTTTAATTACTGATTTTTAGAATGATAATATTGGATAATCCCCTTAGTTTTAGGACTTAGGTTTAACAATAGATTTAGATAAAGTTTAGGTTTGTTTTAGCTTTATACCTTAAAAATGTATTTTTAGAATTTTATTTCTTATTTCCATTTTTAATGCCTTGCCTTATTATTTGATTTTATTACTTGAATATGTTTCCCCATTGTTCTTAGAATCAACTTAACTTCCTTAGGAAGTAAGTTGAATTCTAGTAGTTTCTAGTTCCTTTTTTCATTAGGATTAGAATACCTCATTAACCATAGGACCACAATTTTAATAACTAACTTAGGGTTGTGTCTTAGTCCCCCTTAGTTTGTCCTTTCTCCAATTTGAGTCATTCTTTCTCTCCTTATAAAGAAAAATAATAAAACATCTAAGGATAAACCGAACAATCTTGTACGACACGAGACTTTATTGCGGAGTGTTTATACGCGTCCTGTTTCGGCGCGAGGTGTAAGTACTTCCTGCGATGGATAGGTCTTAGTACAAGACAGTTCACAAAAAAATTCAAAACACCTTCTCTTAAAAGACGAAAAAACAAATAACAAGCGACTATCCTGCGGGAACTTCTCATCTCATCTCATTCACTCACAACACGAACTCGCGACGACTTGTCTCGCATGCAAGACGGTAAACGCACTCGTACCAGATGAGCCTGCAACACCTGAGCATAGACATACGCAGTTCCAGCCATAAAAAACACAAACAAATAGTTCCCGCCTTAGTTAGGCGAACTACGTCGACTCTGATCCTCATTATCCTGATGAGGTACGTAGGCAGCGGGGTAGGGCCCGTTCGAGCACATTCTTTATTTTCCCTACATTTTCCCCATTCTTTAGTTTAGTTTTCATTTTCAGTTCCCTTTCTCATTTCTCATTTCCATTCCAGTTAACGGTTTTATTCAGCAGCAGTTTTTCTTCTCACCCTTTGAAACAAGCAAGCAAGCGTGGATCCCGTCGGGTACGACGGACGGATTGGGGTGCTAATACCTTCTCAATTCGTAACCGACTCCCGAACTCAGATCTTTGGTTCGCAAGGCCTTGTCCTTTCCTTCTTCCTCAGGTTTGTGCAACATTACCTTTCCCATTCATTCGGGATAAAAATGTCTGGCTGGTGACTCTACTTTTTCCGCGCCACTTTCGCGTTTGTACCAGGATGAAAATCCCGGGAGCGACAGCTGGCGACTCTGCTGGGGAAAACTGTGATTCTTCCGGTTTCCCTTGTAGAGTCAATCCTAGCGCCTGTTTGGTTTTGCTTCTTTGGGTGTTTGTTTGCTGTTGTGTGCTTTAGTTTAGCTTTACTGTTTTTATTTACAGTTTTACTTTACAGCTTTACTTTATCGCATTTATTTACCGCTTTCAGTATTTTATTTTCCATGCATCATATTATACTGGACTGTCTAGCTGTGCTGGTTTTCATTTTTTCTATGGGATGGGAGTTACTGTGAGATAAGCCAACTACCCGGCTTGAGTGCACTATAGGATTAGCGTGGACACGTTGTGCTCGCATGGTTACATGATGAGTGGTGATGTGTTCCACACCCAGATTGCGAATGTCTCGGGACTATTCTGTGTGGGGGTTCTTCTCCACTTCAGGGTACAATCTTGATAGTTATGTGCATCTGGTGACCGATCTTCGAGGACCTTAATTTAAACAACCCTCTCCAGTGATGACAGTGGCAGACCACATTTGTTGGCAAACCCACTCGCATCCGAGGGTCCATTGGGAACTCGCATAGGATGGCCTGGTTCTCTCATAGGAATTCAGTTAAAGCAAACTGATCGTATGATGATAGTATTGTACCCTTCGGGATGAATGTGCTATTGTTTCTCGACTCAGTGCTTGAAGCTGGAAACTTGTGAGGGATGCTTGTTTTTCCGGACTCAACTGAGACCTCCCTGAGTAGTACATAATGCCAAACCGATTCCCTGATTTGGTCATGAGCCATTTCTCGGAAATGGTGAACGTATTATTTTTATTCGGCTTTGAGAGTCCGTGATGTTGACCCGAGTGGCACACCCGTGAGATTGGTAGGGGTTTACAGGTTTGCAGGAACCCTAGTACCTTTAGCATACCCACTTTACCTTTAGTTCAGTTCTATGATCTGGATTTCTGGTGTTAAGATATGGATTCCAAATCAGAGGGATGATCATTGTGATATATGGATTTTGAGACCTTGCACCGACACCTGATTATATGATTGGCACATCACAGACACTTCACTGATCACATGCCTTGTCTTGCATAAACATCATATTCATCATTAATCATTTGTGTTTCTTTTATTCTCAGGGTCTGCATTTATTCCCGGTTCCTGGCCGAATCATTACTTCAGAATGGAAGACGTCAAAAAGAGAACTGTGCACTACAAATTCTTTGATACCAATATGGATCTGATCAACCCATTGGTGTCTCTGATTACCCCGGGTCATTTGGGCTACTTCAAGGAGAAGTATGGCGATATTCTGGATCTGGTATTCAACTTTGATAGTTCTCAGAGAAGCGCCATTCACACTTTGTTGCAGTATTACGATCCACGGCTTAGGTGTTTCACATTTCATGACTTTCAGTTGGGTCCTTTGCTGGAAGAATATGCTGAGATTATGGGAGTTTCAATCAAGGATCAGCTTCCTTTTAACTCGGAGATGACAAGACCGACTCATGATGACATTGCAAAGGCTCTTTATTTGAGCCCATCAGAGGTATCTTCTAATCTGGTTTCCACCAAAGCAGGAGTACTTGGTTTTCCCTTAGAGTTTCTGGTCAGGAGAGCTGAAGAATGTGCCATGGAAAAGCAGTGGAATTCAGTTTGTGCCATCTTGGCATTATCTGTGTATGGGATAGTTTTGTTTGCTGATATGGACAAGTTTGTGGACATGAATGCTATTCATTTGTTTGTGTTGAAGAATCCGGTGCCCACCCTCTTAGGTGACTTGTATTATTCGGTGCATTATAAGAATGAGAAGAAGCGAGGAGGTCTTGTTAGATGTTGCGCTCCTTTATTCTACAAGTGGGTTATGAGACACTTGCCTACTACTGAGAGTTTTACTGATCCTAATTCTACTTGGGCCCAGAAGCTGAATACTTTGTCTGCTGGAGATATCAGGTGGTTTACTTTGAGGTTGAAAGGAAGGAATCTCATTACCAGTTGTGGTAATTACCCTAATGTGCCTTTGTTAGGAGTATCGGGAGGTATCAACTACAATCCCATCCTTTTAAGAAGACAGTTAGGGTATGCGCTCAAGGAGGTTCCTGATGAATCTGAATTATTCCAAACTTTCTACTTCCCGGTGAAAGACAATCTTCCTTTGGTCCAAAAAGCTGCAGGTTCCTGGAAGGTGATCAAGAGAAAGGGTATAGCATGTCTGGGCAAGAGAAACAATCGAATGTTCCCTGAATTTGAAGCTTGGATAAAGAAGGAGGTTCAAACGGCTCTAGTCCCTTTTTCTGTACCAACCCCGCCTCCAGCGATGGTGCCTTTGGAGGATTATCAGAAGTTAGAAGCTTTGGTCAAGCAGCTTAGGGTTGAGAATCAAGAGGCTCATAATTCTTGTCAAAAATTGATGATTCAGAACCGTCAGTTAGAAGATAGAGTTGTACAAGCCGAGGAAGCAGTTCGTCTCAAGCAGAAGGACTTTGAAGAGAGAGAGCTTTACTTCAGAAAAAAGGGGTTAGCTGAGACTCACAAGACGGCCCAGCGCCGAAGTGAGAATAAAGATCTGAGTGAAGCCAATGAAGCTGTTACCTTATGGCAAGAAAAATGGGTCGGCCATTTGAAGAAGCAAAAGGAGTTAGATGTCAAGCATGAACTGAAAATTAAGAGTCTTCAGGATTCTTTGGATGGGCATAAAGAACTCCTCAGGAAGGCTTATCATCAAGAGAAGGGTCGTCTCCAACGCTTAACAGAAAGTCAACAAGCATTGAAGGAAGCTCAAAAGGAAATTGAAGACTTAAAGCTGAAAGCTGATGTGAAGAGGTCAAAGGCCGAGTCGAGTCAAAGCAAAGAGAATGAGATAGCATTCCTGCAGCAGATTGAGGAGTTACACGCTTCTTCTGATACGAGGGACCTCCTCATCCAGAGACTCATCCAGGAGCCCGATCATCCAGATGTAGTTCAGCTGTTCCAGAGCGTCAAGCGCCTTAGCTGGAGATTGCAAGATATAGAGTTCCCTAGGGTTTAATTTCATGCTATTGTACTTGGATTACCCACAGGCTTGTTGTGGGATTCCTTTTATTTGATGTACTTTTGTTGTTATTGCGATTGGCACCCTTCGGGGACTTTGTATTTTCAAACTCCAGTTTATATGATTGATTTGTTCTGGATCCCTTGTTCATCATTTGTTGCACCGACGCGGAGTAATGAGCACCAATTCTCCACGGCCATCATTATGTTTGAATATTGCTTGGGTCTTCTTCCCAATTCTTATCTTCTCTTAATGCCAGGACCGGAAATAGGAAAAGACTTGGGAATAAAAGGAACACATTGCATTGCATACGCATCATTTGCATTTTGTCTTTGCAGGTTTTTCTTCGGGGTGCTTAACTTATCTGTGTTTCAGGCAAAGATTGCGAGAGCCGCCAAGACCCGGTATCTCCGACAAAATATCCCTCATCGGTACGCGACCCGCAACAATCAAAGGACGACCATGGACGCTATGCAGACAGAGCTCAATGAAGTTCGTACCAAGATGGAAGAATTCATGACCCTGATGCAAGGGATGGCTCAGGGACAACAAGAGCTGAGAAATGCAATTCAAGGGTTAACTCCTCCTAATACTAATGCTCAGGCGACCACTTCTGGCGGGCTAGGGGCTCCTCCCAACGCCAACAACGGCCCAGGCGGACCTCATATTCCAGATCTAGCTATGGTAACTTTCGTTCCTGTGCACGACAGGCAGCAGGATCAGTTCCAGTATTTCAACAATGACATGGGTTTTGGCGGTGAAGGAAATCTTAATGACTTCTTGGTGCTTGCGGAGAAGGTCAAGGCCCTCGAGTGTAGAGACACTTTGGGGATTGATGTGTCGGACATGGGTTTAGTACCTGGGGTGGTCATTCCACACAAATTCAGACCACCAGCTTTTGATAAATACAATGGTAGCTCCTGCCCAAAGACTCACTTGCAGGCTTTCTACCGGAAGATCGCTGCCCACACGCGAGATGAAAAACTCTGGATGTACTACTTCCAGGATAGTCTCTCTGGAGGATCCTTGGAATGGTACATGAAGCTGGAGAGGAGCTCTATTAGAAGCTGGAATGATTTGGGAGAAGCCTTCCTCAGGCAATATCAGTACAACATTGACATGGCACCCAGTCGCATTCAGCTTCAGAGTTTGACGCAGAGGAGCTCGGAGAGCTTCAAAGATTATGCACAGAGGTGGCGTGAGGTAGCCGCTCGAGTGCAACCACCTTTATTGGAAAGAGAGATGGTCGACCTTTTCCTGGATACCCTCCCAGGGCATTTCATGGAAAGGCTGGTTGGTTGTTCCTCAAGTGGTTTCTCTAACATCATCTTGACTGGAGAAAGAATAGAAAGCTAGCTCAAGCAGGGGAAAATTCAGAATGGAGGTGCCTCAGGGTCTGGTATTAAGAAACCCTTTGTGAAAAGGAGGGAAGGAGAAACAGGTGCAGTGTACGCATAGAGGGGAGTGATTAACCGAGGATATTATCAGCAGGTGGCCCCTGTCACTATTTCAACTCCACCCGTTCAACAGCAGGTCCAACCACCACAGCCGCAGCGCTCACAAGGGTACCAGCAAAGAGCCCCTCGTTCCTACTACCCTCAGAGGCCGAAGGATAGACATTTTGAAGCTCCACCGATGTCTTACTCACTACTTTTGAAGAATCTCCTACAGCTTCAGATGATTCAACTCCGAACTTTGCAACCTCCGAAGCCAGGCCAAATTCCTGAGGGTTATGATTTAAATGCTAGATGTGAATTTCATTCCGGAGCTCCCGGCCATACTACTGAGAACTGTAAAGCATTGAAGCATGTCGTTCAGGACTTACTGGATACTAAAGCGATCAACTTTGCTCCTTCTCCTAATGTGCTTCAGAACCCCATGCCTCCTCACAGGGGTACAGTTGGGCCAATTGATGAAGGGGAGAACCTGAATTTGGTGGGTGATGTTGACGACTTGCAGAATTCATTGATTGCTGTCAAGGTTTGCTTGTTAAAGAAAGGTATCTTCCCTGGATGCGAGGAATATTGTCCGGAATGTGCTGAAGCTACAAATGGCTGTAAGCGGTTGAAGGTCGGAATCCAAGGCATGATTGATGAGGGAGTGCTGCAGTTTGACAGGGTTGTAAAAGAAAGTGAAGTCTCCACAATAACTATCTTTTATGATCCATCTCAAGTTCCTTCGTGGGCCAGAGTGGCACCAATAACCATTACCACCGCCGGACCAGTAATGTACCAAAGTGACAGAGCTGTTCCTTGGAATTATGGCGGTGAAGTGTACTGCAATGGCCAGAGGCAAGAGTTGGCCATGACTAGTATAACCCCGGCTCAAGTAGAAAACGTTGGAGTAGGGGGCTTTACTAGAAGTGGAAGGTTGTTTGCGCCTGAAACTCTAAGAAACAATGTAATACCACCCAGAGATACTGCAAAAGCCCAAGCTAGAGCAAGAGGGAAGCAACCAGTAGTTGTTAATGATCTAACACCATCAACTGATCCAGACCTCACCTTTGATAAAGAAGCTGAAGAATTCCTGAGGATCATCAAGAAGAGTGACTACAAGATTGTAGACCATCTGCAACAGACGCCGTCGAAGATTTCCATCTTGTCCTTGCTCATGTGCTCTGACTCTCACAGGAAAGCTCTCCTAAATATTCTGAACAAGGCATACGTGCCTCAGGATATTTCTGTAAAACAGTTAGAAGCGGTGGTGTCCAGCGTCAATGCCAGTCACGGATTGGGTTTCACAGACTTGGATTTGACTTCTGATGGGCGTGCTCATAATCGGGCATTGCATATATCTCTAGAATGTAAAGGTGCAGTACTCTCCCATGTGTTGGTAGATACTGGATCATCTTTGAACGTCTTTCCCAAGAAAGCACTGATGAAGTTGGACTATGATGGAGTGGTTCTAAAGCCCAGTGACCTAGTAGTTCGAGCATTTGATGGGTCGAGGAGATCGGTGTTTGGAGAGGTGGAGTTACCTATCAAGGTAGGTCCACAGATCTTCAATACCACGTTCTACGTGATGGATATACAACCTGCATATAGCTGTTTACTTGGGAGACCTTGGATACATTCGGCAGGAGCGGTATCGTCTACATTCCATCAGAAGCTAAAGTTTGTCTGGGAAGGTCAAATTGTGACTGTCAGTGGGGAAGAAGATATCTTTGTTAGTCATCTAGCTTCATTCAAATATGTGGAGATGGATGGCGAAATAGTCGAGACCCCATGTCAGGCTTTTGAGCCCTTGAAGTCTGAGCAAGCATCCGCAGTGGCAACTTCTCCTGAAGTACCGAAGAAGGGGGTTTCCATAGCCTCTTATAAACAAGCGCTTGAATTAGTAGAATCTAGAATACGAGAAGGCTGGGGCAGTCCGGTAGAAGTGCTAGAGAAGAAATACATGTTTGGGATTGGCTATCACCCTGGAAGATCTTCGTCTGAACCAAGTGCTAAAGGTTGTCAGAGCCCGGTCACTTTCACAAGTGCGGGAGTGGTAGACTACGGAAACATCAGTGCTGTGCAGGATGACGCTGTCGATAGTGATTGTGACCTAGATGAATGGATCAGGCATGCCGCTCCAGGAACTCAGCTTAGCAACTGGACATCAGAAAGGCTTATTTCGGTCACCTCTTTCGAAGAGTAATAATGTTTTGTTTCTGTTTTTCCTGTATTAAAGCACTATGTCTTGCCCGAGGCATAGTGGCTCTTTGTAAGGGTTCATTTGTTCATTAACACAATCATAAATAAAATTGACGTTTCACATTCATTCATGTTGTTCTCTGTCTTTCGTTTTTTACTTTCATTTTTTCAAAAAGAAAGAAAAGTTTTAAAATGGCAATGTTTCTCATTTTCTCAAGTTGTTGCTAAAGCCTTGCATGAATCACCATTCATGCAGGTGCTCATCATCGGATCTCATCAATGACGACCCTGTTATGGCTGAGTATGACTTCGACAATCCAATTTATCAAGCCGATGAGGAAGGTGAAGAGGATTGTGATTTACCCGAAGAATTGGCCAGACTGCTTAAACAGGAGGAGAAGATGATTCAGCCGCACGAAGAAGATGTCGAGGTAACAAACCTGGGTACCGAAGAAGACAAGAAAGAGGTCAAGATCAGACCTGTATTAGAAGAATCTGTCAAGACTCGTTTGATTGCTATGCTTCGAGAGTATGTCGACGTCTTCGCATGGTCCTACCAAGATATGCCAGGTTTAGACACTAACATTGTGGTACACAAGCTGCCTCTCAGAGAAGATTGTCCTCCGGTAAAGCAGAAGTTGAGGCGCACGCGTCCAGACATGGCAATTAAAATAAAAGAAGAAGTACAAAAACAGTTTGATGTTGGCTTCTTGGCCGTGACCAGTTATCCTCCGTGGGTTGCTAACATTGTGCCGGTTCCCAAGAAAGATGGCAAAGTCAGGATGTGTGTGGATTATAGGGATTTGAATAGGGCCAGCCCCAAAGATGATTTCCCCTTACCTCACATAGATGTACTTGTCGATAATACTGCTCAGTTTTCCGTGTTCTCCTTCATGGACGGATTCTCAGGCTATAATCAGATCAAGATGGCCCCCGAGGACATGGAAAAGACAACTTTCATCACTCCTTGGGGCACCTTTTGTTACAAGGTCATGCCATTTGGTTTGAAAAATGCAGGAGCTACTTATCAACGGGCAATGGTGACATTATTTCACGACATGATCCATCATGAAATTGAGGTTTATGTTGATGATATGATAGCAAAATCCCAGACGGAGGAAGAGCACTTGGTTAATCTCGCAAAATTGTTTGACAGGCTTCGGAAGTTCAGGCTGAGGTTGAATCCGAATAAGTGTACCTTCGGGGTCCGTTCTGGCAAGCTACTCGGTTTCATTGTTAGTGAACGAGGAATTGAGGTTGATCCCGCCAAGGTGAAAGCTATCCAAGAAATGCCTGAACCGAAGACTGAAAAGCAAGTGCGTGGCTTCTTAGGGAGACTAAACTACATTGCACGGTTTATTTCTCACCTAACGGCCACGTGTGAGCCCATCTTTAAGCTTCTGAGGAAGAATCAGGCCATTAAATGGAACGAAGACTGTCAGCAAGCCTTCGACCGAATCAAAGAATACCTGTTAGAACCACCAATTCTTATGCCTCCAGTGCCAGGGAGACCCCTGATTATGTACCTTACTATGCTTGAAGGATCGATGGGATGTGTGTTGGGTCAGCAGGACGAGTCTGGTCGAAAAGAGCACGCCATTTATTACCTTAGCAAAAAGTTTACCGATTGTGAGACGCGATACTCACTACACGAGAAAACTTGCTGCGCTTTGGCATGGGCTGCTCGCCGACTAAGACAGTACATGCTGACTCACACTACTCTCTTAATTTCTAAGATGGATCCTGTGAAATACATCTTTGAGAAGCCGGCTTTGACAGGAAGAGTGGTCCGTTGGCAGATGATACTAACGGAGTATGACATACAATACACTTTGCAAAAGGCAATCAAGGGGAGTGTGTTGTCAGAATACTTGGCCCAACAGCCAATCGATGATTATCAACCCATGAGGTTTGAGTTTCCGGATGAGGACATCATGTTCCTCAAGTCGAAAAACTACGAAGAACCACTTCCGGAGGAGGGGCCCGATCCCGAATCCAAATGGAAGTTGATGTTTGACGGGGCTGTAAACATGAATGGAAGTGGAGTGGGTGCTGTTATTATCTCGCCAGAAGGGGTTCACACACCTTTAGCCGCTCGATTGACTTTCAAATGCACTAACAATGAGGCGGAGTATGAAGCTTGTATCATGGGGATCGAAGAGGCAATAGACTTGCGAGTCAAGAACCTTGAAATCTTCGGAGATTCTGCTTTGGTGGTAAATCAAGTCAATGGCAAATGGCTGGTTCATCAATCTCGTTTGATTCCTTACAGAGATTATGTCAGGAGGTTGTTAACTTTCTTCACCAAAGTCAAGCTGAACTATATTCCTAGAGACGAAAACCAATTCGCCGATGCTCTAGCAACTTTGTCGTCCATGATTAAAGTTTGTCAAGAGAATTTCGTACCTCGAATTTCGGTCTCCCATCTTGATAGACCTGCTAATGTCTTTGCAGTTGATGATGGTGAAGATAACAAGCCTTGGTACCATGACATCAAACAATTCCTGAAGGTTCAAGAATACCCGGCTGGGGCATCTAGTAAGGATAAGAAGACTCTTAGAAGACTGGCAGGAGGTTTCTTCTTGAATCAAGACAGTGTGCTGTAAAAACGGAACTTTGACATGGTACTGCTCAGATGCGTGGATAGACACGAGGCAAACCTGTTAATACAGGAGGTTCACGAAGGCTCCTTTGGTACCCATGCTGGAGGACATGCCATGGCCAAGAAATTGTTAAGATCGGGATACTATTAGATTACCATGGAATCTGATTGCTGTAAGTACTCCCGTAAATGCCATAAGTGTCAAATTTATGCCGACAAGGTCCATGTGCCTCCAAATCCGTTGAGTGTCATGTCTTCACCATGGCCGTTCGCTATGTGGGGCATCGATATGATTGGAAAGATTGAGCCAACAGCTTCTAATGGTCATCGCTTCATCCTAGTTGCTGTTGATTATTTCACAAAGTGGGTTGAAGCGGCATCCTACACCAATGTCACTAAACAAGTGGTTGCTCGATTTATTAAGCGAGACATCATCTGCCGATACGGAGTTCCTGAAAGGATCATTACTGATAATGGTTATAATCTCAACAACAAGATGATGGCTGACTTGTGTCAAGACTTCAAAATAGAACACCACAACTCTTCTCCGTATCGTCCGAAGATGAATGGCGCCGTCGAGGCGGCTAATAAAAACATCAAGAAGATTGTGCAGAAGATGGTTGTGACGTACAAAGACTGGCATGAGATGTTACCATTCGCGTTGCATGGGTATAGAACATCAGTACGCACTTCAACTGGGGCAACTCCATTCTCATTGGTATATGGTATGGAGGCAGTCCTACCAATCGAGGTGGAAATCCCCTCGTTGAGGTTGATGATGGATATCAAGCTAGATGAAGCTGAGTGGCTTCGGTCCAGATATAATCAATTGAGCCTCATTGAAGAGAAGCGTCTAGCAGCTGTATGCCATAGACAGTTGTATCAGCGACGAATGAAGCAGGCTTTTGACAAGAAAGTGCGACCACAGAGGTACACGCCAGGAGATTTAGTGCTGAAAAGGATTCTTCCTCCTCTCAACGATCACAGGGGCAAGTGGACACCCAACTATGAAGGACCGTTCGTGGTTAAAAAGGTTTTCTCAGGCGGAGCCTTAATGCTGACAACCATGGACGGAGAAGACTTCCCATCCCCTATCAACGCAGACGCAGTAAGAAAATACTTCGTGTAAAAGGGACCCGCTGGATAAAAACAGAATAAAGATCCAGGCAAAAATGGGCATCCCGGCGAGCCAAAAACAGAATAAAAGGCTCAGGCAAAAGTTAGGGAAATCTTGAAAAAAAATGTACACCCGCTGAGTTGAAAAGCCACATCGGACAACTCAGGCAAAAAAGGGTATCCCGGTGGATTGAAAACCTAAAAGGGCGATCCACGCAAAAGAGGGATTAACACGAACGACTGCGATTTGCGAGATCCATGACCTACCTACAGTTGAGACTGTCCTAAGGGTGAAGATCAGTTCACTTACTTTTTCTCAAGAGGCAGAGCGAGCGGAGCGTCTTGAAGACATACGAGTCATAACTGGGTTGAGACTTGATGAGATTCACTTCTCACATTGCCAATAGGATAGTTTGTTTTTCTTTTTAGTTGTTCCCTCATTCCAGGGAACTGCTTCTTTTGTATTGCCTATTCAGGGCCACCTTTCCAAATCAATAAGAATTCAACTTTAGTCAATTGACTACTTTGCTTCTTTGTTTTTGCTTTTTTCATCTAGCATTGATTGATTGTGAAAACGTCTAGCAAATGGTAACTTGCATTATGTTATGAACATTTGAATGCTTTCTAACTCGTGCAGGAGAATAGAAACATTAAATACGACTCTGAAAGAGTGTCGAGATATCTAGATAATGATTCATGCCATGAGCCTGGGGCAAGCAGGTCCCAAACTAACTCTCTATGTTGCAGAAACATGTGTCTCCCAAGGTGTTTCCAATCATCCCCAGCCAGGTGGAAGTTGAAATTTCACCCAGCAAGGTAGCAGAGAGTGGATGTCATCCCCAAGCAGATGTTTCCCTTCAGACAGGGGCAATTCTCAGCAGTATAAGGAGTGTTTTGCCTCCCCAGCAGTTGCTTCTTCAGCAGTGTCATGCCTTTGGTTCCCAGCCAAGCCAGGGGGTCCTCACTTCCTCACCAGGGTACAAGGAGGGTCCATCTCCAGCAGGGTCTTGGCGCTCTAATCTCAAAGTCCAATTTATTCTTGGCAGTGACGGCTGTTCGGAGCCGGTGAATTATTAACAACTTCCCCCGCAGAGTTGTTTCCTCCTCATCAGGATGAACCAAATCAATGAAGTGATCATCGTTTATCCCTAACCAAGCCATCTGGGATACCTGCAGTCTTCTTGTCAGAAGATCTCTTTGTATTTGCATATGCATAATCATCATTACATTTGCATCCTCCAAAGCGTAGCATTTCCATCGTCATGGAGCATTATGCCATAAATTCATATACGCATGCCAGCATGGGCCAGTTTTGAGGTATATTACGTACGACCTATAACATCTTTTCAACCTGAAGTACTCCGCACAGAGGATACCAATATCATGTTCCAGACATCCTTGTCTTTTCAAGTCAATGTTTGTCACTTATTTCGTGTATTATTTGGTACAACAGTCGCGTCGCAGGTTCCCGTTTTGTACAACGGTCCTGTTTGCTTGGGCTCTCGTTTATGTACAACGATCTCGTTCCATCTTGTCCTATTTTCTTTGTCTCTGGTTACCGCCTGCGGCCGGTATACCTTTGCGTCTCCATTCGAGAATGGTTTCGTGTTAGATCCGAGGATTTTTTGATTTGTCATTCGAGGATGGAATTTCTTGTTGTTGTGGCTATTATTCGAGGATAGTAGTTCACTTTTTGAGCTTATTGATCGAGGTCAGTTTGTCTCTTTTGCAAAGTCTGTCTGAGGTCAGCTTTGTGTTTGGTTATCAGTCGAGGCTGGTATACCTTTGCGTCTCCATTCGTGGATGGTTTCGTGTTAGATCCGAGGATCTTTTGATTTGTCATTCGAGGATGACATTTCTTTTCTTCAAGTCCTTCCGAGGATGGTCTTGTTGTTGTGGCTATTATTCGAGGATAGTAGTTCACTTTTTGAGCTTATTGATCGAGGTCAGTTTGTCTCTTTTGCAAAGTCTGTTTGAGGTCAGCTTTGTGTTGGTTATCAGTCGAGGCTGGTATACCTTTGCGTCTCCATTCGAGGATGGTTTCGTGTTAGATCCGAGGATCTTTTGATTTGTCATTCGAGGATGGCATTTCTTGTTGTTGTGGCTATTATTCGAGGATAGTAGTTCACTTTTTGAGCTTATTGATCGAGGTCAGTTTGTCTCTTTTGCAAAGTCTGTCTGAGGTCAGCTTTGTGTTTGGTTATCAGTCGAGGCTGGTATACCTTTGCGTCTCCATTCGAGGATGGTTTCGTGTTAGATCCGAGGATCTTTTGATTTGTCATTCGAGGATGGAATTTCTTTTCTTCAAGTCCTTCCGAGGTTGGTTTTGTTGTTGTGGCTATTATTCGAGGATAGTAGTTCACTTTTTGAGCTTATTGATCGAGGTCAGTTTGTCTCTTTTGCAAAGTCTGTCCGAGGTCAGCTTTGTGTTTGGTTATCAGTCGAGGCTGGTATACCTTTGCGTCTCCATTCGAGGATGGTTTCGTGTTAGATCCGAGGATCTTTTGATTTGTCATTCGAGGATGGCATTTCTTGTTGTTGTGGCTATTATTCGAGGATAGTAGTTCACTTTTTGAGCTTATTGATCGAGGTCAGTTTGTCTCTTTGCAAAGTCTGTCTGAGGTCAGCTTTGTGTTTGGTTATCAGTCGAGGCTGGTATACCTTTGCGTCTCCATTCGAGGATGGTTTCGTGTTAGATCCGAGGATCTTTTGGATTGTCATTCGAGGATGACATTTCTTTTCTTCAAGTCCTTCCGAGGTTGGTCTTGTTTTTTTTTTTGTTTTGTGTGGCTATTATTCGAAGGTAGTAGTTCACTTTGTGAGCTTATTGTTTGAGGTCAGTTTGTCTCGTTTGCAAAGTCTGTCTGAGGTCGGTCTTTGTTGTTGATGGTTATCGCCTGCGGCCGGTATACCATCGTGTTTCTATTCGAGGATGGTTTTTAGTACTGGATCCGATCCCGTGTGAGTTGTCATTCGAGGATGGTATTCTTCCCAGCATATTTTTCACCTGGTTCTATTTTCGCTACCTATTCAGAGGTCACAATCAAAAAATATATAAATAAATAAATGGGCAGATGGCATTTCTGTTGCCCTCAGTGTGCAAATTTTTAGGTTTTATTCGAGTATTCAATCACTCCATATCTTGAACGTCTAAAAGCTTTTGCAATTATCCATTCAAGTTTGCAGTTGATTGAATAAGGGCAGCTGTAATACCTCAAAATTTGCCCTCATGTTTATTCCCTTTACTGGCATATCGTTTCGCAGTCATTTGCATTTCCCATTAGATCATAATATCCATCATCATGCATTTGCATTGTATTCCTCAGGCATGAGATCAGTGTCCTCTGAAGAGCCATGTTATCCCATTGTTTTGCGGTTTCTATTTCGCTGGAGAGTGTGTCATGGATCATGGAATTAGGGCTTCGCATCTTATGTATGATTGACCGATGAATTCAAAGTTTTGGTTATCTGGCTGTTAATAACACCAGCTTCTTACGCACTTGCTACTCGATTAGGGTTTATTTCCCTAATTAACTGATCCCTAAGAAGTTCATTCGTAAAGAATGTCCATTGGTGTATCAAGCTCATTATCATGGTAGATTATGGTTCTATTTACGATTGAGTTTGAGGGCATTCCACCAACTGAGGTCTTTATTGTTAAAGTCCGATTTGGGATTATTTGATGAGGATATGCACTCAAGTTTGGGATTTCCAAGTGATTTTAAAAGGGGGATGGTTCATGGATTATTGATATTTGGATTCATCATAACATCAAAGTTTGGTCCAAGAGTAGGGTTCGAATTGAGGTTGAAAAGGTGAGCAAATATGATCTATTTGGAAGGTATCATTCGAATTAAAAAAAAAATAATAATTCGTTTCTAACCATTTTGCAAGCCCATTTATCCAAAGTCATCCTTCCACTTAATATCCATGTTCAAATTTTACTCGAATCAATTATTTGATTTTTCTTTTAAGTTCCATTCTTTTGTCCATATCCTCATTCTTAAAGCATTTCATAAGTTAATCTCAATCATTTTTGTTTCTTCCTTTTTACTACAACCATCAAACTCATTTCTTAAGAGAGTTAGTGTGTTGCATATGTATCTTGTTTGATTCATGAGTTTTGAGACAAAATTAGAGTGGATTGGATTACCTTTTTGTAACCTTTGGTTATTGGGCCCATTTACTTCTTGATCTTGTTGACTTTCATGTGTTCTTTTGTTTTCAAAAAAAAAAGAGAGGAAAAATTTAAAATGTTCTAAGCATTTTATGGTGTATAGCATTTAATGGAAAGGAAAGGATCCCATCCAGCTTCCGGATGGTGCCGTATGCTGCCGGAATTCTTTGAAGCTTAAGGTCTCAATGCCATGGCTTAAAGGGTACCAAGCCATCTATGTTACTGATTATTGCTTATATGTCATGAAGTGTGGCGAATGAAATTCACTTAACACCTGCCAAGAAACAAACCTTTAAGGACAACACATTGCATTTCAAGTAAGGAATAGAATTTGATAAAAATGGACTGTATTTGAAGTACTCTTTTCCGTAAACTAAACAAGAGTAGAAAGATAGCAGGAAATTATCAATCACATGGTTACAAAAAATTCCTATAAGCTATTTACAGAAAAGGGAATCTGCATCAACATTAATCTCTGAGATTCTTTTCACTCTTCTTCCATCGTCGCTTTCCCTCCATCACGATCTTCGATCGCTCTTCTTCAGCATGAGCAACCCTTTGAGACCTTTCAATCTCCAAAGAACTTCATCAAATTTCCATCAAGTTATAACCTGCAAACATCAAGAAATCATGTTTGATAATTCGATTCATACCATATCAGAAGAAGAAGAAGCTGGAACATGAACTCAATAGCAATGAGAAATTCAATGACAATCCAAATTTCCCAAGAGATTCATACGGAAGATCAAAAGGAATAACAATTTCGATGATAGTTTTGGGGTGAAATCGAATTCAATAAAAAAAGGAGAACTGAAGTGTTATACCTTGTTGTGTTCATGCTTCGAATTCGGAATTACGACGCGTCATCAATCCTTCGAATCCACGGTTGGCTTCAATCATTTTCATTAATGATACTGCGTCGTCTGTGACTTCAGCAGCCGCATATTCTTCATCACCCACACCAGATTCACCACAACCTCTTCAATCTTTCCCTGTAAAATTCAACACTAGATGAATCAACATCAACAACTACAATGCTCCACAACAACGAATTGAAACATATATATCACTGTAAAGCAAATCCGGAGCGTCCATCAACAGTTACGAGTTTCGGCCAACAATGCCCTCAGCATCCTTCACCATCATCTTTAGTCAACAGCCTGTATTAACCAAAACCAAAGTCGAAAAAGAAAACTCAGGGGGGATAAGTTCAGAGGAATACTTTTAACTGATTTCAAAAAAAAATCAATAACCAGCTTCTAACTAACCTAACAGAACTTCAACAGAAATAACAGACTTGCCTAACCGATTTTCTTCTGGAAGCTTCATTGGCCATCTTCTATAAATCAGAATCCCAAACCTCTCTCAAGGTTTCTTCCACTCTTCACCATTTTTCTCAACCTTTTCACCATTCTTCTCTTCTATCTTTTAGTCTCTTCCTTCATAACTTCACCATTTTCAATCCACTCTTCACCATTTTCGCAACCATTTTCCAACCTTCAAGCCCCCCAATTCCAATTCTCATTCATCTCCATTGACAAAACTCATCAGTTCCTTCAATCCGTTCTTCTTCCACATCCTCTTCCATCACCAACCTTCATCTGACCTTCATTTCCTTCCCACAACTTCACTCCCTTCAATCATTCTCCAATCTTCTCATTCTCCCTTGCATCTTCTTCTGCCTCCATAGCTTCCTTCGCCACAAACCATCTTCAAACAACTCATTGATCTTCAAGCACCATTTCCTTCCATTCACAACAGCCTCACTCATTCTCACCCTGCAATTATTTCATCAACCGTGAGAAAAGATCTAACAGAATCGACAAAGAGAAGTAATTGATTGCACAGGGAGTCAAGAAGTAGCATTACCGTGCAAGGAGATCCATCTTCGGTACTGTTATCTTCATTGTGAACGCGACATCAAGCATCCCTGCATCATTACCTTCATTCTATAGCTTATCGTGGAGTATCATCACCAATCGTCATCATCACCTATATTCGTGACAACCTGCAAAGCCATGGAAATTACGCAAATAATCAGCAAGTTCGAAATTGAGAAGTCGTTAACAAGAACTTCACAGCGGATGTAAGAGATCAAGAGGGAGTTCGTATCACCACCTTTATCAATTGCTCGGTAGCCTCGCCTCCAATTTCGACAAAAATTCGACCGTCACTCTCAATTCATTGTCCGTCAAAGGCCTGTGAACCGTAAGCACGCGACAGTCTTCAACGGCGAGTCTTCGTCAAAACAATTGTCTTCTTCGCATAAGATCAGCCGCCATCGTCATCTTCATCGCACGGCCTCCGCAGCTTCTTACAGGTGAGACTTTTCATCAAGCCATGTGAAGCATAGTTTAAGTTCTAGGGTTAGGTAAGGCGGTCGTGATTTGGTGATGAATTTGATTAGGAGCTTGGTATTTATGTGTTTTCCGGCGGGGTGGATGGTTATTTGGTGATGGTAGGTGAGGAAGATGGGAGGCGCCGTCGGGTGAAGGGTTGCATTAGGGTTAGGGTTACCTTGTGTCAATTTCGAAGAGGAGGAGAAGTTTAGGTTTAAGAGGATAAGACGAAGGAGTAGTTGGTGATGGTGGTGGCGAGCAAAGAAGAAGATGAGGGAATAGTTGGTGACGGCGGCGACGAGAATGGAAGAGAAGATGAGAGGGGAAGGCTGCGGCGGAAGGAGAAGGAAAGAGAAGAGCTAGGTTTTTTGTTCTTTAGGGTTTGGCATTGTGTCTTTTGAATCTGATGTAATGGGAATAACAAGAGGATTAGGATATTTTATTAGATGTTAATGTTTATTAATTAAATTAATTCTTGTTTATGCCCCATAATTAACCATTAAAATCCCCTAACGGTTTGATTCTTTCCACTATCCCTTTCATAACCCTTTGCTGTTTACACCACCCTCTAGAGGCCCATTAGGAAAACACCATAAAAATTCAGCTTTCGGCACCTCCCTTGAACTTGCGTTTTGGGCCTTTAGCAACTTGCTATTCACACCCTCTTTGCAGGCCCATTGAGAAAAAGTAATAAGAAAAATTACTAAGTCCACCCCCATATTATTTTCTTTAGATTTTATTTTTGTTTAATCATAGCTTAGAAGATAATTCAATAAAAATAGTAAAAACCACTAGAAAATTTCACAAAAATTCCAGTAGGCTTTTAAGGCATTTTAGAAATGTTTAGAATTTTATTTTCCTGAATTTTCTTTATTTTTGAATTAATTCTGAATTTGTCATGTAAGTAGTTTTCAATAGATTTTCTTTAATTGTACACAAGTTTGTAAATTTTATATTTTTACTTTCCAGTAACTTTTTTTGACCATTCTTTTTACTGTAGTTAGAAGACTAATAATAGTACTTAGGATAATTTTTGTTGATTTTTTAGATCATTTTATCTTAGGTCTTAGAGGCTAATTCCTTAGAAATTAGTGATTAATTCTTAGCTGAAAATAAGCAATTTCTAGGCATAGTAAAAATATGATTTTTTAGAATCCCTTTTAACACAATGTTATAGGTAGTTTTAGAACCCTATAGAATTAATTCCATAATTTTTCCAGGACTTTTAATATTTTTAGTGTATTAATCTTTAGGCTAGTTATTCATGTAAAATTCACTTGGTTTAGTTTAGAATATTAAGACCCCTTTAGAACTAGTTCAATTAGGTTTAGTCTTAGGAATTTAAAATGACTTAGAAGAGTTTAATTACTGATTTTTAGAATGACAATATTGGATAGTCCCCTTATTTTTAGGACTTAGGTTTAACAATAGATTTAGATAAAGTTTAGGTTTGTTTTAGCTTTATACCTTAAAAATGTATTTTTAGAATTTTATTTCTTATTTCCATTTTTAATGCCTTGCCTTATTATTTGATTTTATTACTTGAATATGTTTCCCCATTGTTCTTAGAATCAACTTAGCTTCCTTAGGAAGTAAGTTGAATTCTAGTAGTTTCTAGTTCCTTTTTTCATTAGGATTAGAATACCTCATTAACCATAGGACCACAATTTTAATAACTAACTTAGGGTTGTGTCTTAGTCCCCCTTAGTTTGTCCTTTCTCCAATTTGAGTCATTCTTTCTCTCCTTATAAAGAAAAATAATAGAACATCTAAGGATAAACCGAACAATCTTGTACGACACGAGACTTTGTTGCGGAGTGTTTATACGCGTCCTGTTTCGGGGCGAGGTGTAAGTACTTCCCGCGATGGATAGGTCTTAGTACAAGACAGTTCACAAACAAATTCAAAACACCTTCTCTTAAAAGACAAAAAAACAAATAACAAGCGACTATCCTGCGGGAACTTCTCTTCTCATCTCATTCACTCACAACGCGAACTCGCGACGACTTGTCTCGCATGCAAGACGGTAAACGCACTCGTACCAGACGAGCCTGCAACACCTGAGCATAGACATACGCAGTTCCAGCCATAAAAAACACAAACAAATAGTTCCCGCCTTAGTTAGGCGAACTACGTCGACTCTGATCCTCATTATCCCGATGAGGTACGTAGGCAGCGGGGTAGGGCCCGTTCGAGCACATTCTTTATTTTCCCTACATTTTCCCCATTCTTTAATTTAGTTTTCATTTTCAGTTCCCTTTCTCATTTCTCATTTCCATTCCAGTTAACGGTTTTATTCAGCAGCAGTTTTTCTTCTCACCCTTTGAAACAAGCAAGCAAGCGTGGATCCCGTCGGGTACGACGGACGAATTGGGGTGTTAATACCTTCTCAATTCGTAACCGACTCCCGAACTCAGATCTTTGGTTCGCAAGGCCTTGTCCTTTCCTTCTTCCTCAGGTTTGTGCAACATTACCTTTCCCATTCATTCGGGATAAAAATGTCTGGCTGGCGACTCTACTTTTTCCGCGCCACTTTCGCGTTTGTACCAGGATGAAAATCCCGGGAGCGACAACTGGCAGGCTGCATGTTTACTTGATGTTGTATCACATCTCCTCCAAAATTTTCAGGACATCAAGTCTTTAATTTTGGATATTTGTTTGAAAGAGGATAGGAGAATTGTTGGTAGAGTCGTGATCATGATGGAAGATTTATGGAAGAATATGAACTATTATGTTTGGAATAATGAGAAGGAAGAGGCTACAAAGCTCGGTTGGCTAGCTTTGCATAAGTGGCAAGATTGGTTTTCGGTTCAGGATAATTCAGAAGAATCACATTATGATTTTTCGGATATGGTTAATTGGTTTCCTTCCCCTACTAGTTGGCTTAAATTTAATATTGATGTTGATTTTAATAATCACTTATGGACTTCAAATCGAGGTTGATGCATTCGTAATGATCATGAGATCTTTGTTACTGTAGTAACTGCTTGGGATGAAGGTACTCTTTCCGTCTTAGAAACATAGGCTTTATTTCTTAAGGAGGCTATTCAGGGAGTTTTATCGCTTCACCGTACTCATGTAATATTTGAAACTGATTCCCAACAGGTGGTTCACGCCCTTAGGCCCAACAATGGTGGTGATTCTGAGTTTTCTTTAATTATTATTATTAATTTGATAAAGATAATGTTATTAGACTTTTCTAACTCTGAGGTAAAATTTGTAAAGCGTCAAACGAATATGATTGTCCATATTTTAGTAAAGACGATCAATTCTTGGACTCGACGCTATATGTTTGGTGAGATTCCTCCATATATTTTCTTATATTTGATTAATGATAAAAGTTGAGTTTATTTTGATAAAAAAAAAAATGATTTGATTTGCAATTTGATTTGTTTTGAACACCCCTGATACAATCTTAAACAATATTTCACCTTTAAACGTAGGAAGCACTAACTCGTTACTTGTTTTCCATATTTTCCAATATGAAAACGAATAATTTTGACTAAACCGAAGATTCGGAACCTTTCAACCAAAACAAAAATGTCTTGTCATAAAAAATAAAAATAAAATAATATCTTTTAAAGTGGTCACGATACATCCGCGTAGGTTTAAACATAGGAGAAATGAAAAACCCAAAACAAATCACAAAAAGACAACGGGGAACAACCAATGGGAGAACCAGAAAAGCGTACATGGGTGGGTCCCATTGGACCGATCCCAATTCCTCGATTCATGTGGCTAAGGAAAGAGAAGAGTACTTGAAAGTTGAAACAAACACGACAAAATTAACACTGTACAATAAACTCAATCAACGGTTAGATCGACTCTATACCCTCATTTCATTACCATCTCACCGTTGATTTACAGACAGTAACATAGTTCCCCGTTTTCATTCTTCTTAAACCAGTTTTTTCTTCTTCGTTTCTTTTTCCTTTCTCTTCTACTCGCTCAACTCAGACTTCCATTTTCTGACTCACTCTTTTCCGAAGGTAATTTTGGTGTTGATTTTTTAATTATGTTTATAGTTTTGTTGAATTCCATGTTAGTTAGATCAGAGGGAATTTTTCGATTTGAATTTAGCTTCTAAAAACAGTCAGTGATGTATCTTGTATGATTTAACAGTGATTTATGTGTTATGTGTTAGGTAGGTGAGAATATTCTGCATTTTGCATGTGACACTGTTTAAGCACTTGTGATCTAGTTTTGCATGTGATGATTTTTTTCTTTAATGGAGGCTGATAATTTAATGTGTGGGAAACTCAGGTTTTGAACACTTGTTTGAGTTGACTAAGGCTTTGAGATCAAAATAGTGACAATGTGTGATGATGATGAGAAAGTGGATGCTCATGCAATGCTTGGTTATGGTCATGGTTATCGATTACCATGGATGGCTCATTGGAATCACACAAATTACATGTCAGCAGTAAATCCGGGATGGAGTGGTTCGACGAGTGTTGGACCGGAGGTCAGATCAGATCGTTCCGTGGATGTTGTTGGGGTGGTTGGAGAGGCAAATGGGGCTACAGGGGTTGGTTTTGGTTCCGAACCATCTCTTGTATCCGGTGTTTCTGAAAAATTGAATGGGAGATCACAATTTCAGAGAGAAGAAAAAAGTGTTTTCCGTAAGGTAGATGGAAAGTCTGGAACAGAATCATGCTCGGGCGATGACAAGGTTTCTCCCAGAGTTAGGTTGCCGTTAGTATCTGCTCCTCATAAAATAGAAACTTCGGTAGAAAAGTGTCAATTACTGTCTCAAAGAGTGCCAATGAGATCCTTGAGGGATACTGAACCGAAGAACTTAACTCTTTTGACACCGGTGAACAAGTCGGTAAAATCAGCTTCTGACGTAGTACTCACAAATGTACGCGACAAAGGAAAATCTGCGATGAATGAAGTTACAGGTGGACCGCAGGAAGTATATCCATCGAGCGACAGTTCAGCACCCCAAGAACATTACACAAGTACTAAATTTCATAGTTATTCTTCTCCAAGTGTCCCTGAGAAGCAGATGAGTAGCCGATTAGACCAGAGATATTCCCTATCAAGATTGATGCGAGGCAGCTTCACTCATTTTCCGCATGATCCCATAGCTGACAGTGAGGATGACGGACACAATGTTATTCGTAGTCAGCACCACAAGATTCAAAGTTTAATTGCTAATCCGAACATTTCAAACCAGACTTCACTCTCGGAGTCAACTAAACCAAAAAGTGTTTACTCTTCGGAAGAGCAAATGCCACAATCTGTTTATGGTGTGAAGGATGCAAGTAAATACACCAATGTAGATTCCGTAGAAGAATTATCAAGAGGTCTTCCCAACATTCCCCAAGCAACGCATCGTTTTCTGATGTCAAAAATTCCCGGTGTTAATTTATCTGACAAAGGTCAGTTTTTTAGAGAGTCTATCCCACCTACAAAATTCAAAGGAAATAATTTCATTAAGATCCTTGATTTATCTCTGAATCCACCCGCTAGTGATCATATTAAACTAGAAACTCTTGGGAGTTCCGGAAAAAGTGAAGGGAAGGAAAATATTTCCGATTTCAAATGTCCAACAAGCGTGACGAATGGATCAACTCCTGAACCTGACACTATGGACATTGGTACTTTACACGAGAATAACAATCTTCCAGGTATATATGCACACTGTGAAACGACATACTATATAATGCTATCCTTTAAGACTTTGTATTACAAAATCTTTTGAGATGCATTGAGTTTGATTAATACTTGTATACTATTTACTATTAACTGTTCCATGATTTCAGTTGTTTAATGGTAGTTTTCTTATTTGTAAAACATGTTCCGCACAAGTTTGATGTTTTCCATGTTTTTTGTTGGAACTAATTGTGCTGTTTCCTTACCTATTGCAGGTGAAGCTCCAATGCTGTCAAATAAGGTAATGTCTCCCATATTTGATTTTCCATCATCACCTTTGCCTAAGCATTTAATTGATATTCATTATTATCCGATTCTTACACTTTATATACGGTGGTTTCTTTTTTATTCTCGAGAGTTTGTGTTAATTTTACGTGTTAACAAGGAGATACCATTCTAAACTTTGAGAGGTAAATCAAGTATGAATGATCAAAATTTAAATTTTGTAGTGCTCCAAGGATTGTCAAAACTCACTCTCAACTCATGGCGCAACAACTTCGGTTAGAGGGAAAAACCTAGAGAAGTCTGGGAATATCCACGAACTTCCCACTCTGGCAAGTCCCGTTGACATGGAGACTAGCACATCAAGAACTCGTAGCCTTGATGTGGACCAATTGTTTTCTCACGAAAAAGGACATGCAGGGTCAAAATCTAGCAATAGTTCTTTGGGATCAGACCCAAGTAGCAGATGGGTTAAGCGGCTCAAGTTATGCTCATCAGAACATGCTCTTGGCACCAAGAGTGAAAATATTGGAGAAACCTCACATGTAAAACTAACTAATATTTTCAGCAAAACTAATTTGAAAGCCGAAACGGTATATAACGATAAAGGTCATGCCGAAGGACAAATGGTACTAGAACCACCTCTAGTATCATCAAATGCTGAGTCCTCTTTGATCAAAGCGAAGGAAGCTGTAGAAATTACACTTTCACATCCTTGGATTCAGAGATGGAGTCATAATCGGGCTGCTTGTAATAAAAAGAGGCATGAAACAGTTGAGAATCGTGATTCAAAGTCTTCAAACAGTTCGGCAGGAGACTTAAAAAACAAGCCGTTTCCAAGCGTTGCAGCCATGGCTCTAATGGGAAAGGCAGTGAATAGTTTGAATCCCTCCGAGCTAACGAAAAAGGGACCTGTCATAGTTTGGAACATGAAGGGACTTTGAAGTTTTTGGTGACTGCTAATATAAATATCTGAGAAGTGTTGGCCTTAATTTGTTAGGAATATAATATATGGTTGTGTACTGGAATTGCATTGTGAAGTGTGTAATGGCTTGGCCATATCCACAACCATCTTATTAGTGGAGCAACATCTAAATAAAGATATTATGTATGGGACTTACTAGTGGAGTAATATCTAAATAAAATTGATAATATATGTTTGATTTTGTAACATATATACTTGCAATAAATTGTCATCATTGAACTTTTCTGGTACCGTATTACCCAAGTTATATTGTCAAGTTAAACATATATAAAGTTCACATGAAAAGTGTCCACACCTAACCTACATGGAATTTGTTCGTCCCAATGACAGTTCACAAACAACCTTTCATCATTTTATTTATGAGCATCTTGATTTTACATTCACATTTATTTTCATTCTATTTTTACAGTTGAAAAACCAAAATGCTTGTTGGAATTCTTCTCTATATGATAGTGCCGTCTCCTATTGTTGCCTTCTCCATTACGATTGTGATTCCCGAACGGATGTAAAAACCATCACGAGGTCTATCTGCTTCTTGAACACCCTAAAAACATTTGAATGGTAATACATAAGATAAACAGATACTTATGTTATATCGACACATAGTTCGTGATGATCTTACGCTATAAAACTGATGACTAACAGAATGACATCAAATGTAAAAGAGAGTCATGCTCACATCTTTGTTCATGATGATGACATCTTTCCCAATCCTAGCATTCTTGTCTATTATACACTTCCTTCAACAAAGACAAGATACGACAAATATCAAATGAATATTCAATATTCTACCCAACCTAATGAAATAGTCTAGTGTTCATCTTGAGATGTGGTTACTGCAAGTAAGATTACCTGATTTTGCTGTTCCTTCCAATCCCAATCGGAACCTTTCCCTCTGCTAGCTCAGAAGCAATTTCAGATTCGGTTTGGTAATAGTCTGCTCCCATCATTATAGTGTCCTATAAAAGTTTCTAATTTAGTCACAGTAAAACCGTGGAGCGAACACAATTAATAGCCTTGGTTCTATTGTTCTTGGTAAAGAAATCATGGTAGTTTACCTTGAGCTCAACGCCATGATCCAAGCGTGAACGTTCACCGACAATAGAGTGTTGCACACTACATTCTCTCAGGAAACAACCATGTGAGATTATTGCATCCACAATCTACAAAAGAGCAACTCAAACACGGCAAAAAAAAAAAAAAAAACTCGTGATACAACGAGGTAAGATCGAACTTGGAAGAGAGACGATTATTGCCATACCCTGCATTTATCGATCTTCGTTGGTGGTAAGAATCTTGGAGAAGTGAAAATAGGTGTCTTGGGATCATAAAATTTGAACATTGGGCTCTGCAAGAGTAGCATATATTACAAACATTGTTAGTTTCATGACAGGAAGAATTTTTTTAAATATTTTGATTCTTCAACCTACCTCTTCAGTAAGAGCCATGTTAGCATCGTAAAATGATTGTATTGTTCCAATGTCTTCCCAATAGTCTCCGAAAAAGAACGCCTGAAAGAAAGGTGAAACAGACATTCAACCTGTATTTTTATCACCTCCGGAAAGAAAGGAGATATATTTATTTTGCCAAATTTCTCTTACTTGGACATTGTATTCCTTCACTGACGCTGGAATGATTTCAGATCCGAAGTCATTGGATGTAGGATACCTCCATTTTAGAAGCTTGAGTAAAACATCGGTCTTGAATACATAAACCCCCATAGATGCAATAAATGGCGACGTAATTGCATCTTGAGGTGACAATCCAAAAAGTGAGGTATCTACTTGCTGCACAGAAGTAACAAGAACTATTAGAGATAAAGCTAGTTAAGAGTTAGTTAGATTAGTTATTCTCGTTATCTTCTTCATTTTCATACAGACTCGATATATATATAAATAGAGTATTTTGTATTGGTTATCGGTCAATCGATAAAGTTATCAAGAGCCAAGAAACTAATCAGTTTTATTTGAAATTTCATACATGTAAGGACTTACCATTGCTTTAAGATCAGCTCCCTTAGGTTTTTCTGAAAATTGGATGATGCGACCTCTGTTATCTACTTTGACTAATCCAAAGTCTGATGCGCGGCTGAAAGTCAGGCAAATGGATATGAAACTTCGATAAAACTGAATTTGGAAATTATGTATTTTTATCAAAAAAATAATTATCATGCATAAAAAGAAGACTCAATGTAACATATTCATACCTGTCACCAACAGCCGCGCATGATACTGTAATATCCGCATTTCTGTCAATGTGACTCTGTTTATATGTTTCAAGACGATCAGAAAACACTGAAAATGAAATGATGAAGTAAAATATTTCGACATATGAAACAAATAAATTGAATACCTGCACAAGATCCATATAATCCATTCTGTATAGATGATCTCCAGCCAAGATTATTACATTCTCAATGTTTCTGTTCTTTGCATCCTCAAATACCCATGTAAATTGCCTCACAGCATCTGCTGTTCCTTGAAACCAATTCTTCCCGGCTTCTCCTGGCGTTTGAGTAGCCGCAAGAACCTATTACGTGTTTGGTTCGTATTAGTTTTTAAGAATAATTATATCATTCGCAATTAGCAACCAATTCCTTGATACATACCTCTACATATCCATCTCCAAAGTTGATACCATTTCCAAAATAGGTGCGAGAGATATGACGGTTAAGGGATGCCGAATTGAACTGTGTCAATACAAATACTTTGTTGATGCCGCTGTTGATGCAGTTGCTCATTGGAATGTCTATAAGCCTGTAGCATCCACCAACAGGAACCTGAAAAATGTAAACAATTATAGATCATTACAGAATGAAACAATTCCGAAATTTTGAGTCAACAAAGACAATGGTTTGGTTTACTCACAGCTGGTGTAGCAGCTCGTTTCGTAAGAGGAAAAAGTTGAACACCAGGACCTCCTCCCAGTATGATGGAAACAACATTTTTAGGGTCGGCTTTTCTTCGCAAAAAAGATGGAACCTGAAATGTCTGAAGTCGACACACATATAAAGCACAGACATGACACAAACACAGACACGAACACTAGACATAGACATGTCAAGTGGCTTTGATTCGCAATCACAAATTCAAAAGCATGATAGAAAATAGATCACATGACATGATTTAGCATACCTTAGTAGTGGCATCATTTGATGTAAGAACAGCAGACACAACATGTTTTACCTTATTCTTAACCCTCTCTTTGGTTTTCAAACTTATTTCCAACTTATTAATGACCCATGGACTGTAATTCAAACCCCCTTTGATTCTCTCACCTAGAAAACCATTATCTTGATGAAAAATACTGTCTTTCCTCAAGTTTGTTACATGGGTATTGGTCTTAAAGTTCACACAAGTAGACACCATTGTGTTGGTTTCAACGCTGTGAAGAAATGCCACAAACAAGTCCTTTTAAAAAGCCAAACTAAAAAACTCTACTTTGATGTTCAAAGTTCAAACTGCAAGCAAATAAAGTGAAGTATACATTACACTGAATTAAATTTTTATTTTATTTTTATTTATCAATCATGAAACATAACAGTTGTCAAATATTCAAAGTGACACTAAAATAATAGTAATGAAGTAATGAATAGAAAGAAAATCTTACTTTGAGTAACACCAGAATGAAGTAAGAATATGAAAACAGTAACACCAAAAAAGCTGAAGAGAATAATTAAGTGATTAAACAACAAAAGATTTAAGTTAAGTTGATTAGAATGAGATTTAGATACTTGGAAATTAGAGTGTTGAAACTTGAAATGTGATATAGAGTGAGTAGGTGTGAGTTACCTTTATTGGCTTGTGAGCCAGTGAGAAAGGCCTCACGAGAATAATGGGGAAAATCTTATGGTTTTGGTATATATCAATTTTTGAAAAACTATAGGTAAATTAATAATGTTGATTTGGTAGTATAGTCTATAATATAATTTGTCACGGTCCATGTTTCTAGGTTACTCTTTTTCTACACGGAGAGTCTTTCACAAACAAACACATGTCAATGTATGTTTCTATTGCAAGATAATTTAATTAATTAAATGAAAATATCTTAAATTTACCAAATAATATTTTAAGTTGACCAGTTTATTTCATAAAAATTAATTTTTTTTCTAGCTCTATAAATAAATACTTAGATGTGATGACATTAAAGATGATACGAGGGATATCAATGACTTCAAAGAAGGCGTGCTCCTCTTTAGATATTTTGGAGGGTCTCCGACTAGTAAGAAACTTGTCATCCAAGATTGTGGCAAGGGTCAGACATTGGAATGTCAAACTTTCGAGTTATGCTGGAAGGATTCATCTTATTAAAAGTGTATCCTTTGTCATTACTAATTTTTGGATGATCTGTTTCCTTATTCCCAAGCAAGTCATAGCTAGGATCGAAGCAATTTGTAGAAGTTTCTTGTGGACGGCGGTGAGGAGTTAAGCATAAAATCCCTTATTTCCTGGAAGCATTTGTGCAACCCAAAAGCTCAAGGTGGCCTAAATATCATCTATCTTGAGAGTTGAAATAAAGCGAATATGGAAAAACTTTTATGGAACCTTAGTAGGAAAAATGATAGTTTATAGATCAACTGGATCCACACATACTACTTTAAAAAGGAACAACTAATGTCTATCAATATTCAGTCCAATTGCTTGTTGATGTAGAAGGTAATTCTTAAGTAGCGAGCCAAGATTCAACAACTATAGGGGTGGAATAATTTGCAGCAAAATGAAAAGTTTGATATAAGGAAGATGAACATGATGCTGAAAGAGGATTATTGTAACGCCTCATATAATATATATCTAGAATAATATCATACAAATGTTGATTTGGTACTGACATCATCATAAGTGCCTAATAGAACAACTCACATTCTTGACCAATTCTAAAAATAATACAAACCATGGTACAAGACATGAAAATTATACTAAGATCAATATAATATCCATCATTGTAAAAAAATAAATACACAACGGAAAAACTAAGTTTATGCTTCTCTTGAAACATCCCTAGCATAGCTCCACTAGTAAATCAAACCTGCAAACGAAACCTGAAAAGCAACAATAATAGTGGGATGAGATATCAACATCTCAGTGAGTTCCCTATCTTATGGATTATCTCGGCTCTACAAGGTTCTATAAAAATTCTACTCAAGTCGAAGGAAAGCCTAGACCTTGATTTCACAATCTCACACTCATATGGAAACATGTCTTAAGTTCACTAACTCGACAAGTATCACTAATTCGGAAACCACTAAGGCATCCCCTATTCCCGTCATATTCTACGTCTAGAAGTCGGCCCAAATCATGGATCCTTGTATTTACTTGACATACAAAATTGATTCAGATCTTAAGCCTGTTAACCTTGAATTGTCACTTCACATGGCCTGTTAACCATCTCTAGTATCTATATATGAATATGTTTCATTCGTACTAAACGCGAGAATCAAACCTGTCAAGTACTGCATGCGTACATTCTAGAGGAGCCGTTGGCTCATGAAACGACATTCTCAGGAAAAAACGGTTCCAATTACATGATTTCACTCAAATGGAAATGCATAAACATTCCTAAGGTCACAATGCTTTTTCCACAAAAAACACCCAACGGGTTCACACACATGTTCCATATAGTGTCTCTCACCAATAGACCATTACTCGACTAAGATACTTTTCTAAGCATCATCATCTAGTCATAACTAGGTTCTACTATTGATAATAGGGTAAGTCATCATCACTCTACCTAACTCATTTAATTAAGTAGTCTCATGATTATTATTGGTATGCATGCATACTCATATGACATATCACAAATACATAATCATAAATTCAATCAAATGTCATAAATAATTTAATTCCATATTAATAGTATGTTGTCATAACTTTTCAATGATACCAAGAATGCTTCAATCGGACGCCCGAGTCGAAAGTTATGAATTTTCTAAATATTTTTCAAAACACAGTTGTGGTAAACGGTTACTACCAGAAGGATAACGGGTTACTTGACAAACATGGGTTGTGAGAGTTAGAGACACCTTTTGAATAACCGGTTACTACCAGGAGAGTAACCGATTACCAGTGCAAATTCTGCGTAAAACTCCAGTTTTTCAAAGGGTAACGGTTTACTAGCCGTCAGTAGGCAAAAATACTGCGTTTTTTCATATCAGAAGCAATGGTTTTTCATTCTTTTCACATAGTAATTTCACAATAATTAATGTTGATCACTTCCACATATATCATGATCATACTCATGCATTTTAACAACAATTTAACAGTTAGAAGTTTCGATTATTAAGAGTTTAGCATATTCCAACCTAAAACTTTATATCTCCAAAACTCTAAAATAATTTTTTTAACTAGAACCCACCCCTTAGTAATGAAGAAGATGATCAAGAATTTGTGATAAATATTGAAGATGAAGCATTATGTTGCATGTTTAGGGGATAAAAAGCTATTACAGAGCAAAATCCAAAAAAAAGAAAATCATAGAGTATAATTAATCATCAAATTTCTACGGTTGAATTTGGCCAATGTTTAAGGGATAAAGAAAAATATTACAGAGCAAAATCCAAAAAAAAAAATCAAAGTATAATTAATCATCAAATTTCTACGGTTGAATTTGGCCAGCCACTTGATATGTTGGTGATTATGACTGCCTAATCTTCACATACATACACTTCAACTTGATTGAGTTTGATATTATTATTATATGAAAATATTCAAACTTGCCATTGGCACTTTCCCTAACCAATCAAATGGTCAAGTTGTATATATTGCAATTTGCAATTCATGTGTTCGAAAAGCACATTATTTTTCATAATGGTTGAGAAATTAAAATATAAATAATTAACAGTAAGTTTAGCATTGACAAAAAGAGAGACATGATGGTGAAGAGCATTTGCAGATAAGGATTATATATAATCAGAGAGGAGTGAGAGTTTGAGAGAGATTGAGGTAACAAATACCACAATAATTTGTGATTATGCATTTTGAGCTAAAAATCAGAAATCAACGAGAGAGTGGGCGATAACGTTTTGCAAGATAAAAACAAGCACATAATTGAATCAAGTTAATCATGGGTTTCCCTTCCCTTTCACTGCCTCGTTTTATTTGGTTGAGTATCTCAATCGTATCCCATTTGATTGTCCTTTGTGTGATAGTAAGATCATACATTGTGTTAACCACCGTTGTTGAGTGGTATTGGAAAATATATAAAACAAAAACATCAAACTATCTAACATTATGTTGGATGTGTGGGAGCCTCCTTTACCTTTTGGAGGGTATATGAAAGTAGTGGTGCCACCTACCCCGACTCACCCAGTCTTAATCCGTAAAAAAAAAAAAAAAAATAGGGTGGACAAAACCAACCAATAGAATTGAGCATAAAAATTCAGTTCGCTAAAATGGTGGACGGTGAATTTATATTTATCGATCTACTTTATTTATTTATTTATTTTCACTTTTTAAATAAATTAATGTTTGTTTTAATATTTCAATTATATTTTTTTATTTATTTTTAGAACAATTTTTATAAAGTATCTTTTTAATAAATTTTACTTCAAAAAATATTGTATATATTCACAAATAAATGTATGAAATAAAACCATCAAGAATTTGAATTATTAGAATTAACTAAAAAATGACGAGTTTAAGATGGGACAAGCTAAATAAATAAGTGTGGCAGGCTTTCGCAGGCGGCGAGTTTTGACGAGACGAACTTCGGCGGGTGGCGGTCTTTAGCAGGGCAAATTTTGGTGGGCGGCGGATCCAAAATCCCAATCCAAATCGTCATTTTTTACGGGTGCACGGATCGGTCCGTCGGCGCACGACCCGTTTTGCCACCCATATGTGAAAGTTGACAAATAAAAAAATATTAAATTTGTAAGATAAACAATTTTTTTTTTTGAATTTTGAATTTTGTTTTTTTCTTCTTTGAACTAGAAGAAGATCTAAAAGGTTGAACTAAAGTAGTAATGTGGTGGTCTAAGGTTCTGATGCGGTGGTGAAGGACTGACATACAGGTTAACACACATTTAAGCCTGTAAGAGAATGAGTGAGAATATAATTTGAACGGAGAGATATTAAATATCTAAGAAAATGACGTGATCCTCTCTTTAAAAAGAAGATAGGTAGCAATTGAGTGCATGTGTTATTCTGTAATGCGATTGACCATTAGATGAACTTTACGGTTACATTGATTTTAATGGTCTAGAAACAATGTTCATCCAATTTACCTTGTTGTTTTATGCTAGTCTTGTGTTGGGCCTATGTTCCTTCTTTGGGGCTTGTAGACGGCCCATAACAGTTTCCCTTAAGCCATCGTTTCTTCCCTACAGGGCGAGGATTTGTAATGAGCGCTCTTGTTCGGCCACGGGTCATAACAATATAAATCTTTGACGAGATATCAACATTATTGGGAACCCGTGAATTTAAATACCTTCCTCGTGTGGCACTACGTGAGATTGGGAATGAGTGGCATGTGATTCTAATTTAGATAGTAATGATGCTCTACCTCCCCTGAGGATATTTGATTATCTTTCCAGCCGTTTTAGGTGAATCTCCATCGTTGATGATGCCAAGTGACTGTACGGTTTCCAGCTCTCTAAGGAAACATATAAGATTTATAGAGGGTTTTCGTTCTCTTCTTTTGATTGTTATTGACTTTGCGTAAGAAAGTCTTCGTTTTTATACATCCTTTTTTGGGGATATTCTAGGACGATCGTTGATTTGAGTCTGAAATATTTCAATTACCAGTTTCATCTTTGTGTGTATGCTTTCTTGTTTAACTTTTGGGGTTCTAATACTTGAGCTTTCAACCTTTATCTTTGCTTAACTCATTTTAGGAATTTTGGGGCAGCGAAATTCTAAACATGTTTGTCATCTTCTTCGTATCTACATTAGTTATGGGCATATTTAATCATGGTTATCACATCAATCTCGACCAAGAAGGAAAAAAATACATTTCCAAAGTTTGGGTAAACTCTGAGATATTAGAAACTGCTTTTGTCTTCTCTCGTGGCAACATTTTTACTCAGGCGATCATTGATGTTGGTTCACCAAGAGAATGAGGTGTATTTCCCCAAGACGAAGAATAAAGGATTTGAGGCCAATATGATAGGTATGTGATTCCATTTTATGAATGCTCATTCTCTCTTATTGGTTATCTTCTTCATTTCAATGAGTTTGAGATACGTGTCTTGATGTTGCACCCCAAAATTTGCCCTCCCCTAGTCAAGGAATTGTGTACCAAGGTGTCCCAAGAGATTCACAAGGTTCACAATTAGTCAGAAAGTTTGACAATTCCCTCAGACAAAGCCTCCTCCTAAGCAATGCACCCTAAACTAGGGTTTTGAATTTCATCAGGCTAAACGGACTTACAAGGCCTCAAGTTAGCTTCATAACATCCTACATGTCTTCAAGAACCCCTATGTCAAGTTTCAAGGCTTTCCCAAAAGGTTTGCTCAGTCAGATGATCAGATATGCAAAAATCAGTCAAAGTGGTTAAAAAGTCAAACTGAGGTCAACTGTGGTCAAACCAAAGTCAAACTTCATGATTTTTTTCCAACATCAAGTTTATGAAGTAAAATTAATCATTTGATCAAGGGTTGATCATGATTCATCAAGGAAGTTTCAGATCATCAAGAATCAGGAGTTTCTAAATTAGGGTTTTCATAGGAAAAGTCAACTGAACTTTGACCAGCCATAACTTTCACATGCTTCATCAAAAATTTCCCATCCAAAGCTCATTTTGAAGGAAATTGAATTATCTACAACTTTGTGTCTCACAATCCAATCCTAAAAATGCTTCATTTGGAAGGTATGAGCTAAAACATTATAGGTCATTCTAAAAGTCAACAAAAAGTCAACATCTTCCAAAGGGCATAATTTGAAAATGGCAAAGGATATGGACATGAGACCAAAGATGTTGGTTAGAGTAACCTCTAAGCTTTCCAAAATGTCCAAGAACACCTTCATAGCCTTAAAATTGAGGGATTTGTGCCTTTACAAAGTTGGGAAATTTTTGAGAGATATATTGAGCAAATGGGGTCTTAAAACCAATTCTTTCCACATGGGCTTGCAATTTTGTGATCCAATATTTACCATGACATCATGCACGACCCAATTCTCATTTATTCATATTTTTATATTTATTTTATATTTATTTTGATTTTATTCATTAAAATTCAATTTAAATAGAAATAAAATATGAAAACTCAATATTTAGATGTGATTCTTCTTCTAGAAACTCTTAAAAACCATTTAAATTGATTTGATCACATGCAAATTCGTGCTAAGACAATTGGGTATGAAAATATTTGATTTTTTGACCAATTTAGCAAGAAGATTTTTTCACACTCAAGGCATCCAAAAATCCCAACAATCCATCACTTTTTTTAACCTAATTTCATCACTCATATATAGAAAAACCTACTGCAAGCACAAGGGACGATTGGCAGCCTCCAAGAACCAAGAACAAAAGTCAAAATTTTCAAAGAAAAGTCACATTCGGATTTTGAGCTAGAGGCCTTTTCAAGATCAAAAAAAGGTTGCAAATCATTCCTGGAAGATCACATAATGTTTCGGGATCACTAAAACATCCATTATCGCATCCAAACATGCTAACCGAATCATCACATTCTTGACTTTTTGAATTTTTCGATTTCATTAATTCATGCAATATAAATGATTTTTATGCATTGATGCTTGCTTATTAACATACCTAGAATATTTTTATGTGCTTGAATTGATTTTTTGTTGTAGAAACAAGGATGTACCATTGCTAGGGTTCGAAACTTTGAAATTGGAAACTCAATGTCAAAGCAATTTCAAACGAAATTAATATCATATTTGGACTTATGAGACTTTTTTTAATTGATTATGATGTTTGGAATCAATTTATATTGCGTAATATGATAATTTGTATATGCAGACTTTGTAGTGACGTCAAGAATCTGTCACTAGAACCTCTAGTGACGGAAAACCGTAGATATAAGTCTAACCCAACGACTGGAGGAAGAAGATGAAGAAGGGCGCGGAAATTCTTATTTGAATTGCATTGTTTTTATAATATTGTTGAATGAATTAATAAACACAAACGCAACATGGCTCAGATGGTGAAGGCACGCATGTATGATGTCAAGGGCAAGGGTTCAATACCTGCCTGAGGCGTTTTCTTTTTAATCCATTTATTTTACGCGGGTTTAAAATATAATTATAAGAAGCCATTTGTTTATCAGACGCGCCCCGTGTGGCTTGATGGCAAAGGCATGATTTTGATGAGAGGATGACCTAAGTTCGAATCTGGCTGCAAACCAAATTTTTTGTCAATCCAATCTTTTTTCCAGTTTTATTATTTATAACATGTTGTTCATACAACTATCACCAAACGTGTGCAACCCAGTGGTTAAGCCTCAGTCAAGTAATGGGGAGGTCCTGAGTTCAAATCCAGGCCTCCCCTATTTTTTTTAAAGCCTATTTATTTTCTAACTTAATTATTATATTATTATTATTATTAACTAATTATCTTATTAATTAAATTAACTAATCAATTTAATAATCTCATTTATTTTGTTAATAAAATTTATAATTTCTTAACTTCTTTTTTTTATATAAAAATAATAATAATGATTTTTTTTAACAAGTAATCTTTTTTTAATTAATTAGTAATTAAGTTAATATCTTTCTTAATATAAATGTAAATTTTCTTAAAAAACCCTAATTCTAACTTTGATTTTTGTTTAAACCCTAATATTTCCTAACCCTAACCCTAATTCAATTTATTTTCATTTATTTTGCTTTATTATTTAAAATAATTTTATCTTATTTATTTATTTAGCTTTATTTTAATTATTAGAAAAAAAATGTATAAGTTTATATTATTTGTAATTTATTTTTCGCTCGATTATTTTGTAACTGCCCATAAGCCATGTAATAACGTAGATTTTATTTCCGTGTTTTATTTACTTTATTTAATTGCTTGGTTGATAAATAGGGAGTGATAATTTAATTGAAATTAATCGGATTTAGATAATTAATTAAATAAGATAAATACTTGAAAATAAACACTCACACACGTAAGTCGATCTTTGATCGCCATCTTGCACTTCCTAGGGTATTCCTCTTGGTTGCCTTCAATACATGGTCAAGTCCCTCGAAAATGGGGGTGTCTTAAAAAGCAAAGTCCCTACAGAATAAAATCATCATAGTCCCTACAGTTTAAAAGATCAAGTCCCTTCGAGGTTGCCTACGGAATAATGATCTTGTCCCTTCGAATAAATGATGATAGTCCCTACGAATTGCTAAAGACATCCCTTAAGTTGCCTTCTATGACCATACGATGACCCTACACTTGTCCCTTAACACATCCAAGGTAATGACTACATATTCCTTAATAATAGGGATAGTCTTACCATTAAAAGAACATACGAGAATATGAAAGACTTAATCTAGGGTAGGTATCTCTTAGTTGCTTGCTCACTCTTCAAAATTAATTTTTTACACCTCACTTTCTTAAACATTTTTCAAAACAAGGCTTTGTATACATCCATACGAGGATCATTACAAAGTACTTAGAAAAATTTCTAATCACACACTACACTCTTCAAAAACAATTTAAGCGAGCTAAGTAACTAAGAGCCCATGGATAACCATGGATATAAAGGGTGATAATACCTTCCCTTTGTATAATCTACCCCCCGAATCCAAGTCTTTTAAAATATGTATTTCCTGTTCTTTTATGTCCTTTCCATTTGGATAAAATAAAAGTCGGTGGCGACTCTTGCTATCCGCAACATGACTAAAAGTCAGTTCTCCCACCGTGTTACACTTGAATCATTTACTCATCACCCCATTCATAATTTCATCCATTGAGTTTGGGGATTTGTCAAAGTTTTTCAACTTTGGTATGTGATTACCTCTCGACAAGTCTACCAATAACGTTGAAGTAATAATAAAAGATTCATTTCCACGAGGATTGGATTTTAATAAGAAAATTAATTGAGAAATTTTGTAAATGATCGTGGGGAGGTTTCTTTCGAAAAGTTATTTTAAACGAGAATTGAAATGGGTAAAAAGAATGCGAAGGAGATTATGACTATTTATCAAATATCATTATTTTTACCTGTTGATGAATTGTGCACTTGTTGAGTTTCAATAATATTATTATCTCATTGTGAATTAACATAACCATTACACCAATTCATTGGCGTGTAGCTCACTATTTTATACAATAACCCCATAATTCCTTAGGGCAATTCAAAGAAAAATTAGGTGTGGTCAGCGTGTTAATTCATAAGCAACAACTCTGAAATTCTTCTTATTCCTAGTTCATTTATGAAGTTAAATAAATTGTCTGGTTCAGATAATTAGACTAATGGTCAAGAAACCCCTAATTATCTAGATCGATTCGTATGTCTGTAAGCGACGAAAAACAATAAACACAAGAACTTAAGATAATAACATTAAAAGTACTCAACAAATCTCAAGTAGACATATTATCCAATAGAGTAAAAGCAAGGTTCATCTAAAAAATTCCTTAATCTATAGAAACTTAGCTACTCATTGATAGATTAATAAATAACATGAGTGGAAAAATATTCATCATCAAAATATATGGAATAATTTCTCTCTAATATGACTCCAATATGCTCTAAAATGGCTCCTTGAATGAACCTAGCAGTCACTTTCTTTTCAGAATTCAAAACCTCTCAAAAAGTAGCCAAATTTGCATTTAAATATAAATTTTCGTGTCATCCAAACGCGTTTCATCGTGTTGCGTTATGTCCCCATCCTGCTATGATAATTACAGTAGCAAGATCTTGTTTTTAGCTTTATTTTTTTTAATAAAAAAACTCGTCTCAATCTGAGTTACGAAACTCCAGTTATGTTCAAATTACTAGACAAACATCATGATGCAAATTGTGTTGAAAAATGCTCATTTCTACACAATTTCTTCATGATTTATCAGGTTTTCTTTGTTTCTTCACTTTATTAGTTTTTGCTCCTTTGTTCAAACTTTGACATGACTTTTGCTCATTATTTATCCGATTTCATCCAAATTTGCTTGTAAAAATCATGTAATAACGAATGTCTTCACAACTCCAAACTTGAACAATTACTTGTCCTCAGATAACTTGTCTGCACATTGAACATTTCATCAGAATTAAAATGCTTACCCGTACCAACGAATGTAACCTTTTTCTAATCAACATTTTGGTTCCCTACTTCGATCCAATCAACTCAGAAAAGTTCTACCAACATACAAGTAGTCAACTTGTCTCTCATCTCACAATTATGCACTTGATTTGATAGGATAACAACTCAATCAACATACAAAAGCATTTAACCATGAATTTGAAAATGTTCTAATCGAATCAATTAATGTTATATTTAAACACACACTTTTGAGGTATTTGTTTAGTAGTACTCCCAAAAACTTGATATATTGATTATGTTGCTTTCATATGTTATTTGACTTAATAGTAACTACAAGGCGTAAATGGAATCCAATACTTTATCTATTTCTTATCTCCCATCTTCCTTGTTGCTACAATGATTTTTAGGGGAATGTTTTTGTTGAATATTAGATATCTAGATCATCTCCGCCGCTTACCATTCTTGTTGTTGGTGCACAAGGTGAAAAATAGAATGATGAACAAAAGGATTGTATTAAACAAGAGAGTAAATTAAAAGAGAATAATACATTAAAAGAGAATGACGGCTACAAGAAGAGAATATTTCCTCTCTAGTCACTAGTCTATTTATAGAAAAAACTAGGCTACAAAAAACAACAAACAAAATACTAAAATAACCCTTAATAAACTTAGCCTACAAGTAATAGTACACTTAATAAATAAGATAATAAAACAAACTAGAACTCCAGAAGTTAAACATACTTCTGGGCACAACCTCATCAGAACTTCTCGCAACCTCATCAAAACTTCTACTTCTGATTAACACAAAATACTTCTGAATATGAATTACTTCCAACACCATCCCTTAATTCATATTCAACTAATTCTTTAACACCAATTCCATCCCTCAAATGGACAAATCGTTCAGTCTTTACATCCTTCGTTAGAACATTTGCAAGTTATTTCTGAGTGTTACACTGAGCAACTTCTAACACTTTATTCTGGACTTGACTTATTCTTAGAGTTACCTTTACATGTCTCGGAGAGTCTATCAACTGTTTTAACATTGTCACATCCACATCCTCACTATCAGAATCAGAATCCAGTTTCTGATTTGTATCAGCAGTTGTGATAGTAGCCTTACAATTCAACAACTCAAATCTCTTTAGAAGTTCAAGTTCTTCCTTAAAGGCATTTAACCAAACCTTTTGATTGAGAACTTTTTCCGTACTCAAGAGTTAAAATCTTACTAGTATGTCACACTGAATAACTTCTCCTTCAGAATCTACTTCAGTGTCTTACAACATGTCAAACACTACAAATCTTCTCGAAATTATTCTGATTCTTTTTGGCCTCCGACCTTGTTCAGAATTTCCTTCTGATGTTTGAACCTCATAAGTTTCTCCTTCAGAAGTTCTTGCTTCAAAAGGTTGACTTCCTCCAGAACCTTGACCATCTTTAGAGTCTGGAATATTCCCTAAATCAGAACCACCACCAGAATCAGGATCAAAATCATCTTCACCTTATGATTCTGATACTGTATCAGAATCATTCTCACCTTCTGATTCTGATTCACTATCAAAATCATTTTTAGGTTCTGACTCATCTTAAGAATCAACATCTTCAGAAGTTAAATCTCCTTCAGAGTCTTGACTACCATAGTTTTGACCCTCAATGTCTAAATCACTACCAGAATCTGAATTTTCATTAGAATCTGGATCATCACAAACATCTTCATCTTCTGACCCATCTTCAGAGTCTCTTTCAGACTCGTCTTCAGCTTCAGAATCATCTTTTGATTCTGAATCATATTCAAAGTTTTCTTCAGAATCAGAAAATGTTAGTTACACTGGTTTCTCGTCCTCAGATTCATAAGTCATTAATAACACATGTTCGTCATCATCAGAACTTTTGGCTACATTTGCTTCTTCTTCTGACTTTCTTTCTTTGTTTGACCAACAATCTTTAGCAAAGTGGCCAAACCTATCAAAACAGTAACATTTAAACATTATTTTGTCAAACTTCTCATTTTCGTTCTGGTGTTTCTTCTCATCAGAGTATAAGGCTTTTGACTTCTGACCACCTTTAGATCTTCTCCTAGCTTCTGACCAAGAGTGCTTCTGATACCTCTTATCAGAAACTGCTTTCAGAGCCTGCTTCTTTACTTCCCTTTCAGAAGTTCTCTCAGTTAGACGCAACTTTTGCACTTCTAAACTACTTTGTAGCTCTTCAATCCTCATGGTACTCAGATCTTTAGAATGTTTTATTGCTACCACAATGTAATCGAACTGAGGGGTAAGGGATCTCAATACCTTATCAATGATTACTTGTTCAGAAAGAGTTTCTCCATACGCCTTCATCTCATTAGTGATCAGAATCACTCTGGAGATGTATTCAGAAATTTCTCATTGTTCTTCATGTTCAGATTCTCATATTGCTTTCTCAGGGACTGAAGCTTCACCTTCTTCACTGATGCGTCACCACAGTAACATCTGACCAGTGTGTCCCACGCAGCCTTTGCTGTCGTTGAATCTGCAATGTTCTTAAACACATTTGCATCCACACACCGATGGATGTAGAACACTGTTTTTTTATCTTTCCTCCTTGTATCTTTTTGCGCGTTCCTTTATTCCTCTGTTGCATCTGCTGCTACCGGAACGTAACCATCAGTAACAAGATCTAGAACATCTTGAGCACCGAACAATACACGCATCTGAATCATCCAATGAGTCCAGTTTTTGTCGTCAAATACTAGAAGCTTGGTGTTCATACCTCTGTTTTCGTTCATCATTTTCTACCTTGTGCAATACACTCAGATCTCACCACACAATGTTTCCCAACCCACAAAATCAATGTGATTCTTATCAGATTTTTGTTCAAGGTTCAACGTGAATCCAAGAACCAAAAATCAATCACACAAGCCTCACTTTTTCGCTCGTGTTTCCTAAGAATCTAAATCGGAGCTCTATATACCAATTATTGGTGCACAAGGTGAAAAATAGAATGATGAACAAAAGGAAAGTATTAAACAAGAGAGTAAATTAAAGGAGAATAATACATTAAAAGAGAATGACGACTACAAGGAGAGAATATTTCCTCTCTAGTCACTAGTCTATTTATAGGAAAAACTAGGCTACAAAAAACAACAAACGAAATACTAAAATATCTCTTAATAAACTTAGCCTACAAGTAATAGTACACTTAATAAATAAGATAATAAAAAAAACTAGAACTCCAGAAGTTAAACATACTTCTGGGCACAACCTCATCAGAACTTCTCGCAACCTCATCAAAACTTCTCGCAACCACATCAAAACATCTACTTCTGATTAACACAAAATGCTTCTGAATATGAATTACTTCTACGAATGTAAACTTTGTAATTTTTTCTTTGACTAGGGTCAGGTATTCTGACAAGTTGTCGTTTTTGACCTGGTATTCTCCTCTGACTCGTAAGGCCACGAGGTGGGAGTCCGTACAAATGATTATTTCTTTGGCTCCTAGATCGTCAGTAAGTCTCAAACCAGCGAGGAAAAATTTGTACTCTGTCTGGTTGTTGGAGGTGGGAAATGATACTTCAAGGGATACCTCTATTAGGATACCTTCCTCGTTTTCCTGAATAATCTCTGCTCCACTTCCCATTGAGCTTGATGTTCTGTCCACGAAAAGGGTCCATTTCCTAGACGCGCAAGCTTTGCTATCCGGGGTGGTCATTTCGGCCACGAAATCAGCCATGACTTGTGCTTTGAGGGATAACCCACTTTCCTACCTAATTTCGAACTCAGACAGTTCCAAGAACCATTTGAGCATCCTTCCGACCATGTCATATCGACCGAGAAATTGTCTGATGGGCTGGTCTGTTCGAACGACGATCGTGTGTGCCAAGAAATATTGTCTAAGTCATCTCGTTGTGTCGAGGAGAGCTAGAGAGACTTTTTCAATATGCTGATATCTGAGCTCGGGTCCCTGTATGTCTTTACTCCTGAACTAGATTTGTTTTTGTCACTCAGGCATTTCTCGTATGAGGGTGGCGCTTACGGCCTCGTTTACAACGACCAAATACAGAAACAAAGTCTTCCCGACCTCTGGTCGGGAGAGAACTGGGGGTTCTGACAAAGCCTTCTTGATATGTGTCAAGGCTTGCTCGCACTCCTCCTTCCACTTGAAATTAGCCTCTTTGCGGAGGAGCTTGAAGATGAGGAGCGCGTGTTGAGTGGATTTTTCTACAAAGTGAGATAGCAAGGTGAGAACCCCGTTTAGTGACTGGATGGAATTTTTGGAATTTGGCGTGGACGTTTTGGCGAATGCTATGAACTTGTCGGGGTTAGCTTTGATTCCCCTTTCAATTAGATAGAAACCGATGAATTTTCCCGCGCGTACCCCGAATGCGCATTTTTCTTGATTAAATCGTATTTTGCATTTACGTGTTTCATTAAAAAAATTCTTTAAGTGGAGAGCATGATCGGTTTCCTCGTGGAATTTAATGATCATGTCATCCATGTAAACTTCGAGCATGTCTCCGATCTCTGCTTGAAACACTCTGTTCATCATGCGTTAGTAGGTCGCGCCTGCGTTTTTCAAGCCGAAGGGCATTAAGTTATAGTAATAGTTGCCTGATTCGGTCATAAAGGCGGTGTATTTATTATCAGTCATGACCATATGTATTTGATTATACCCGTAATAGGCGTCGAGGAACGACACTAATTTAAAACCTATAAAATTATCGATTAGTTTATCAATGTTAGGTAAAAGGTAAGTGTCTTTAGGGAAAGCCCGATTGAGATCACTGTATTCAACGTACATGCGTCACTTTCTATTTCTCTTTTTAACTAATACAACGTTTGAGAGCTAGGTGGTATACCTGGCCTCAGTTACAAATTATGCCTCTAAGAGGTCTTTAACTACCTGCTCGACAACTTCTATCTTTTCTAGGGACTACTTTCTCATGTGTTGTGCCACAGCTCGGATAAAGGTATCTATGGTAAGATGATGGCATTCCATTTTTGGATCCAATCCTGGCATCTCAGCTACGCTCCACGCGAAAATATCAGCGTTCTCCCTAAGGCACACCTTCAGCTGCTTCCTCGCGAGGTCGAGAAGGTCGACCCCAATCTTCACTTCTTTGGCATGATCTCCACCTAATACGACCAGCTCGAAATCACCGTCGGGCACCGGATGTGTAGACGAAGAAATCTTTGCGGCCAGCTATGCCTCCTTTTCTTCCTCGGAACTGCAGGAGAGAGTATTCTTGGTAGCTGGTTTTGGCGATGAGCCCCTTAGATGCAACTTCAAAACATCGGCGAGCAGCTTTGATGTCCCCATGGAGAGTGGCTATCTGCCCTAATAAAGTGTAGTACTTCATCTTCAGATGTACCGTTGATAGTACCTCGATGAGCTCAGCAAGGGCCGGGCGACCCAAGATGCATTGGTACAATGATGGGCAGTCTATTACGAGGAACTGCATATTGACTACCCTAACAGTCTCTCCCGCTCCGAAAGTTACTATCAAGTCGACATAACCCCAGGGCCTGGATACTGTCCCATTGAACCCCTGAGGACCAGACCCTACGTAGGGTGTTAGATGTGTCTCGTTAGGCTGGAAGGTTGCGAAGAGTTGGGAGTACATGATATATACTGAGCTTCCTTGATCGACTAGGATCCTCCGAACATCAAAGTTGACCATTTGTGCCCGGATGAAGAGGGGGATGCTAGCATTAAGTGCGCCACTAAGGAGGTCCTCCTTGTAAAAGGAGATAGGTGTTGATCCTATATGGGAGGATCAAGAGTGGAAATATGGTAGGAGCCGGTGCTGATTAGCTGGTCAAAACATTGTTTTACCGACCCCACAATGACTTTGTTGTGTCTGCCTCCTGAAATCGCCATAGCGGGGGGAAGAACTCCCACGGGCTGTAGGCAGAGAAATAAGCGGGACCGACGTACGGTTCGGGGACATAGATGTCCTCTGGCCGTGTGATGCTCAAGGAAATCGGGAGGTTGGCGTCCGTGGCTGGAGGGGAAGTCTCCTCGACCTTTCGAGTTTCTTGCACCTCCTGCCGGGGAGCCTCCTTCCCCTTGGTGAACTGCTTCAGGTGGCCGTCTCGGATGAGTATTTCAATGACATCCTTTAGATGGATGCAATCATCAGTATTGTACCCATGTGATTTGTGAAATCTTTAATACTTCGTCTTATCCTTATTTGGCTTGGTCGGTAACTGCTTTGGAAACCTGACACCGGCCTGGCGGAATTCAGAATTAGCACACTCAGACAAAATTTTCCCCCTCGACACGGTGATGGGTGTGTAGTCGTGGAACCTCCTGGATGGGCCCTTGTGCTCCCGCGGTTCACGGGAGCGGTGTTCCTTTCTTTTTCACCTCCCTGACGAGATGTCGAGGGGTCTTCAGTTTTGGAGGGTTTGGCATCTTCACGATGCCTCGTGTCACGGGCAATGTTGGTTGTCTCCTTCTCCTTGTATTGGATATATGCTCGTGCTTTGAGGAGAAAATCATCAAGTGAGGACGGCGTATCAATGCCCACGGCCTTGGCGAAATCACTACGGGGACAGAGACCCCGTTCAAGAAGATACTTTTTCATGTCGTCCGTGATTGAGACCTGGACGCTTCTTTATTGAATCTTTCGATGTACGCCCGCAAGGATTCATCCTTGCCCTGAATTATTGTCTCAAGAGAGTCCTCGTTCTTAGGATGACGGCGTGATGCGGTGAAGTGTTGGGAGAAAGTCCTCTCGAGCTGTCTCCAAGAGGTGATAGACTAATGAGAGAGGCTTTTATACCAAGCCATAGCTCCCTTTCTGAGAGTTGTGGGGAAAAGACGACATTTGATCGCTCCTCGGACACCTCTGTAGTCGAAGAGAGCGTCAATGTGTTTTATATGCTCGTCAGAGTTTGTTGTCCCATCATAGGACCATAAAGGAGAAGGCTTTTCTATCCCCTTTCAGTAGCCTTATGAACAAAATCTTGTGGGAGATGGGTCCGCAAGGTTCGTCCTTGTCGTTGGAATCATAGGATACAGAGCGGGAACGGTCGTCTCGGTGTCGACGAGGGAGTGGTGATCCTGATCGATTTCTTGCATCCTCGAGCGATGGTCGCGTTCCCGCCTGGAGAGTCCTCTTGGTCTTCCTAGTGTTTGGGGACTTGTGTCGTCGGGGAGACGAACAAGCCCGTTTCTTGACAGACCCAGCTGCCTCTGGGTGTTGGTGAGGTTTCCTCCATTCAGGAGAACGACTATGGGACCTGCAGAGCCTCCTCGCAGGGGAGAGAGATCTAGCACGTCGAGCGTCCTCCAAATCTTCTAATCTTTCGTCTTGGCGCAAGATCAGAAGGTTGATGTTGTTGGTTGTCTCGACCAGAGCAGCGAGCATCTCATTGGTTCCCTCGGGAATGAGAATCAGGGGGAGATCAGCAGGGGTGATCTCAGGTTACATGGATGGTTATGGTGACGGGGAGGCGGTGCCCCCGTCTTGAAAACGGTCAGGCTCTCCGAGTGGGGGATGTTGGTGATGATCCGAGCATCTGTAGAGTCGTCACGGTGAGCCATTGAGAAAGTTGAATTGCGATGTTTTGGTTTTCATGATCTGAAGATGAGAAACGAGGTAACACGAATTTCCCACTGACGGCACCACTGTTTATTCCTAGGCGATCATAATCTGTAGTGGGCCACAGACGTTGAAGTAGATGATGATGGTGATGCTCGGTCGTCGATGGGAGATGGGGGTGTACCTGCAAGGTACTCCGATGTCAAAGTAAGAACAGACAAAAGAGTTAGCAAGTACGAGTAAGAGAGTTAAGAGAGTGAATATTCGATTTCTGGCCCTCTCAAGTGAGAGGGTTTATCAAGAGACCCTAACGCTTGGCTATTGGTCCCTATTTTAGTCCTGGATCGCGGATCCCCCGAAAATAGGTAATTGTCAGAACTAGCCGTTGGAATTGGCCCGCGTGGTCGGATGAGTACGTCGGACATAGGGTAATCCGAGCAGGAGCAATTCCTTGGCCGAGTTTGGGTGAATTCCTCAGATGTCGGGTAAAAATCTAGAAGGAGCAGAGGACCACGATCACGGGTGACCGTGGTCGACAATTCGTCCTCAGATGAGGGGCATAAAGTCAGTGAGTCCCCTTGACATGGGGCCATTGGGTCGTCCTGGAAGCAAGAGTGGGTTGGACCATGTCTAGTCATTGGGTCAGTCCGGAACAAAACTGAATTAACACTGCTTTCAAAAGCCATGCTACCAATAAACTCGCAGAAAATTAACGATGAAGACGCTGAAAAGTGAAGAAGATGAACGACGAAGACGCATGAAATGTGAAGAAGAAGAAGAACGATGAAAACCCTAGCATTTGGATTAGGGATTATATTCATATTTGCACAGTCAGTTTGTCACATTACCAATTAACACACACCCAATTAGTATGTGTGGTAACAGGGTGTGGTTAAATATGATTTTAGATTTTATAAGGGTGACTTTATAATTAAAAAAAAAAACTTCATGGGGAATAACAAATCTCGTCCTAATGGTAGGGAAGTTTCATGTATTTAACCCTTTTATTTTATTTTTTTTCAAAATGAGAAATAGAAATTTTATTAATTACTTTACTTGTTTTGTGACTCTAGAAGTGAAAACTTTGCTGACTGATTTAAATTCTATTTCCTTTCACTTATTTTAATGGAGATTATTTTGAAAGAGAAATGAAATTGAAAGAAAGATTTTTGAGGGAACTAAGCTAGAGAGATGATGTTGAAGCAAGTGAGGACTTGATCTGTTAAAAAAAAGATATATACACATTCATTTATAGTTGTGTAAGACTCTTGGGGGAAAATTGAGCGCGCAAAAATCATATAGACAGTATGAATATGATTAATGGTTGAATATGTTAAGACCATTTACAATGGTTTACAAACTCAACACCCATTTTTTCAACTCCCAACACTCCACATCATTTTCTCTTTCTTCCACCTAATAACTCAACACCCATTTAACTTTTACCCTCTCCAATGGTTTTTCACTCAACACCCTACCCCACCACTTTTTATTTTCATATTCTTATTTAAATTTTATTTTTATTTTTATGATTACATAAAATTACAATTATCGATTAAAATTAAATTAAAATAATAAATACTTAATAATTTATTTTTTAATTTTTTGTAATAAAAACAAAATTTATTTAAATAATTGGATACAATACAAATCATCTTAAATTAATTTAAAATACAACACACAATTAACGTAATTAGTACGTTACAAATAATTTAAAATGCAATACAACACACAAGTAACGTAATTAGTACGATACAAATAATTTAAAATGCAATACAACACACAAATAATTCAATCACGGAACATTCCAAACTTTGTCCATATGTGCTTCACTAGATCGGCTTGCAATTCTTGATGAACATTTGGATCACGGAACTCTGATCTAGCACGCACATGATTTGCAAAAGCGGGTAACACCTCGGTCGAGTATGGTTGTGGTGCACTAGATCCACTTTCCCCAGATTGCTCAAAATCGGTCCAACGTTGAGAATATGAATCTCGTTCATCCTCAACAATCATATTATGTAATATGATGCATGACCTCATGATGATACCCAAATCAGCTATGTCCCACAAGCGAGCTGGTTCACGGATGATTTTAAATCGAGCTTGGAGCACTCCAAATGCACGTTCGATGTCCTTCCGACATCCCTCCTGAAATTTTGCAAATAATTTATCGGGTTCACTTTGAGGAAGTCTAACATTCTTCCCACATGCATATAATTCCTGCGCTTTTGCCAAAACATCATTCTCCGACCAACCACTTCCTTGCATACGCTTAGCGCCATCATAAGCGTCAATCCATTTACCCAACACTTTGTTCATATAATTAAAACGGTTTCGGCATGCAGGTCCATCACGCGGAGGATCGAATGAGCAATGCTCATTACAATACTCAGCAATTTTACCCCAATATGTTTCACCTTTCTGGTTTCTCCCGACAACACTGTTTGTTCCAAATTTAATCCACCCACTAATTAGCACCAAATTTTGTTCAGTGTTCCATGCTGGTTGTTGAGTTTTCCTGCTCTTAGGAGTTGAATCCTCTGAATTCGGACCGACTTCATTAGAAACTATCATGCCACCAATAGTTAGTTGTGTTGAAAACTCGGAAAATTCAGGTACACCACCACTTGGAAAATTTGCATTCGCCATTGTCACATAACCATTAAACGGGGGTGTTTGAGATGGATTTCTCGGCATAGATCCATAATATGTTTGAAAGTTTGGAACAGAGGATGTCTGGTTGAAATTTGGTGGAAAACCAAAATTAGGTATGTTTTGAGGATGTTGGTTGAAAAATTGATTTGGATTTTGATAATAGTTGGGATTTTGATAATTGTTGGGATTTGGAAAATTGTTGGGATTTTGGTTAAATGGAAAATTAGCAGAATTTTGAGTGTTAAAATATTGGGATCCATTTCACTAAAAAAAGACACTTAACTTCAAAATAAACACTAATAATAAAATTAAGATAGTGAAAAACTTAGTTTTTTTTTTCTGTGTCCAAATCAAATGAACCAAGTCTCTATTTATAGAGAAAAAAAAATCATGAATTTTGGTAAAAAAAAAAAAAAAATTAATTTGCAACGAAATAATTGAGTTCAAAGTATTAAATGGATAAAAATCTGGTCAGCCAATCAAACACAGCCACGTGGCAGATTAAATGGTGTTGAGTTTTCTCAACATCTCTCTCCTCCAACACACACTCAACACTATATTACACACCCATTGCACATGATTTTGTGGTGTTGACTTTAAATAAATCTACCATTGCACATGGTCTAAGAAGTGAAACTCTATTTTCTTGATATTTGTTCAATTCCTATTTCTAGATCTTGAATGCACATCTCCAAATCTTCCATATGACTTTGAAAAGTTTCAGTAGATGAAGACTTGTGGCTGATGAGAGACAACAAAGCTGCATCCACTTTCTCAAATTCATTTGTCTCTGATAGAGTCACAAAATGCTCTTTTAGATCGCATCAATTTAGATATTGCTGACCATCTTCCCTGCTTTGAGTGTCCTTTTGGATCAGAGATAAATAGCAACAAATGTTCTAATGAGCACAGGCCAGTGACTGATTCTGGTTCATTCAAGATTCTAAACGTGGTCCAAAAGCCATTATCTTTATTATTTGAGGAAGAAGCTACTAAGTACTAACTCATTCTTCATTGCTTTCAAATTTAACAACACCTTTCTAATTTGCTTCTTTATGTTCTTTCTTAAAATCATGTGTTTTACACCCTCAACTTTGAATGTAGTTTCACTAAGTTTTCAATGCAGTCGTGCAAGGTTAGAGAGTGAGTTTGTTTCAAATTTTGAGTTTTTGTTGTTTTGTCACTTCATTATATAGCAAACTAAGCAACCAATTAAAGCAGACAAGAAGAATATCTGTGTTCGTCAGCTAGAGACTTATTGACGTATGTTACCATTTTCTAAACACTAATTCGCCAATTGGAATGACAAAAGTGTTTTATTTTTTTTCTTCAAAATTTGTCTTCATTCGTCAATTCAATTGGCTACCTAGTTTTTAATTTTTAATTTATTTATATTTTACACTTAGTCGCCATCTCATTTGGAGTATATGTTTATTGCTATTAATTTGTCTATAAATAGTGTGCGCTTTCTCTCATTTCTTATACTTGTGTTTCTTTCCCTTATTTCTTATTCGTTTCTTTCTTTGTCCTCCTCATAAATCCATAACCTCAACATGTCTACTCCTGTAAATCACCGTCCATCATCATCATCATCATCAACATTAGAAGAACCGCTTCCAAAATTTGATATTATGAAGAAAAATATTTTTCCGTTAGACCTTTTCTATGGTCTTCCTTATTTGCCCTCACTATCCTTCACCAATTTACCATTCTACCCTTTTCCCTTAATATATTCCAATTATTATAATTATTCAATATAATGTATTTTCTTTAAATTAACATCATATCAAATAATATTATAATTTCTTCCACACCAAGATACAACAAATCCAATTAAATAAATAAAATAGTCATCGGGGCGTTACACAAATTCTTTGGTTTTTATTCGATTGAGCGAGGGATCAAAGTTAACCCAAACAAATGTGAAATGGTGATTCTGATGATCTCACCTACCCCAAAGAAGGAAATTCAAAGGTTAAACGGTATGCTAATTGCTTAAAACATGTTTATTTCAAAGTCTGCACAATACACTTTGCCTTTTTACCGACTGTTGAAAAAGAAAATCAATTTCAAGTGGACAACTGATTGTGAGGAGGCATTTAGATATTTGAAGAAATCTTTGGCTACTCCCCTTGTACTTACCCGACCATCCCCGGGGTAAGTTTTATATTTATACTTAGTTATTGGCGAAGAAGATGTAAGTGTCGTATTGATTAGATGATCCAACACGCACCATAAACATATGTATTTCATTTCCAAAGCATTGACATAGGAAGAAATGTGATACAAAAGGCTCAAAATATCACCCCCGACATTAGGAACAACATCTTGCAAATTACAATGGTATTTACTCTCACATTACATTATCGTCATGACAGATCTTTCCCTAAAATACGTGCTTTACAGACCAAATCAGGTTATACGTTTGACGAAGTGAACCATTGAGTTATCTGAGTTTGAGGTGTCATTTGAAGCAATAAAAGCACTGATATTCATTAACTTCTTGACGGAGATGACTCTTGTACCCCTAAAAGTAGGTCGTGCATGGCTGATCTTCACTAATAGATCATTTAACAACAGGGGAAGCAACACAATGTGATCCTAGAAAATGGTTATGGTATAGTAGTGGAAGTATTTGTAAGATTCAAGTTCCCAGCCACCACCAACAAAGTTAAGTATGAGGTCGTCATTGCGGGATCACACTTTTAGAAGAAATGGGAGTATAATGCACTTACTAACGAATAAACTACTAATTGGTTGTTTCCCAAATAAAGGGGAAACCCAAACAATGGACCCTTCGCTCCAAAAATACCTCATACTAGTTGTAGGAAAGCTACCAGAGTTCAAGGCATTCAAAATAGACCATGTACCCCGAGAGGAAAACACCATGGTTCATGTCTTATCTTAGTTTTCTTTGGGGGGGGGGGGGGATGTTGTGCTAAGGACATGTTACCTTATAAATTACATGCCCTTATTTGTCATGAATGATAGTATCTTTCACTCAAATCTTTTCCCCATTCACACATTTACCCAATTCATCTTTGTGTCTTTGGGTATACATGTTTTATTCATAATCTCTCTCTCTCTCTCTCTCATGGACTTGATAAACTATTAGCTTGATCACTCAAGTGTGATGTGTCTGGTTATCATTGATCATAAAAAGGTTATCGTTGTTATTCTCTTACTCTACAATGATACCTCATATTAGCCACGATGGCCAGCTTACCTTCTTCGAGTTTGTTCCATATTTTGAGTCCGACCATGTAACTCTGAAACCCTTTCAAGAAATTACTCTCATGCCTCTTTTGAAAGTTATTAATGCCTTGTCTACCATTATTCAATATCAATATGAGGAGCCTGACCCATTAAATATCCTTATAGTTGACCCTCACTTTCTCGGCCACTATAAACATATCACTATTGTCACCAAAATGTTTGGCTTAGATGTCCCTGAGGTCATTGCAAACTCTCCTTTGAAGTTGTCTCCATTGTAGAAGCATACTTCAAGCTCAATGTTTTGATGACGTCAACATTATTCAAGCTCTGATACCAATTGTAAGATCAAAGTGCGCCTAAGAGGGGGGGGGGGTGAATTAGGTGTTATCAAATTTTTCGATTCTTTTTCTTCGATGGATGGATTTTGCTTTTTACGGTTTATGGAATGAAAACGGTAAAGCAGGAAAGTAAAAATGACACGAAGGTTTATCCTGGTTCCCTTCACAATCCGAAGGTACATCCAGTCCCCTTTCAACACGAAAGAGATTTCCACTAGTTTCTTTAGAACAGTACAACCTATCACACCTTCAATGGAGAGGCCTACTTTCTAACAAACTAAGCAAACAAGTGTGTAAGAACAATCCTCTTGCCACACTTACCCTTATGTCCAAACAATCCTTGGAACACAAGTCACAAATAGAAAACACTTTCTATAATTTTTGTTTGAGTGAGAATATAATGATTGGTATCAATATAAATTGATCTTCTCCTATATTCAAAATCCACTACTTAAGATTCAATACAAGTGTTCAATGAAAGTGTTTTCTATTTGTGACTTGTGTTCCAAGGATTGTTTGGACATAAGGGTAAGTGTGGCAAGAAGATTGTTCTTGCACACTTGTTTGTTTAGTTTGTTAGAAAGTAGGCCCCACCATTGAAGGTGTGATAGGTTGTACTGTTCTAAAGAAACTAGTGGAAATCTCTTTCGTGTTGAAAGGGGACTGGATGTACCTTCGGATTGTGAAGGGAACCAAGATAAACCTCCGTGTCATTTTTACTTTCCTGCTTTACCGTTTTCATTCCATAAACCGTAAAAAGCAAAATCCATCCATCGAAGAAAAAGAATCGAAGAATTTGATAACACCTAATTCACCCCCCTCTTAGGCGTACTTTGATCTTACATCCATCACCAGATAAGACACACATGTATATTTCATACTTCACTATACCCGTTTTTAGACCCATTCACTGAATTAGGAATTGAAGTGCTAACCACATGCATATTTCATACTTCATTGTACCCTTTTTTGGACTCATTCACTAAATTAGATGTTGGAGTGCTAACCTTGCATGTTCAGCCGCAACATAAACTTGTAGTATCGCATCAGGAGTCCATCATCTAAATTCGCACATAATTTTGGTTCTGATTTGAAATGATTTGTGAGGAATATATATATATATATATATATATATATATATATATATATATATACATATATATATATATATATATATATATATATATATATATATATATAATGAACAATCTCTTTCATTTATGGTTCTGATTAAGTTTTTCTTTTTCATTTGATAATGCTTATGATATTTGTTTTGATCTATTTTGTCATCATCAAAACCTATTACAACAATTAAACACATATAATTACAATCTTTAGGTGAACGTATTTATTAGTGTCATAAACCTGACTTTTATATAACCTAAAGAATTTTGTTTCAAACGGACCAAAACTCTAATAAAATCGATCAAATAAGAACTCTAAGTTAATAACAATGTAAGGAAAAATGAAATTCATTTGAATATTTTTATTAAAAAAATAAAGATGACAAAAATAAAAGGGTTAAATATGTTTTTCGTCCCTCTAAATATATCAATCTTCATTTTTGGTCCTCCTAAAATTTTCGTTCAAAGTTTCATCCCCCTAAAGTTTTTCGTCCCCAAAATTAGTCATTGCCGTCTATTTTAGTTAATAGACGCTGACATGGCAAATGAATTGGAAATTCTTTAATATTTTGTTAAATGTTAATGCTGATTTGTAATACACGTATGATTGTAGTCCTCATAAAAATATTTCCCTAATTTCATTGCCATTTCTCACACTGACTTTCCTTTCCAAGCATTTTCAACTCTTGGTCTCCATCGTTCTTATCTATTGCTATCATAGGTACTCTTTCTCATCTCTTTCACGTACGTTTTGATACTATTTTGAACTGATTCCTTATTTAATGGTATTCCTTTTTCAAGTTGCAGTGCGTGGAAGCTTGTGGTCCCAAAAACCCATTACGTATGGATCCTGGCTTTGAGTATACTAGGGTTAGAATGTGGTAGAAACATGTTGAATGAACCATAAAGAAGGATCTAAAACCTTTTAGGGATGATAGTGTCGCTTTTGAGATGAGGCCTTTTGAATGATTCCAAGGATGATGTTGAAATCTATATTGAAGACAAACCAAGTGAGGATGCTGAAACATTTATGGAAACTGCTAGAAGGAGGGAAAAATGTTAAATACCTGAGCCTGAGGTTGATTCTTGTAACGAAGATGATTGTTCTAGTGATGATTTATTAGAAGATATTAAGTTTGAAGATAGTGAAGAGGAAATGATGAATCCTAATGATGATGGGTTTGATGATGGTATTAATGAGCAATATGATACTCATCCATCAGTGGTGAATGTTGATCATGTAGGGGATGGTTCTAGTGATGTTGTTAAAGAAGGACTGATTACTCTAGAGATGGGTAAAGAACATCTTATTGAAGATGATTATTTAATAGATGAGCTAGATAGTGGAACTGAATATGGTAGTGATGATGATAGACCAAGAGTTGTGAGGTTTAATGTTGTAGATGGATTATCTAAAGAGTATAAGTTCAGGTTGGGAATGGAATTCTCATCACTAAAAAAGTTCAAAGAAGCTATATTGGAGCACAATGTATTGAATGTGAGGGATGTTCGGTTTGTGAAGAATGATGTTATGATATGTAGGGTTGTTTGTAAAGACAAAACCCAATGTGATTATATTGTCCTTTGTAGCAAAGTGCTTTCATCTACTACTTTCATAATTAAGACATTATATGATAAGCATAAATGTGGTAGATAGTTTTTTAACAAGAGTGCAAAGGCAAATTGGGTTGTGAAGGTGATTGTAGATAGGATGAAGAACAACAACAAAATGAAGTTGAATGATGTGATTGTTGATGTTAGGGTAAGGTAATCTACTGAAATTCCAGGATGTAGGGCTTTTAAGGCAAGGCAGATAACTGAGAGGATTGTGGAGGGAGATTCTAGCAAACAATACAATTTGCTATGGTCATATGGGGCTGAATTGAGGAGAGCTTCCAATAGGAATACTTTTAAGATGAACATAAAAACACCTAGTCCAGGTTTACAACCAATATTTGAAAGATGTTATATGTGCTTTGATGGAACAAAACAAGCTTTGAAGAAAGCTTATAGGCCTTTCATTGGACTTGATGACTGTCATCTAAAACACAAGTATGGTGGAATATTATTGATAGCAGTGGGAAGAGATCCTAATGACCAATACATGCCTCTTGCATTTGGAATTGTTGAAACCGAGTCAAGGGATACATGAAGTTGGTTTATGCAACTACTCATTGAAGATATTGGTGACCATATGATGTGTTTCATTTTTGACCAGCAAAAGGTATTGTCCAACTTTGTGTATATTAGTTACATGTAAGTGAATTTATGTTTCTAGTGTTTATTTTTTGTTTTCAGGGGATGGTACAAGTATTTGAGGAGGAATATCCAGCATTTAAGCACATATTCTGTTTGAGGCATCTCTATGCTAACTTTAAGAAAAGGTTTGGTGGGGGTACCCTATTTAGGGACCTAATGATGGTTGCAGCAAAGGCTACTTATTTGGAAGCTCATGAGCAATTCATCTAAAAGATTAAAGAAGTCAGCATTGATGCATTTGATTGGTAGAAGGCCATCCCAAAAGCAAAATGGTGTAAGCATGCCTTTCCTTTGTTTTCCAAGTGTGATGTGCTCATGAATAATCTTAGTGAGTCATTTAATGCCACAATTCATCTTCAAAGAGACAAACCTATAATTATAATGTTTAAATGGATTAGGTCCTATCTAATGGGTAGATTTGCAACATTAAGGGAAAAGGTTAGTGGCTACAAAGGTAGGATTATGTCTAAACCACTTAGGAGGTTAGATAGAGAAATAGAAAAGAGTGCTAGTTGGATAGCAACTTATGCTGGACAACTAACATTCCAGACCACACATGTTATGTTCACTGATAGTTTTGTAATGGATTTGAATAAGTGGACATGTTCATGTAATTTTTGGGAACTCATAGGAATTCCATGTAGGCATGCAGTTTCTGCTATACATAGGAAATGTGATGATCCCATATATTATGTACATAAATGTTACCATAGGGAAACATATGTTAGATGTTATTCAGAATGTATTACTCCTTTGAATGGCCAGAATAAGTGGCCTAAAACAGATGACCCAATGATATATCCTCAAATGTTCAAAAGAGAACCAAAGGCACCAAATGCACCAAAGGAACCAAAGGATACAAAGTATGTTGTGCCTGAAACTGTGACTGAGAATGTGTTTGCACCAATGAATGAACATGCACATGTGACTGAGAATGTGCCTCCACCTGTTTCTGGGCCTGAACCTGATAATGAGAGTGCACCTGAGAATGAGCATGAAATTGAGAATGTAATGCCTGAGAATGAAATGTTTGAACCTGCACCTATGAATGAACCTGAACCTGAAAATACAATGTCTGATGATGTACCTGAAACTATGAAGAATGCAATGTCTGATGATGTACCAGATCCTGAACCTGAACTTGTACCTAATCCTACTAACTTGGATGATACTATGACTACTTTGTTGGGGCTTGATGATGTACTGAACATTCAACCTTTGAGGGTTGACAAATCACCCATCAAGGCAACTAAATCTAAGCATGGCCCTTCAGGTCCCAAAGTTTTCTATGATAAAGTTCCAAAGTCTAAGAAAATGTCACCATTCAAGCCACCAGGTATACGAACTGTCCTCTCAAGACCAACCAGCAGTGAGCCTCTGAAGTTTAAAACTCAGAGTAAGTACAAGACTGCATCACAGGGTTCAGTTGAGAAAAGGCAGTCAGACATGCTTAGGAGTTTGAAGACCAAGAATATTGTTGGCCCTGAAAAGAAGGCTGATGATCAAGTTATCATAGAAGAAGAACTTTGAAGACCATTTATGTTGTTTTGATTTCTGTAATGTTGTTTCTAATGACTTTTGTAATGTTGTACTACATTTTGGTGTGCTCTTTGCACCCAATGACTAATGTCATATTATGTCCTATGTGGCATACTAACTTTTATTATCAAAATATTTTGTTATCTTCTACTATGAATGATATCCATTTCAATGAAATCTATTTTGGTTCAACAATATTTTGTTATCAACATATCAACAAATACAATTAGCTACAATCTCATTTCTTACTGGTTCATCAATATTTTGTTATCAACAAATCAACATTATACTTCTTACTGATTCTATAACAATCAATATATCAACAATCACAATTTGGTACAATCTCATTTCATTAAAATTCACTAAATTCAGTGCATTACACATCAAACACATTAGGTACATTAAACTAAAACAACAATAATACATTCAACATTCACATTTCATTAACATGAATACATTAATCATCATTGACACAACAAGAAATATGAGCTTTAATTTCCCAGCCCGAGCCTTTGATCTCAACGTAGTTTGCAACTTCAAATTCTTCTTCTTCGTGCCGTCGTACAACTCCCTAAGCAACTCAATTGTCTCTAATTCCTTCGACCTATTCTTCTCAGGTTCTTCAACAACATCAACATCTGACTCGACAAGATCGTCATCCCAAACAAAAAGATTGCAAGTTTCTTCAAGCTGCCAATAATGGCGTCTCCAAAAAAAGCCTACCTTTGTTGCGCTCATTTTTACAGACATAAGACACCATTTGAACATCACAAGCACAATTTCTTCCCCGTCGGGTTCGCACGGAGCAGCTTGACATGTTGATTTGTTTTGAATCACTTGTCCTTGAACAAGCCATGGACGAATTAGAACCAGAATGAGAAAAGGATGAGAAGAACACAAAGAGATGAAACACGAGAAGAACAAAAACTGAACAAAATGAGACGCATATCGATTAGGTTAAAATTGAAAGAGGGACAATGCATAAATGGTTGAGGATGTCCATCAGTATCTCATATTCCACGTGTGTATTACAATAAGATGCATAAAATATTAAAGAATTGCCCATTCACTTGTCATGTCAGTGTCTGTTAATTAAAATAGACGACAAAGACTAATTTTGGGAACAGAAAATTTTAGGTGATAAAACTTTGAACGAAAATTTTAGGAGGACCAAAAATGAAGTTTAATATATTTACATGGACGATAAACATATTTAATCCAAAATAAAAATAGAAGTAATATATACATGAAGAATTGGTAAGAATTTAGCGGGAAAAAGAAGTAGGTATTTAAAAAAAGGAGTGATAGAAGCGGGAAATTCATTTGAGAAAAAAAAGGCAATAAGGGTTCCGAAATCGTAAGCTGATTCATTTGGCAGAAACAAAAGCAAGGAGGCTAGGGTTCCGAAATTTGGAGGAAAGAAGCTATATTGGCCACTGTGGTTCTGACTCAAACAAGTTATTCACATCAACCTCCTAAGTGATCCTTCTAGTAGCTCATCAACACATTTTTCATTGCACTCTTGTCCTAAACAGTCATGCAATTCTTGCGTGCCATTAAGTCCAAAGACGATGACACTGTAGAGCTACTTTCAGAACTCTTCAATCTTTGCAAATTGTGATACAAGAGGGTGAGCTGTTGCTGCGAAGATGTAGACAGCTCTTTATGTTTGTTTCAATGACTCCCATATTTTCTTTACGGAGAAGCTTAGAAGCTTATAAAGATAAAGGGTGAGTTTGTTTCAAAATTTGAGTTTTTCTTGATGTTTTCACTTCATATATATATAGCAAACTAACCAACAAATTAAAGGAGACAAGAAGAATATTTATTTTCCTCAAATGTCAACTACTTTTTATTTTTATCCAATTATATCTTATTGATTTGGATCTTAGCAACCTTACCACCGTGCTTCTTTGTGTTAAGCTTCCAACGCATCCCTAAATATATTAATTGGGAATCACATGGACTCTTTCAAAATGGCATCTTTACAATATAGTAGTTTTAGTCTATGAAATTGTCTGTCTGCAACAGAACATATTGAAGGCAAAAGAAGTCTTGATCTTCAGCTACTTCTTGGTGGCGATGTTAATGCAGTGTCCCCAGCTAGATGTTTATGCACTATCCCCAGCTAGATACATATTAATTTATCTTACCATTTTGTTTGTTGCTATTATTGTCTCATTAACCTGTGAAAAACTAATTTATGTTACCATTAAAAGAGTATTATTATTTTTCAAAGGGATGTGATCAAAAGGGAGCATTTGAGTGTATGCGATGCGTAGTTGGACATGATACTGATTTATTTCTTCTATATATGTATGTAATGTGCCAATAAAATGTTGTTTCAAATGTGGAATTGCATAAAAATCTAGTGATGGATTGAACCCTGCTCAATCTGTAAGCATCAGCTGGCACAATCATGCATTTTTTAGATAACCAGAAAACAAAAGTGGGAGGACATTGGGCCAAAACCCAACTAAGATTATCCAAATCTAAAGGAAGGCAATCTAAGTCTAATATAAAGAATTTAGGTTTACAAATATCAAAAGAATAGAATTGGAAGAACCAAAATAATTTTGTCCTGTCTTTATATTTCTATTGTATTGTTTGATCCTAATGCTGTTTTGGGTGTATCTTATGTGGCTGGTTGTGTGCTGTATTTCTATGGTTGTTACTGCTGTTTTTGGTGATTTTGGTTGTGGCTTGATGAGTAAGTCACCCTATGCTTTCATTTATCAGATGTTACTGAACTATTGTATTTTGTGCCTAACCTTTGTACGCCCTGTGCTTGGGTCAGTAATTTTAATTCAATTTTAGCAAAACAAAGAAGAGAGGAACCAAAAATATACTGATTTATAAGTCCAGTAAATATATTAACAGTCTCTGATCAAGATAAAGCTTGATCATTTTATTAATTCCATTTGAGTTCTGATGCTGTTTCATGGCAGTCCATTTATTGTCGCACGAAATATAGATCTGCTTGATGCATGATGCTATGACCACTTGTATCCGTCTTTTCAAAGTTGCATATGTACTTAGTATGATACTTTTACTAATGGCAATGTTACTTTAAGGATTGAACTTTGGGACAAAGGATTGGTGTCTAATATGAGTCAAATGGTTGCAATTATGTCTGCCAAATCATGAACGCGCCGTACCATTGATTCTCCTCTTGCAATACATACTCAGTTGGGTCAGTCTTCCCAAACTTCAACTATTGGTGCCTAGTTTTTCCAAATAGTCTAAGCAACCATTGAATATCAAAATTACAAAAATCCACAAAAGTTTCTTTCATTAGTGAATTAGAGAGGTGTTCAAATTTGACCTGCATCTATTACGGCTTCAAATGGAATCATGATGATCCATAAGACAACAAATGGTCTCATATAATCTATGTTAAAATATGTCCTCATCTATACCATAGATAAATATATAATTCCCTATACTGAAATTCAACTTTATGGAACATCATTGACCTTTATTTAATCCATAAAGTTATGGTAGAGTAGTAACATTTTGTATGGTGCATGGTTCATACTTCATCTGCAAACGATTTATTTAACATGATATTTTACAAAGCATATTGGTTATAAATACATAAATTTTCATTATCTATAGCAACAAGCACCAGTGGTCTAGTGGTAGAATAGTACCCTGCCACGGTACAGACCCGGGTTCGATTCCCGGCTGGTGCATTGAGTTTTTCTTTTTTGTCCTTAGGGATTTACTTTAATACCATTGCTTCACTGACCGTATAATAATTATGATTGGCTGTTGAAATTTATTTATTTTTACTTTGGTGAAATTTATTTATTTTTACTTTGGTGAAAGTATATCTGTTTGTAGTAGCCGGAGCTTCTGTATAAATATATACTCGGATTCAAAGATGCTACAATATGCTCTTTAGGCACTAATCTTCTGCTACGGACATGCTCGAACTTACGAAATAGGGAGATTGTTGGTGATGATGAGATATAAGAAAAACAAGAGGGAGAGCCATCTTATGCGGATGCACAATCCAGCAATATAATATATAAAATATTTCATTTTGGGACAAATATTCATTTCATTTTTCTATTTCACTTCCATGATTATAATATTTAAAATGCGAAAATCATATTTTATCAAAAACTTGCATGCAATAATGTAATTCATTTAACAATGACCGCAATACTTCTGCACTTATCTCTGTTGAAGAGACAAGAATGACATTAGTTGTAGTATCTGTGCATTAAAATAAAGTTATAACCGTGTGAATGAAAAAGAGACCAACCAAATCTTTAGATCTTCATGAATCATGATCACCAATTTATGTGTCTTCGTTAAATCTCATTTCATGTCTAACTTTAAAATTAAACTGCTTGATTATTAACAGATGCGAGATCTGAACTCTGATTTAACAGCCATTTACTTTGAATATTTGATCAAGAAAATCAGGTAGTTAGCGATAAAATAATCATAAGAATCATAAGCATGATCAATATAAAGTAATCTAAATCAATTATATCATCTTGATTTGGTTCTCAGCTTCCTTTCTATTATCTGGTCGAAGTGGTAATGTTTACTATACACTCAGCTTCCAACTCATCCCTATATTTTAAACATGGCATCACATGGATAAACAGAACTCTGCATTTTGCTAATATAAAATTTCAATCTCTGCAGATTATGCAACTTAATGGCTATTATATCATTTGGTTGCAGAAGAAGAAGCTATTTTCTATTCTCAAATAGCATGCATTATTTTGAATTTGTCTGCTTTCAGTGCATCAATTGGAGGCATGAAGAATCTTCTTGTTGTCCTGGTATTAATACAATTCGTACATTATGATGACTATACTTTGCAGTATCCCAAACTTCATATCTATTGTTTAATCAATTATTAACATAATGCATATTAATTCCTAATTTTAATACAAATTTGATGGTCCTCGGTAGATGAACAACAACTAGCTTATTATCGCTATTATTAACTGGAGATTGACAACTAGGATATGCATTTAAGTTGACCTTGAGATTCACATTTATATGTGACTGAATTAATAGATTAAATTTTATCAATCAGTTACTTAATCACTTCTTTGGTGACTCTTGAAGTGAAAAAGTTTGCTGAATGGTTTAACTTTTTTTTTTTTGTGAGATTAACTTCTCTTTCCTTTTCAGATAGAACATTTGGAAGAAAAAGGAACATTGGAAGATAAAGATTTTGAAGGGAACTGATCAAGAGAGATAGATGTTGAACTCATAGTATCTGATCCTTAAGATAATAATATTCAGTATTAAAAATAAGATATATTCACATTCATGTACAGTTATGTAAGTATGTAACACTCATTGGGGGAAAATTGAGTGCACACAAATCACATAGACACTATGATTAATGGTTGAATATGTTAAGAATTGAAACTCTATTTCTAATTAATTTTCTTGATATTTGTTCAATTCCTATTTCTAGATCTTGAATGCACATCTCCAAATTTTCCAGTTGACTTTGAACATTTTCAGTACATGAAAGCTTGTTGCTGATGAGAGGCTGCAAAGCTGCATCCACCTTCTCAAATTCATTTGTGTCTAATTCTTGAGAATCACAAACTACTCTTTTAGAATGCATCAACTTGGAAATTGCTGACCATCTTCCATTTTTTGAGTGTCCTTTTGGATCAGAGATAAATAGTAACAAATGTTCCAGTGAGCTAAGGGTGATTGCTTCTGCTTCTTTCAAGAATCGAAGCATAGGCGAAGGGTTATTTTCTTTGTTGTTTGAGGAAGAAGAAATCAAATCATTCTTTGTTGACCTCAAATTTACCAACGTCTTTCGGATTTGCTTCTTCATGTTCTTCCTAAATGCCATGTATTTTGCACCTTTGAATCCTGTTTCATTGCCTCTCCTTCTTCTGATTATTGATTGTAGTTCATGGATGCTTTCGGTTGATAGCAAAAGGAAATCCTTGGCTATACTGCAAATATCCAAGACCCTAAGTGATCCTTCTAGTAGGTCATCAACACATTTTTCATTGCACTCTTGTACTAAGGTTTGTTGTTCAATCGACAATTGAAGCAAGCTATCAATGCAGTCATGCAAATCCTGCATGCCATTAAGTTTGTTGCATACCGAGGATGATGACGCTGAAGAGGCGCCTTCAGAACTCTTCAATCTATGCAAATTGTCCACAAATTGTGATACAAGAGGGTGAGGTGCGGAGGGTAAGCTGTTGCTGCGAATATGCAGAGAGCTCTTTGTGTTTGTTTCAATGACTGCCATTTTTCTTCCCAGAAAACAAAAGGTTAGTAGGTGAAAATATACAAGAGTTTAAAACTTGAGTTTTGGTTGACTCTTTTGCTTCATATATATAGAAAACCCATCAAGGGGACAAGAAGAATATTTTTGTTTCTTAAATGTCACCTAATTAGTATGCAATTATAATTGCATCAGCTACCTCACAATGATCTGTTAATGGTCTCCATGCACCATTCTTCCAACTCATCCCTTCTCACAAAACAGCATCTTTACAATTTAATACTTTATACATAGAAATGAAGTATGCATGCATTGTAAATGTATATTTTGTTGGTTGACATGAGAAGATGCTGTTTTGTAGCATGATTATCTTTTAGTCTATGAAGTTGTCTGCCTGCAGCAGGACATATTGAAGGCATGGGAAGTCTGGATCTTTAGCCACTATCATATTGGTTACTTCTTGGGGGCGATGTTTATGCAGTGTCCCCAACTAGACACCTTAATAATTTATGTTACCATTTTGTTTGTTGCAGTTACCTGTCTTGTTAACTTGAGAAAAAAGCGATTGATGCAAGATTGTTTGCAGAAGTACCAAGAAGAATGGAATTAGAAGAACCTAGAGTTTTTGGTCCAATTATCATATCTCTACTGTATTTGTCCATCCATCTCAGTTGCATGTCATTTATGTCCATTTTATTTGGTGTTGATTAATCGATTGACACGTTCTCATGACAATTGATACCTTTACTAATGACCCAATTAATTTGCAGGATCAGACTTTGGGACAGATGATTGTGTTCGATGTGAGTCAAATTGTTTCATTTTTCTTTCACTTTCATGATAATGATATTTTCAATGCAAATTTCATATTATATCAAAATCTTTCATTCAATAATGTAATTCATTTGCATGCATTATGATAGATGAAACCATGACTGCAATTCTTATATGCACATGTCTCTGTTGAAGAGACAAGAAATGCATTAAAATAAGCTATAAACAGATGAATGAAAAAAAGACCAACAAATTTTCATGATCACCAATATATGTGTTTTTTATGCATCTCATTTCGTGCTAATTTAAAAAGTTAAACTGCTTAATGGTTAAAAACCAGGTTCTTTGAATATTTGATCAAGAAAAACATGTAGTTAGGTTTATATTATTTAAGTAATTATAACCATGATCTAAATAAAGTTATCTAAAGCAATTATATCATCTTGATTTGATTCTCATCTTCCGACTCATCCCTATAGAACGAATCACATGAATAAACAGCATCACGGCAAATCATGCAGTCTTTGAACTTGTTTCGGTGGATCAATTGGAGGCAAGAGGAATCTTCTTGTTTAGGTATCAATACAATTAGTACATTATGATGGCTATATTTTAGTGTCCCCAACTTCATATCAATTATTTAATCAATATTCATTGTTAATATAATGCATGTTAGCTCCTAATTTTAATACTAATTCAATGGTTCTTGGTAGATGAAACACAACTACCTTCTTTATCTCTATTATTAGCATATAAAATTTGTGAATATCATGTTGACAGCTCTGAGTATCATTTAAATTGACTTTGAGTATCATGTTGCCATACTTAATTTTTGAGGAGGTTCACAGTTATTTTATTTTAATCCTCCTTCACTTTTTTCATCCTTCATTATATTTTTTTACCAAGTGAAAAAGTTTGTTGATAGGTAAGATTTTGAAGGGAACTGAGCAAAAAAGATAGATGTTGAAATAATAAGGGTTTGATCCCTGGATAATAATATTCACATAGTAAAAAAGAAGATATAATCATAATCATGTACAGTTATGTAACACTCATGGTGGAAAATTGAGTGCACACAAATTATATAGACACTATGGTTAATGGTTGAATATGTTAAGAAGTGAAACTCTATTTCTAATTAATTTTCTTGATATTCGTTCAATTCCTATTTCTAGATCTTGAATGCACATCTCCAAATCTTCCATATGACTTTGAAAAGTTTCGGTTGATGAAGACTTGTGGCTGGTGAGAGACAACAAAGCTGCATCCACTTTCTCAAATTCATTTGTGTCTGAATCTTGAGAATCACAAACTACTCTTTTAGAATGCATCAACTTGGATATTGCTGACCACCTTCCGTGCTTTGAGTGTCCTTTTGGATCAGAGATAAATAGCAACAAATGTTCTATTGAGTTTATAGTGATTGTTTCTGCTTCTTTCAAGAATCGAAGAATAGGTGATGAGTTATTGTCTTTGTTATTTGAGGAAGACGCAATCAACTTGATTGCTTTCAAATTTACCAACGCCTTCCGAATCTGCTTCTTCACGTTCTTCCTCAAAACCATGTATTTTATACACTCAACTTTGAATCCGGTTTCAATTCCTCTCTTTCTTCTTATGACTGACTGTATTTCATGAATGTTTTCCTTTGATAGCAAAAGGCAATCCTTAGCTATACTGAAGATATCCAAGATCCTAAGTGATCCTTCTAGTAGGTCATCAACACATTTTTCATTGCACTCTTGTGCTAAGGTTTGTTGTTCATTTGGTAATTGAAGTAACTTATCGATGCAATCATGCAAATCCTGCATGCCATTAAGTTTGTTGCATATCGAAGATGATGACTCTGAAGAGGCACCTTCCGAAGTCTTCAATCTATGCAAATTGTCCTCAAATTGTGATATAAGAGGGTGAGATGTGGATGGTAAGCTGTTACTGCGAAGATGCAGAGAGCTTTTCGTGTTTGTTTCAATGATTGCCATTTTTCTTCTCAGAAAACAGAAGTTTAGAAGGTGAAAATTTACAAGAGTTTGAAAACTTGAGTTTTGGTTGGCTTTTTCGCTTCATATATATAGCATACAAATCAAGGAGACAAGAAGAATACTTTTGTTTCTTAAATGTCACCTAATTAGTATGCAATCATATCATCTTGCTTTGGATCTTAGCTACCTCACCATGATCTGTCAATACTCTTCATGCACCGAGCTTCCAACTCACCCCTCAATTGTTTTCTTACAATATAGTACTCAAAAGTGCATCATGCATGCATTGTTAATAGAGCTTTAGTAAGAAGATGAGAAGATGCTGTTTCAAAGTATGATTATCTTTTACTATATGAAATTGTCTGCCTGCAACAGAACATATTGAAGGCAAGGAAAATCTCTAGATCTGCAGCTAGCTACTGTTATATTGGTTACTTCTTGGTGGCGATGTTTAGGCAATGTTCCCAGCTAGACAACTATTAGTTTATGTTACCCTTTTGTTTGTTGCAGTTACTTGTCTCATTAACATGTGAAAAAACTAGTTGATGCATACTGGTTTTGCAGAAGTTCATGTTCAAAACAATATTTTTTAAGAGTATTACTTTTTTCCAACTTGTGATTAATAACTTCTTGTAGCCCTTTCTATGATCCTGTTGATTTGAAAATTAGGAAAGATAAAAAACACTCATACTTTGGTTTCTTGCCATTTACACTATACTATTGTATAGAGATTGTCTCAGAGATGTTGTGAAGGAAAAGATTGTAAGGAGGAGAGAGAGATTAGCTGAGTTTTTATATGATTCTCTGACCCTAAGTATAACTTTTAAGTTTCAACTATCTCTTCTCACATTTTGCTGACAAAATGACATCTTTACCTTGCACCCATATCATTGGACCATGCATCTCCTCTTTACTTGTGTTTTTACCATAATACTCTCCTAATTAAAATACACAATTTCCATTATTGATTTGCCTTTTTCCCTAGATTTTAGAAAAGTTGTGATATCTACCGTTTTTTAATCATCTACCGAATATTTATAAATCTGTTTTTCATTAAAATTATGCATTTTTACGGGTACTTTAGACTTCAAACTAGATTTTTAGGGAAAAACATGTATCTTTACGGCATTTTCTAAATGTTCCTTAAAATCCCATATTTTACTTGCATTTATAGTGATATTTTTGAAAAATATGATAACTAACATGCATTTTTGAAATGTTCGGAAAAAAAAATGCACACATGCTTGCCTAATATTTTGAAAATACTGGTTAAAATGCATGTTGGTTACCCGCATTTTTCAAAAAAGCTGGTAAAACCATGTAAATTTTTAGATTTTTTAAAAATCCAGGTGTTTTATTTTTTAGATTTTTTTTTATGTAAATACCCTTATTTTTCAAAAATATTCTCTAAATAACTCACTTTTCAAACAATTTCCCAACCTACCCCGTTTTTAGACAATTTAATAGGAGTTGTCAATCCAATTGACGACCATGTACAAAATTAAAGAGGTGTCGTCAAGGGGTGTCGCCAATTGGTTTGGCGACTGTTCTTTAACTTTGTACATGGTCGCCAATTGGATTGGCGACTCCTCCTAAATTTGTCTAAAAGTGAGATAGATTGAGAAATTGTTTTAAAAGTGGGTTATTTGGGGAATATTTTTGAAAAATAGGGATATTTACATAAAAAAAATTATTTTTTAGGGTTAAATATATTTTTCGTTCCTCTAAGTATACCAAAATTCAAGTTTAGTCCACAAAACATTTTAGTTTAATGAATCGTCTTCCACAAGTTTTCCTTTTCCAATTTACATCTCTACCGTCTATTGAACTTAACACGGACGCTGATTTGACATTTTTTTTTTTTAAATTGATGTTGCAGATGTAGCCTATGCCACATGTGAAATGTATCTGATGACTCATAATCCAAGTAATTCACGTCTAATATATATTAATGTTGCTAACCCTAAATTTCCTTCTCTTCCCAAATTTTACTTTCACCCTACCGTTTTCACTTTCTGATTTTTGCAGTAGGTGAGGTCAAGTCCATTTTGTTCAAAGTTTGTGTAACGTTTGTTTTTAGTAACTTGAACTAAGTTGTTTGTTTTTTCGCTTATGTTTGTAGTTAATGTGTTTGGTCCGTGGTCTCAACATTTCTTTGCAAAGGTGGTCATCTGTGGTCCTCGACAATAAAACTGAGGTAGCTCCACATGTTTTATCTTTACATTTTATTGAAATTTGCGCACATGATATGTATTTTAATGGTAGTTTGATTAAATTATTAGGGTTTACTTCGTGGGTCCATATTTGACAGTGAAAATCTCAAAAAAAACATCTATTATGAGACGGAGGAAATATAATTTATCTTGTTGGAATAATATTATCTTGACAAATCTTTACACTATTTTTATAAATTTGTGTGGTTGAAACATCTACCATTTACCTTGTCCGAATAATACTTTAAAAAAAAAATCAATTGAGAATATAGACTAAAATCCCCATAATAATCACATTTAGACACCATTTTTATAAACTAGATAGAAATTTGTCCAAATAATAATCATATTTAAACACAATTTTTAAAAACTAGATAGAAATTTGTCCAAATAATATTCTTCGAATAAGATAAATAATGTGTTTTGAATTGGCCAGATATACCACTTAAATGTGCGGGAAATATAAATTGACCAAAATACCATTGAGGCCAATCTATAAAAATATTCAAATTCTAATCAAGTCAATTCAACGAGGGCTAGGGTTCCCAAATTTGGAGGAAAGAAGCAATATTGGCGACTATCATTCTTACTCAAATACGAATCCACGGGAGATACTGCAAGTTATTGACATCAAGCTGCTGCGGCGGTGGCTGCTACCGGTACAATGCTTAATCACGATTTCTTCAGAACCACAAGTGAGTTTTTTTTTCTTTGTCAAATTATTAGCTCAGTTTTACCATTTGAAGTACATAGGAATGCGTCTAGTTAGCTTGTGTAATTAGTTTTGAAACTAACTTCAAGTTTCTTTTAGTTTTATTGTCATGATTTTGCACCTGTTTTGGATTATACTTGATTTTTTGTGAAATTTATCATCAAATCTTTTCTTCTGGTCCATAATATAAATAAGAGGAGACACACCTGGGGATATTATTGTAATATCATTATAGTTAGGAGTTAGAGCGAGTTACACAAATGGTTTGCCTTTGTCCACTAGTTATCATATAGTGAAGTGGCGGGCATTCTAGAATATGTGCCAATAACATTATAGTTCTGTCTTATTCAATTCATAATCACTATAGACTTTTTAATCTTTGTATGTTTATTAAGACATTATAATTAAATTAAAACATTTCTTTGTTTATTTTCTATTGATGATTATAATATATTGAATTCATTAGCTTATGTCTCAAAGTTACATTTTATTTTTTTTACTGGGATTCAATATTTGATTTTGATCTTGCATTAGACAAGTGTTAAAATTTGAGCTGTGTCTATTAAGGCATCAAATGGAATCATGGTCCCATACTGAAATTCAACTTTATACAACATTATTGACCTTTATTTAATCCATAAAGTTATGGTAGAGTTGTTACATTTTTGTATGGTACATGGTTCATACTTCATCTGCAAACAATTTATTGAAAGGCATAACGATATTTTACAAGGCATATAGACTATAAACACATCAATTTGCAGAAGCACTATCAACAAGCACCAGTGGTCTAGTGGTAGAATAGTACCCTGCCACGGTACAGACCCGGGTTCGATTCCCGGCTGGTGCATTATTTTTTATTTTTGATAGAATTAGAAGACCCTAGAGATTTTTGTCCAATTATCATATCTCTATTGTATTGATTTATGTCTCTGGACACTCATGACTATTGTTCCATCTACTATTGACACTGTTAATTTGCAGGATCAGACTTAGGGGTGGATGATTTCATTTTTCTGTTTCACTTCCATGATAATGATATTTTCAATGCAAAATTCATATTATATCAAAATCTTGCATTCAATAATGTAATTCATTTGCATGCACTATGATAGATGACTGCATTTCTTATATCCACATGTCTCTGTTGAAAAGACAAGAACTGCATTAGTTATTGTTTCAATGCATTAAAATAAAGCTATAAACGGATGAATGAAAAAGAGACCAACCTATTTTCATAATCACCTATATATGTGTTTTTTATGCATCTCATTTCGTGTCTAATTTAAAAAATTAAACTGCTTAATGGTTAACACATGTGAGATCGTGCGATCTCAACTCTGATTCAAAAAATTTCAATTATGTAGTTAGATATATATTAATTCAAAGCAGTTAAATCATCTTGATTTGATTCTCGTCTTCCAACTCATCCCTATAAAATGCATCACATGGATAAACAGCATCTCTGCAAATCATGCAGTCTTTGACCTTGTCTGCCTCCACTGGATCAATTGGAGGCAAGAGGAATCTTCTTGTTTAGGCACCAATACAATTAGTACATTATGATGGCTATATTTTACAAGTATCCCCAACTTCATATCAATTATTTAATCAATATTCATAATGCATGTTAGCTCCTAATTTTAGTACTAATTCAATGGTTCTCGGTAGATGAAACACAACTACCTTCGTTATCTTTATTATTAGCATATAAAATTTGTGAATATGTGCAATGTTGTTATTTAATCACGGGCCTAATGAAAGTTTTAAGATTGACAACTCTGATATGCATATAAATTGACTTTGAGTATCATGTTGGCATACTTAATTTTTGCAGAGGTTCACAATTATTTTATTTGAATCCTCCTCCACTTTTTTCATCCTTCATCATATTTTTTTACCAAAAAGAGAAACATAAATTTATCAAGTGAAAAAGTTTGTTGAAAGATAAGATTTTGAAGGGAACTGAGCAAAAAAGATAGATGTTGAAATAATAAGGATTTGGTTTATCTATATTCACAGAAAAAAGAAGATATAATCATAATCATGTACAGTTATGTTTCACTCATGGTGGAAAATTGAGTGCACACAAATTATATAGACACTATGATTAGTGGTTGAATATGTTAAGAAGTGAAACTCTATTTCTTATTAATTTTCTTGATATTTGTTCAACTCCTATTTCTAGATCTTGAATGCACATCTCCAAATCTTCCAAATCACTTTGAAAATTTTCAGTAGATGAAGACTTGTGGCTGATGAGAGACAACAAAGCTGCATCTACTTTCTCAAATTCATTTGTGTCTAAATCTTGAGAGTCACAAACTACTCTTTTAGAATGCATCAACTTGGATATTGCTGTCCATCTTCTGTTATTTGAGTGTCCTTTTGGATCACAGATAAATAGCAACAAATGTTCTAGCGAGCTTATAGTAACTGTTTCTGCTTCTTTCAAGAATCCTAGCATAGGTGATGAGTTATTGTCTTTGTTGTTTGAGGAAGAAACAATCAACTTGATTGCTTTCAAATTTACCAAAGCCTTCCGAATTTGCTTCTTCATGTTCTTCCTCAAAGCCATGTATTTTACTACCTCAACTTTGAATCCAGTTTCAATTCCTCTCTTTCTTCTGATGATCGACTGTAGTTCATGTGTGTTTTCCTTTGATAGAAGAAGGCAATCCTTAGCTATACTGAAGATATCCAAGATCCTAAGTGATCCTTCTAGTAGGTCATCGACACATTTTTCATTGCACTCTTGTGCTAAGGTTTGTTGTTCATTTGGTAATTGAAGTAACTTATCGATGCAATCCTGCAAATCCTGCATGCCATTAAGTTTGTTGCATATCGAAGATGATGACTCTGAAGAGGCACCTTCTGAAGTCTTCAATCTTTGCAAATTGTCCTCAAATTGTGATATAAGAGGGTGAGATGTAGATGGTAAGCTGTTACTGCGAAGATGCAGAGAGCTTTTTGTGTTTGTTTCAATGATTGCCATTTTTCTTCTCAGAAAACAGAAGTTTAGAAGGTGAAAATATACAAGAGTTTATTTGAAAACTTGAGTTTTGGCTGGTTTTTTCGCTTCATATATATAACATACAAATCAAGCAGACAAGAAGAATAATTTTGTTTCTTAAATGTCACCTAATAAGTATGCAACTATATCATTTTGATTTGGATCTGAGCTGCCTCACCATGATCTGTCAATACTCTTCATGCACCAAGCTTCCAACTCACGCCCCAAATGTTTTCTTACAAAATGGCATATTTACATTATAATACTCAGAAATGCATCATGCATGCATTGTTAATAGAGCTTTAGTTAGAAGATGAGAAGATGCTGTTTTAAAGTATGATTATCTTTTACTATATGAAACTGTCTGCCTGCAACAGACATATTGAAGGCAAGGAAAGTCTCTTGATCTTCAGCTACTGACACTGTTATATTGGTTACTTGGTGACAATGTTTATGCAATTACTTGTCGCATTAACATGTGAAAAAAACTAGTTGGTGCAGCATACTGGTTTTGCAGAAGTTCAAGTTGAAAACAATAATTTTTTAAGAGTATTATTATTTTTTGTCAACTTGTGATTAATAATTTCTTGTAGCACTTTCTATGATCCCGTTGATTTGAAAATTAGTAAAGATAAAAAACACTCATGCTTTGTTTACACTATACTATTGTATAGAGATTGTCTCACCTCTCAAAGGAGTCCAAGTGCTGTTGTGAAGGAAAAGATTGAAAGGAGAGAGATTAGCCGAGAGTTTTTATATCACTAGATTGGTTTTCGTGACTTTAAAGCCTTTAATATGGCAATAGTGGTGAATCATGGGTGACATATAATGACTAATCCAAATACATTGGTTGCTAGAAATTTTAAAGTGATGCATTTTCCTACATCTTCCTTCTTGGATGTTAATATTGGGAATAATCCTAATTTTGTTTGTAGGAGTTTGTGGAAATCTCGTTGTTTTTTAGCTCTTGGTTGTAGATGGAGGATTGGTGATGGTAGAGAAATCAAGGTTATGTAAGATCTTTGGTTGAGAGGTGATAGAAAGGGGTGGGTAAGTGATCCACAATACCCTGATGTGTACAACATTAGTGTTAATGATCTCAGGCTCCACGATGTTAAGTTATGTGATAATTATAAAATTAGACACCTTTTCATACATGATGTTGCTAAGGCAATTTTGGATGTCCCTCTATTGGATGAGGTGAGTGAAGATGACTTGGTTTGGAAGGAGGGATGGGGAATATAGTGTCAAGACTAGGTAAAAGATTTTGAAGGGTGATCTAAGGGAGATGAGGGACATTAGTGAAGAGGGGGAATGGGGTTATTTGTGGAAAATTAGAGCATCACATAATACGAAACACTTATTATGGAGAATTTGATGTGATTGCTTCCCAACTCGGGTGAGACTTAACCAACACCATGTTCCTTGCCCTGTTGTGTGCCAGTTTTGTGATATAAATGTAGAGGATGATTGACATGTTTTCTTTAATTGCATCGAAACCTTATAGTGTTGGAATGGAATATGTTTGTGTTAGGTTATTGAATATAGGATACCAAATTTTATCGACTCTAAGGAGGTGATTCGTGATATATGTTGTAAGGAGGATCGTAGGACAACGAGTAGATTAGCTACGATATTATGGATACTTTGGAACAATAAAAACAATTGGATTTGGCATAATGCAAAGTTGGAAGCTAATATTTTGGGTTTATAAGCGTTCTACAGTTGGAATGATTGATTTCTAGCATAGAACATTCATGAGGATACCAAACTAGCCCAATGACAACAATTTTGGGAGCCACCTATACAAGGGTGGGTGAAATGTAATGTGGATGTTGGTTTTAATAACATAAAGAGAACAACAAATAAGGGATGGTGGTTTAGAGATAGAAATGAGAGGTTTATAAATGCGTGAGTAACGTAAGATTTTGGTATCTATTCAATCTTGGAAGTTGAATCAAGGGTTGAAAAAGAAGCTATTCAGGTAGCCACTCATTTGCAAATAGATCATGTCACATTCGAAAGTTATTCACAGATGGTGGTCCAAGCTATTCATGCGAATAACGGTGGTAACTCTGAGTTTAGTTTGATTATTTCTTGTATTAAGAACTTATTACTTTGCAATCCCAACTTCAAGGTGAAGTTTGTTAAGCGTCAAACGAATTCGATTGCGCATTTGTTAACTAAAGTGGTCGATTCATGGACTAGACATGATGTTTTCCATTTGATTCCTCATTGTATTGAACAAACTTTGATTAATGAAATGAATTAAGTTTTCTTAATTAAAAAAATAGTGATAATGAGGAGTGAAAAATAAATTGGGAGGTGATAATATATTTTTTTGTTGATGGCAATGCCCCAGTAATGTTACATAAATATGTATTAAAAATCATCATTGTGAATAAGTGCAACTCTTTTAATGATATATAATGGAAGTGCACTAATATTATTACATAAATATGTTTTAAAATCAATCATTAAAGATAAATATTTTTGTATAATTAAATATAAGAAAATTAAAATATTTGCGAGAATATTAAATTACGCGTTACAAATCTCTCTGTCACTTAAAACACATAAATTGAAAAAAAAAATTATTGTCCCATCCTATAGAGGAAAAAAACCATATGGAAAACTCAAAATGCTCCTCAAATTCCAGAGATACATCTCCGAACGCATCATTGTCTTAATTCAAAACGTTACAACTGATCCAGCGATGCATATCCAACATGCATCCCACTGAGGCACACCAACATATTTTGTAAATACGAATCTGGAGACGCATCTCTGTGTTTTTCCAAAACACACCCATGCATCTCTATTTGAAAGACCTCTTTTAAACATTTATTTATATGTAGATGCATCTCCGATTAGGGTTTATGAAGATCCATCTATGTAATCAGTCAAAATATTGCAAGTTAAGTTAGTTTTATTGTTACTCAGAGGAAACTGGCTATTTATAAATGTTAAGGCCCCTGTTATGTAATGAGAATTAAAACATACAACCAATATGAAAAAATGACATATATAAATCTGGAGCCAAAATAAGTCATCATGACATACACAGTAAAGTCGAAATATACAATAAAGTCAAAATAAATAAAAATAAAATACAATCAAACATAAATTCAAACTACAAATACTATCAACTATTGTGTATGCCAGACTCAAACTCTTCGGCCTCCTCTTACCCCGTACTCCGATGTTGTCTCCAATACATCATTGTCTCTCGTGCCTCCGTCATAATGGCATTCAAAGTACTGAGATAGCTAAATTCACTTTAATCTTAAGTATAACTTTTAAGTTTCAACTATCTTTGCACTCATTTTTCATTAAAATTAAAAGCTTTACATTTAAAGTTTTCTATTCATTTCTACAAAAGTTTTCCCGAGTCTTGACAAAATTAACACCAATATCATTGGACCCAACATCCCCTATTTTCTAATGCTTTTACCACAATACCCTTATATTTAAAAATACAACTTCCATTATGCATTTGTCATTTTTCAGAGATTTTGGAAAAGTTATGATATCTACCGCATTTTTTGAATCATTTACCTGAGATTTACAAGTCTTTTTCGTTAAAATTATGCATTTTTACCGACAATTTAGGATTCGTACAAGATTTTTAGGAAAAAAACATGCATTTTTTGCGACATTTTGAAATGTTGGGTGAAATCCCATATTTCACATGCATTTATACAGACATTTAAATTTTTTTTTATAACTAATATGCATTTTTACCGGCATTTTTGAAATGTCCAGTAAAAATGCTTACAAGCTTACCGACAATTTCAAAAATACCATAAAATGCATGTTGATCACCGCATATTTAAAAAAAACGCGATAAAACCATATTAATTTATAGATTTAAAAAATCATGTTGTTATATATATATATATATATATATATATATATATATATATATATATATATATATATATATATATATATATATATTACTGTAGTGAGGATCAAAGAAAGAGATAACAATATAGTTTCTAGACTGATCAACAAAGTAGAGAGAACAACTACATAGAGCTTTGGTGGAGGCGACCTAGATGACAAATAATTTTGAATGAATTTGTTTTAACTAAAATTGAAGTGAAAATTTCGATGTTATTTTTGGGTAAATTGCGGGAGTTCCCCTGAATAGTATTATCTAGACAAGGTAAATAGTGGCAATTTCAACTGCTAGTTTTCAAAAACCGCATAAGAGTTTATTCATATAGTATTATTCAGACAAGCATATAGGTTGTGTCTCGGTTTAACTACCTGAACGACACAAAATGAATAATTTTGAAAATTCACAGGATTTGAGATAAACATGTAAGGTGTAATATTGAACTATCATCTTTAAAAAGCGACAAAAAAGTTATCTTAGGCTAGTATGGTCATTCATTAAGGGAGGGGATTACTAATTATACATTATATATTGGCTTATTTAGTCCTGAAGTCCCATAACTTAATTTCACATTTTAGTTTGATCACTTATGTAATATAAGTTACAATTAAATCCCTTAACAACTGTTTCGTTAACTAACTTGATTCATTTCATTAATTTGGCAGTAAAAACGTTAAGTTTGCTTATGTGGCATGACAACAAGGATTAATATGCATTTGTGACTCAAGATATTGCATTATATTAACGTTGTAACCTCATTCTTTGTTCAATGTTCATTTTCACGTTAAGATTACTATTCATAATCTTCTTCCTCCTTCTTTTTCCAAATTCATCATCTAAACCGTTTTCGTCATAAATTCTACCAATATGTCAATGAACTCTAACAACTCTTCAAAATCAAACACCAAAAGTTATGGGTCATTTGGATTTGTGGTAATAAGAAACAAAATGATGGATTGTTGGTGCCAAGAAGAGTGTGTAATGCGTATTGTTACAGATCTGAACAGTGTTAAAGTTGGGAAGAAGTTTTGGGGTTGTAGGAATTACATAAATCAATTGGAGAAGGGATGTAATTTTTTCAAGTGAGTAGGTGATGAAGTTGTTGATGGAAGGGATTTGAAGATTAAAAGACAAAGGAAGAAAATTGTCAAGTTAAAGAATGAGGTTTTGAGCATAAGAGGAATGTTGAAAAATGCAATTGTGTTTGACATTATTAGTTTAGAGTCTAATTTAGTTTTTGTAACCATATATTTGAAATATATTTGTGGGCAACTTAACATGTAATTTGCTGTTATGAAATGAACTGGGTTCAATGTTATAAGTGTTATCCCCTATTTTACCATTTCTGTTTTGGTATGATTTAATGCTCTATAATGTTGCAAAAGGTTGATTTAAGTGAAACAAAAATATTATATGAGGGACTTGACTGAAACATTGGAAAGAATAAGTTGATGCAAATTGTTTACAGTTATATGTTGAATCATGTAAATAACAAGTTGATGAAAATTGCTATAAAATATATTGTTTCATAAAAGCATGTGTTCTTTTACACTGATACAAAAGGGCATAGTGTTAGGATTCATTGCCAGTAATAAAAAAAAGAAGCCTAATTTAGTGTTCATTGACACTGATAAACAAAAGCCTAATTATGTGTTCATTGACACTAAGTTATATACAAACAAGAAAAATGTGAAATTGGATCAAGTTGCAGTTGTTTCAGTCTGAGTTGCTTCAAGCTGAGTTGGTGCAGACTGACTTGCTTTAGATTGACTTGGACCAAGCTGAATTGGTTCAGGCTGAGTGGTCTAAGTTGGTGCCGACAATTTGTAGGTTGCTTTATTGTGCCCCATCATGTGACATATATAAAGTAACTAATTGAGAAATATGTTTAAGGAATATGAGAAACCCTAAATTAGAAATACAACTAAGAAAGAGGAAAACTCCTAGACAGTTTGCATTATTCATACCTTAAAACTGATGATGAACAATGTTTTTCTTGCTCTCAGTAAGAAAGATTCCATAAATCCTAAAAGTGAAGATGAATGAAGTATTAGTAACAAAGATGAACAAAGTATCGTAAAGGAGGATGGACATAAATGTATGAAACAAACAAACTTAAAAATGGAGATTGATTAACATACTATCATACTCTAAATTTTGACCCTAAGATATAAACATCATCCGAAAAATCTACTGACCAAAGGACTGTGCCAAACTGGTTTGAACAATATCCCTACAATGGATCAAGATTCTTGAGTCCCTCAGAGGATTCAGGCAAAGAACCAATAATTAATATATAAGATTTTCAACCTTTCAGTCACTATTAAAGGGTTAAGGAATTTCAAATGATGAGAAATCTTTCAAAGACTGTACAAAAGTCTTAGTGATTTGGGCCCCGAGCCATCACAATCACCAATTAGAGTTTCAGTCAACTGAGCCCTCCAGATGGAATTTTTCATGCGAAAAGGAGCCAAGGACTCCACATATCATCAAGAATGTTTACATGACCATGACAAGCCATTTACAAGTACAAAAGGTGCAAAGAGCAAGGACTGTGAGATTAGGGTTTCATAGTGCCCAAATTAGGGTTTCTAACTAATCGGGGAACCGAAAGTCAAAATTTTCATATGGAAAAGATCCTATACCATAAGGAATGGTTTATATAGTTCATATACATCATGGAAGTCCATTCATAAGGTCAAAATACCTTAGAGGATGTTCAGTCAAAAAATCAGAAATCCAGGGGTATCTAATGTAATTTTCATTTGGACTAAAAAGTCAAAGTTTTACTTTTTCACCCAAAATGATCCTCATGACCTATATTTCAATAATATAAGTTCCATGAATGCATTTGATCACAAAAATTCAGAAATTTGAAGATAACTTGTAAAAGGAGCAATCTTTGAAATTTATAAAATTTTCTAAGTTATGAGAAAAAGTGTTCAAGTGGCCTACTTCCAAGCATCATAACTTGTGATCCAAGCATCAAATTTTGGTGAACCAAAGATTAAATGAAATATCTTATCACAAACTACAATTTATTCAACAAGGACAAACTCCAATTCCTTTTGGATTTCAAGTTGAAGATGAATCAAAATCAAGAAAAATACTGATTTTCAACACTTAGAAAAAATCTGCCTAAGTGTAAAATCAACAAAACATCAAAACATGAAGGGATTTTTCACAAAGTTCCAAGCTGATTCAGATCCTTTTCAAAACACCAATGTTGCCAACAATTCAAAGAACCAATTGGCATGAAAAGATCTTGCTTGTACATGAAGAAATCATGGATCAAAGTGAGCATCTCAAGCTGTTTTGCAAAAACAGATTTTTCACAAACTTGTGAAATCTGATTTTTTGAATCAAAGTAAAATGTCAAGTGAATTTAAGCATCTAAACAATTATTACAAGCCTGATCAAACCTGCAAATTCATGATTGCACCATGGAATTCACCAAAATGACATTCATAGAATTCAATATAATGCTTTTTAATCCAAGGGTCATAAAGCTCCAAAATGACATATTCTTGGATCTCTTGTTCAACAAGCAATAGGTGGATATAATCCAAGCATCAAACTCCTGAGGAATGTGAATTTCCTGCTGCATAGCTGAGCTATTTGAGAATTTCATCATTCACATGTAAGCGATATTTTCATAAAACCATGACTCACCATTGTGACCTCATCACTTCAAATCTTGGAGGCCAAGTTTGTTCAACATATTTTCCTATAAATAGAGACCTCATTCCATCATAAAAATTACACCAAAGCCCATGATCACTAAGTTTTCTATACTTTTGCTCTTAAAGACTCAAAACTAAATATTTTAAGCATTCACTTCTGATTTTTGAGTTTGAGCTAGCACAAGCTCAAACCAATTTCTCACACACATCACATATGATGTTTATGAGGTGTTCAAACATTTAGATCACCTCTGGACACATCCAACACAAAATCACTCATCAAAACCTCAAAAAGTCCTTGTTTTTACAACTTGAAGATCAGAAGTTGATCCAACCATTTGCAATCAAGTCCAAATGTTCAAACACACTCCATATAGTGTAGAGAAGTTGTCCAGATCATCATAACGTCTTTGTAACACCTCCATCTTGAAATCACAATTCCAGCTGCAAGCTTAAGTTTGGGTAAGCCTCAAACTAGGCCAAATCACAATCCATGCGTTGAGGAAGCAGTTAATGGAAAAGACATTAGCACATTGTTTCAAGGAAAAACTCATGATCAGAAAGCAGTAGAAACGGCTGATGAGACTTTTGGGATTTTTGTCATTATGACATGACGTCATGCGCATGGGCGAAGAATCACAACAGTTTTAGAACGCGGGGTAGTTGGTTTTAACCATGTTTTTGTCTGACCTAAGCTGGCGTCGAAAAGATGAATATCAAAAAAATGATATTTTCATCAAGATGGTCGAAAAGAACATTTTTGGGGGGTAATTTGTTATCCCTAAATTTCGACGCTAGCAATTAATGAGGTTATTTTGGCTTAATAAAAGACTTTTTTTTATAAGCTAAAAATAAGGTTTCGACCTAACTAACTAAAGGATGAAAGTTGAAGGAACCTATCTACAAGTTTCATACTTAGTAAAATTCTAAGTTTGGAATATTTTCTAAGTGTTGGAGGAATTCGACCAAGCGTATGTTCGACGAAGATGGCAGTTACCAAGGTTCTTGCACGTTCAATCTTGGAGGGATAATGTGGATAATCTTGGAGGGACAAGTGTCACCATCTTAGGATATTTGTAATAGAAACCGTCGAGAGCGGTTACTTTGTAATGTATATAAATAGCTTAGTCTAGTGTTAAAATAAGTGTGTGGAAATCATATGTACTAGTAACTCTGTATACTCAAAGTATCCGCGTGTAGAGAAACGAGTGCAGTGAGAATGTACGTGATTGAAACACCACCAATTTATCTTTATTGTCAAATTTATCTTCAAGTTATTTGCTTTTGAGGTCATTTATCATTTACAAGCCTTTATTTTAAAGCAATTTACATTTCAAAGTCATTTATCTTTTCAGCAATTTACTGCGTTTCTTTTATAATTCTAGCCCCTTTACATTTCCAGCAATTTAACATTCCTCGCCTTGCCTTTACTTTCCTTTAAAATTCCAAGCCTTGTCTTTACTTTGATTTATTTTGAAAGCCTTTGCGTTTTACTTTAATTTTCTGTTTTAAAACAAAATCTGAATCTTGTTTAAAGATTCAAGACCCTTATTTTCCCCCAAACGTGATCCTTTTTGCTTAACACATGTCCTAGAATCAATCTGGTCGATCCTGCGAGTAACTGATGGTATTTTTGGTATCTTCAGAGGACCAGTTGTTGTTTACCAATTTTGGGGTAAACAATGAGTTTAAGATATATTTTCCCTTCCATGACCAGCTTCACCAGGAAAAAAAATAAGAAATCAGAAAGTAGCAAAAACGCGATAGTTATTAAAGACCACAAAAATTGAGCTGTGCATACCTTTGTAAATGAAGATGAAAATGGATGTTGACAGTGCGAATGAAGATGAAGAAGGATGATAACTTCGATAGGGTTTTCTCACAAAGCTCAAGTGAAGTCAAAATGAAACTAGATGGGTTAAAATGAAACATTTAAAATTCCTTTATTTTTTTCAAAATGTCTTAGCATAAATCCATGTCACATAAGGAAGCTCAGCTAGACTGTCACCCTAGCAAAAACTAACAGTAATACACAATTTTTAACGGAAAGGATGACACTGGCTAACAAAAATACAAATAAGGGATCTGAAACAAACATTTATTATATAAGGGACTTAACTGAAACCTAAAATTAAATTAAGGGACCAAACGATGTATTAAACTTTATATATTTCTCTAAAACAACAACCATTTACCTTGCTCAAATAATACTATTTAAAAAAAAAATCAATTTTTAAGAATTGTAGTGACTAAAGTCCCCGTAATAATCACATTTAGATCAATTTTTTAAAAACTCATAACTTCTCCAAATAATATTATTCGAATAGATAAATTATGGTGATTTTAACTATCACAATTTTGAAAAACAAAAACTATATGGAAATTTGTCTCAATAATATTATCTGAATAAATATATGTCACTTATATGTGCGGGAAATATAAATGGACCAAAATGCCATTAATTTGAGGCAAATTTATAAAAATATTAATAGCAATATCTTATAATTAAAAAAACGTTAGTATTATTTTATCCTATGATAGGTCACAATCCTCTTATAATTTTTATTTTTTTTCTTTCAAAATTAATTTTGTCATTTCAAAAAACTAAAAATTTTTAATTCTTAAAATCAAAATTTGCAGATAAATCCATAAATTTTCTGTTTTCTTTCCGATTTATATGTGAATTTGGACTTTAAAGATTAAATTATTAAATTTGAAATGATAAAGATTGTTTTTGAAATAAAAAATTTAGAAAGAGTAAATCAGACTTATTTGACTGGGGATAAAATGGTATTAATAATGCCTTACAATTAAAAAAGAAATACAAAATTTGATCAAGTCAATTCAACGAGGGCTAGGGTTCCCAAATTTGGAGGAAAGAAGCGATATTGGCGACTATCATTCTTACTCAAATACGAATATGAAGTTTCAGAGGGTGGTGCTGCAAGTTATTGATATCAAGCTGTTGCGGTGGTGGCTGTTAGCCGGTGCTGTGGAATGGTGCCACGGCCACACTTTCTACAATGCTTACTCACGATTTCTTCACAACCGCAGGTGCGTTGTTTTTCTCACAGTCAAAGTATTAGCTTAGTTTTACCATTAATTGTCTCAAATAAGATTGTTATTGATGATGATGATGAAGAACAAGAACAGGAAGAGGGGGAGCCATCTCATGCCGATGCTTATTCCCGAAATTGATGGTCCCGTGGGTGAGGTTGAAGGACACAGGAATTCCTCTAGTTAATTTTGAAACTGATTTCGAGTTTCTTTTTGTTTTATTGCCATCATGTTGCTCCTGTTCTTGATAATACTTGATATTTTGTGAAATTGATCATCAAATCTTTCACTGGCTACAAATGGTCTCATATAATCCATGTTTTCTTATTGCAAAAATATGTCCTCATCCATACCATATATATATATATAATTCCCCATACTGAAATACAACTTTATAGAACATCCTTGACCTTTATTTAATCTATAAAGTTATGCTACAGTTGTTACATTTTGTATGCTGCAGGGTGCATACTTCATCTGCAAACAATTTATTGAAAAACAGTACAATGATATTTTACAAGGCATATAGACTATAAATACATAAATTTGCAGAAGTACTATCAATAAGCACCAGTGGTCTCGTGGTAGAATAGTACCCTGTACAGACCCGGGTTCAATTCCCGGCTGGTGCATGATTTATTTATTTTTATTTTTGATGGAATTAGAAGACCCTAGAGATTTTTGTTCAATTATCGTATCTCTACTGTATTGATTTATGTGTCTGGATGTCCATTTTATTTGGTGTTGATCAGTCAATTGACTCGTTCTCATGACTATTATTACCTCTACTATTGACACTGTTAATTTGCAGGATCAGACTTAGGGGCGGATGGGTGTGTTGGATGTGAGTCAAATGGTTTCTTTTTTCTCTTTCACTTCCATGATAATGATATTTTCAACGCAAAATTCATATTATGTCAAAATCTTTCATTCAATAATGTAATTCATTTGCATGCATTATGGCAGATGAAACCATGACTGCAATTCGTATTTGCACATGTCTCTCTTGAAGAGACAAAAACTGCATTAGTTATTGTTTCATTGCATTAAAATAAAGCTATAAACAGATGAATGAAAAATAGGCCAACCAATTTTCATGATCACTAATATATGTGTTTTTTATGCATCTCATTTTGTGTCTAATTTAAAAAAATAAACTGCTTAATGGTTAACACATGTCACATCTCAACTATAATTCAAAAACCATGTACTTTGAATATTTGATCAAGAAAAATATGTAATTAGGTATATATTAATTTAAAGCATGATAACCATGATCTAAATAAAGTTATCTAAAGCCATTATATCATCTTGATTTGATTCTCTTCTTCCAACTCATCCCTATATTTTTAACTTGGCATCACATGGATAAACAACATCTCTGCAAATCATGCAGTCTTTGAACTTGTCCGCCTAAGCAAGAGGAATCTTCTTGTTTAGACACCAATACAATTAGTACATTACGATGCCTATATTTTACAAGTATCCCCAACTTCATATCAATTATTTAATCAATATTCATAATGCATGTTAGCTCCTAATTTTAATACTAATTCAATGGTTCTCGGTAGATGAAACACAACTACCTTCTTTATCTGTATTTTATTAGCATATAAAATTTGTGAATATGTGCAAAGTTTTGTGATTGACAAATCGGATATGCATTTAAATTGACTTTGAGTATCATGTTGCCATACTTAATTTTTGCAGATGTTTACAATTGTTTTATTGGCTAAATTACAGTTTTGGTCCTCTGTTTTACCAAACTCACGATTTAAGTCCCCGGATTTTCTTTTTAAACAGTTTTGGTCCCCCATCCCAATTTTGGTCCAAAAAAACTTATTGTTCATGTATCCCCCATCCCAATTTTGGTCCAAAAAAATTTATTGTTCATGTACGGTTCATGAACAGTGCATGAATGATCCATGCATGAATGATTCATACATGCATGAATGATCCATACATGAACATTATATAAAGAGTACATGAATAGTGGATCAAAATTAAAATTGGGATGGGGGACCAAAACTGTTTAAAAAGAAAATAGGGGGACTAAAACCGTGAGTCTGATAAAACAGAGGGACCAAAATTGTAATTTAGCCTATTTTATTTTAATCCTCCACCACTTTTTTCATCCTTCATTATATTTCTTTTACCAAAAAGAGAAACATAAATTTATCAATTGAAAAAGTTTGTTGAAAGATAAGATTTTGAAGGGAACTGAGCAAAAAAGATAGATGTTGAAATAATAAGGGTTTGATCCCTAGATAATAATATTCACATAAAAAAGAAGATATAATCATAATCATGTACAGTTATGTTTCACTCATGGTGGAAAATTGAGTGCACACAAATCATATAGACACTGATTAGTGGTTGAATATGTTAAGAAGTGAAACTCTATTTCTAATTAATTTTCTTGATATTTGTTCAACTCCCATTTCTAGATCTTGAATGCACATCTCCAAATCTTCCAAATGGCTTTGAAAATTTTCTGTAGATAAAGACTTGTGGCTGATGAGAGACAACAAAGCTGCATCCACTTTCTCAAACTCATTTGTGTCGGAATCTTGAGAGTCACAAACTACTCTTTTAGAATGCATCAACTTGGATATTGCTGACCATCTTCTGTTATTTGAGTGGACTGTTGGATCAGAGATAAATAGCAACAAATGTTCTAGGGAGCTTATAGTGATTGTTTCTGCTTCTTTCAAGAATCGAAGAATAGGTGATGAGTTATTGTCTTTGTTATTTGAGGAAGAAGCAATCAACTTGATTGCTTTCAAATTTACCAACGCCTTCCGAATTTGCTTCTTCACGTTCTTCCTCAAAACCATGTATTTTATACACTCAACTTTGAATCCGGTTTCAATTCCTCTCTTTCTTCTTATGACTGACTGTAGTTCATGAATGTTTTCCTTTGATAGCAAAAGGCAATCCTTAGCTATACTACAGATATCCAAGATCCTAAGTGATCCTTCTAGTAGGTCATCGACACATTTTTCATTGCACTCTTGTGCTAAGGTTTGTTGTTCAATCGGCAATTGAAGAAACTTATCAATGCAGTCATGCAAATCCTGCATGCCATTAAGTTTGTTGCATACCGAGGATGATGATGCTGAAGAGGCGCCTTCAGAAGTCTTCAATCTTTGCAAATTGTCCTCAAATTGTGATATAAGAGGGTGAGATGTGGATGGTAAGCTGTTACTGCGAAGATGCAGAGAGCTTTTTGTGTTTGTTTCGATGATTGCCATTTTTCTTCTCAGTAAACAGAAGTTTAGAAGGTGAAAATATACAAGAGTTTATTTGAATACTTGAGTTTTGGCTGGTTTTTTCGCTTCATATATATAGCATACAAATCAAGCAGACAAGAAGAATAATTTTGTTTCTTAAATGTCACCTAATAAGTATGCAACTATATCATTTTGATTTGGATCTGAGCTGCCTCACCATGATCTGTCAATACTCTTCATGCACCAAGCTTCCAACTCACGCCTCAAATGTTATCTTACAAAATGGCATATTTACAATATAATACTCAGAAATGCATCATGCATGCATTGTAAATGGAGCTTTAGTTAGAAGATGAGAAGATGCTGTTTTAAAGTATGATTATCTTTTACTATATGAAACTGTCTGCCTGCAACAGACATATTGAAGGCAAGGAAAGTCTCTTGATCTTCAGGTACTTGTTGGTGGCGATGTTTATGCAGTGTTCCCAACTCAGACACCTATTAGTTTATGTTACCCTTTTGTTTGTTGCAGTTACTTGTCTCATTAACATGTGATAATACTAGTTGATGTATACTGATTATGCAGAAGTTCACGTTCAAAACAATAATTTTTTAAGAGTATTATTACTTTTTTTCAACTTGTGATTAATAATTTCTTGTAGCCCTTTCTATGATCCTGTTGTTTTAAAATTAGGAAAGATAAAAAACTCTAATGCTTTGGTTTCTTGCCATTTTTACAATATACTATTGTATAGAGATTGTCTAAGAGCTATTGTGAAGGAAAAGATTGAAAGGAGAGAGATTATTACCTGCGCACTACGCAGGTAGATTATCTTTTATTTTTTTATGAAGTTTTTTTATTTATGTTTTAAATCAAGATGATATTAAAGGGAGAATCAAGGGTTCTCTAATCTCTTTACATAAAACATGGAAAGAACCGATAAAAGAGAGATTACACAACAATTGGAATTAAGAAAGAAATAGTAAATGATCTTTACTAAACTCATAGAAACTACAATTGTAATGGATAATTTCTCCGCAAAAGACAACTTCCAAATTAAAGATTTTATATCCCCCACCATATTGTTAATGTTTCATACATCCCTCCGGAAACAAACACCATTCCTAACAATCCATATACTCTAAATAATTGCTAGCCACACAACTCTCAATTTGTCCTCCTTAATCTTTTTTACACGTACTATTCCATAAAATTCGGAAGACACTCTTCCTCCATCTCCTCCCCTTTATCAATCCAAGTGGCTATCTCTCTCCAAATCTTCCTAACCACATTGCAAGCAAGAAACAAGTGCTTCAAAGTTTCCGGAACCACCCCACAAAAAACACAATTCAAAGAGTTAGTAGGATAGATTATACCTCTAATAACCAAAAGGTCCTTTGTTGGGAGTCTATCCACAAAGAATCTCTAACCAAAAATCTTTATCTTAAACGGAACCTCCATTCTCCAAATTAAACTCAATACTAGGAATGACAATGGACAGGGTATGGGCAGGGTATTATAGTACCCATCCCCATATCTGCAGTTTATAAAAATCTCCGTACCCGAGTCCGTACCCGTGTGGACATCAATATTTATACCCGTACCCATACCCTATGGGTACCTAAGTACCCGTATCCATACTCGTTTACCCGCATTTCTAATAAAAATAATTGATCAACTATTATTTATCATGTAATTTTATGTTTTTAATAACACGAAAAAAAATCTAATAATGTTATTGTTGAATTAAGAAAATAAACAAACATTTATATAAAAATGCATACAAGTTTAATAGTGATGTATTTACTAAAATTGATAAATAAACTTTTATAAATAATTATAAAAATAAAAAATACATAAATATATATTGTGTGAGTATGGAACGGACTGGGTACTAAGGTACCCGAAAGGCTTTACCATATACCCCTACATCCATACATTTACCCCTACAATTTTTTCAAAATGCCTATTATAACCTTATTATATTTTATTATATTATTATTATTATTATTATTTTTTTTTACCATTTGTGTCAGACCGTCAGATTCTAGAAAAAATTGGACCCAAAAAACACGTTCCAGAAGACTTTTAATATGAGTTCCGGTACGTTAATTAACATACCGAAAGACTTTGTGTAAGTCTTCCGGTATTGTAATGTTTGCTCACCGGAAGACTTAATAAAAGTGTTCCGGACGAAACACTTTTATTAAGTCTTCCGGTATCCCTGAGTATGTGTACCGGAAGACTTTATGTAAGTGTTCCGATATTGTAAGAGATACAATACAGGAAGACTTACATAAAGTCTTCTGGTTTGTAATTTTTTTATTTATTTATATTTTTTATTAAAAAATATTTTTATTGTGTAGGTGCAGTACCTTTATACGAAAAAGAACCGATATGTGTGAATACATCAGATGTATTTACAACGTCAGAGAGATTTGGTACACGAGATGAGGTGATAAGATGAGTTAAAGACACCGGATTACGAAATAAAGTGACGGTCATCATCACTCGTTTAGATACACAAACAGGCAAGAGAGGAAGAAGTAACAAAATAATATTTGGTTGCGATAAAGGTGGGAAATACAAGGATATTCGTAGTGGAATAGAAAGTGCGACCAAAAAAATGCGGATGTCCATTTAAGATCAGGTCAACTCCGACAAAAGATGGATCTGGATGGAAGATTGATGTAAAATGTGGCGTTCATAACCATGATTTACCTGATAGATTAGAAGGTCACTCATTTTTTGGTAGGTTGACAGCGGATCAGAAGCAACATGTTGCTGATTTAACAAAGAGAAAGGTTGCACCTAGAAATATATTGCATTCCTTGCACGAGCGAGATCCAGATTGTGTCACTCGGATCACACAAATATACAAGCAGAAGAGTATGATGGAAAAAGAGATAAGAGGTCCTAGAAGTGAGATATAACATTTGTTTAAGCTTATCGAGGCTGCAGGTTATGTTTATTGGAGTAGAAAAAGAGACGACTCTGAAGTTATTAAAGATATATTTTGGGCACATCCAGATTCAGTTAAGTTGTTGAATATGTTTCCTATTGTGTTAGTTATGGATGACACTTATAAGACAAACAAATACAGGCAACCTTTGTTTGAAATTGTTGGCATGACATCAACCGAGTTGACTTTTGTTGTCGCATTTGCGTATATTGAGTCTGAGCAGACTGAGACTTTTTGTTGGGTGTTAGATAAGCTTAAACAATTGTTTGTCAAGAAAGATTTATTTCCACAAGTGATGATGACAGATAGAGATCTTGCTTTGATGAAAGCCGTTGAGACTGTGTTTCCACGGACAAATAATTTGCTATGTCAGTTTCACATTAACAAAAATGTTGGTGCAAAAAGGAAACTATTAGTGGCTCCTGATATGCAGGAGTCAATTGGAAAATTATGGACGGATGTTGTATGGGCTAGTGATGAGGTTGAGTATGCTCAACATTTAAAAGAACTTGAGCAAGAGTGTGTTGATTGTCCTAAATTTTTTGAGTACGTGAACGACACATGGTTGACACCACATAGACAAAGGTTTGTTTGCGCATGGATTAATCGAGTCCTACATATGGGTAACACGACGACTAATCGGTATGTTTTGATTTAGATCCCAAAATATACTTTTTGTGAATTTTGTATTTTTCTTACTTAGTTTAAATATGTATTATTATAGGGTTGAGTCTGCTCATTGGAAGTTAAAGCAGATGTTGGGTAACAGTATAGGTGACATGGTCAAATGTTGGGAGGCCATGAATGACAACTTAAAGATACAAATTAGCAACATTCGAGTTTATTTTCAAAAGAGTTTGTATGAAGTTGCACATGTCTATTCAAGTCCATTTTACACATATTTACGTACTTCAGTGTCGCGAGCTACATTGAGGTGCTTTGCTAAAGAGTTAACTAGAATTGATTATATTGGAACTAACAAGGACAAATGTCGATGTGCTCTTAGAACAACCTATGGATTACCTTGCGCGTGTGAGTTGGCAGGGTATAGAATTAGTGGTATTCCGATACCAATTGAGGTTGTGCATGTACATTGGAGGAAACTAAGTATGGAAATTAAGTTGGAAGAAGACTTAGATGAGGAATCAGATGTGGGTATGAAATATGCAATGGATGAGTTATGGAAAAGGTATAGGTCACAAGATGTTGTTGGAAGAAAGGCATTACATAGTAGGGTTTATGAACTTGCATTTCCCACAACGACTTCTTTGTTAGCACCACCTGAAAAAATAAAAACAAAAGGTGGAGTTAAGAAAAAAGACAAAAAACCTGAAGGGTATGATGTTTACAGGGATCCTTTGTATCATGAATATGTTGATCAAGCATCACAATCTTCACAACGACAATCTCAACCATCACAAAATTCAAAAAAGAAATCTCAACCATCACAACCTGTGAAAAAGAAGTTAAAATTATCACAAACTTCACAATCATCTAAATGATTCATCCTTCAATTTCCTTATCATATTAGGTCATTTATTGATGACGTAGTCAACGTATTGTCAGATGGTAATTGTGGATTTAGAGTGATTGCTTCATTGCGGGGTTATGCTGAAGATGGTTGGCCAATGGTTCGTCGGGACTTAGAGTTGGAAATTATACATAATGAAAGATCAGCTTTATATGCCAATTTATTTGCTGATCGGTTAGCTGAAGTGAGAGATTCTTTGAAGATAGAGGGAAGTGGTTCTCAACCAATAAATAAATGGTTGACTCTACCAGATATGAGTTACGTGATTGCGAATCGGTATAATGTGGTACTTTTCTGTTTAGGAGCCGAATGTTTGACTTTCTTCCCTATGACAACTACATTCTCACCGAATGTCTCATTTTATTGCATTGGATTTGTAATCTCAAATCATTGGATTCAGGTAAACATTGTTATAATTTGATATTATTAGTAAATGTTTTGAGTAATGTTAAATAATGTATTGTTTAATTTTGTATATAGGTTAACATGAAAGAAGGATTTCCATTGCCACCAGTGACAACAGATTGGAAGAACTTTCGTTATCCAACAACAACATCGTGGATGGTAGGATTTGCTACACGTCTACAACATTGGCAACAACTTACGCCTATATTATAAACACATTATGAATTATAAACTATGTTATTCATTTTTATTCATGAATTATATTATATGTTTGCTACACTTTATGAATTATAGTCGATGGAATTAAATTTTAATTTCAATTTTTTAGTCTAAAAACTATCAATAACATATAACATAAATATGATCGTACATATAAGTTCAAATATCAATATATTAAGAAATCAAGTCTAAAAAATATCAATAAAATATAACATAAACATAACTATACATCACTGTGAACGAGCAATACGTAAAGCTGCAAACAGATCAGCAAAATGTGGATCATCCTCTTCAGCTGCATTCTACTGAAGGTAGCGATGAATCAATGTAGACACACAACTCCAGGCAGGATCAGATGGTCCCGCATTGTACTCTGGAATAGATGCAACTAGCGGCTCATCATGGGTAGGCGGTACCAATCGAGGATGCGAAACACGATAATACCACTCAAGGTATCCATCCTCTACCTCAAATGGGGTAGTCGCCAGTGCAGCCGAACGAATCACCTGACCAACACTATGGATGTAACTAATCCACTCAACATCAATATCACCAGCCATCCTAAGATCAATAGGTGCAGGTGGAATGTACTGACGGTATCCAAACTGTCGAAGACACCTGTCAGGAATGTATGGAACAATAGTATCTCCCCACCTCAAACAACCCCTATATAGAGAAATCTCATCAAAAAGACGATGAACTCTATGATCCTCGAATGGCCGCCATATGACATCGGTCGGTGTCAGCTCATCCATAATAGGTCGCAACTCATCCACCTTTAACGCGCCTTGTTTGTTGATGGGCTAAAGACGTGTCTAATTATGTGTCTAGCGGTATCTTAACTGCAAGTGCACAGCCTATCGAAGTAATATTTAAGATTATCGATCCACAGGGACTCTATGGTTACTTAGTGCTAGATGAACTTCTAGTTTAGCTAAGGCGAAGGGTTGTCACGATTTTTTTTTGTTTTTAAAATATTAAAGGCGGGAATTAAATTTAAGTTTTAATAAAATAATATTAAGGCGGTCGGTATGTAATTATACTAACTTAGGCGGTTCAATCTAACCTAGGCTTATAAAGGTGTTCACTTAAACTATTCTGTAGAGGTTACCAGTTTAAATACCCTCAACTCACACTCTCGTGGTCTTATCTCAGATCTTACCCCTAAAGCCCTATGCCTGCTCTCGCTAGCCCATAAGTGTTTAGAGATAATTTTTGGAAACTTAGTAATTCTAATTTATTTTAAAGCGCTCTCGCTGTGTTTAATTTAAATGCCTAACTTTAGCTATCTGGTTAAAATCTCACACTCTCGTGGTCTTGACCTAACCTAATACTCTTTCCTTACTCTCGTAACGAAAAGGTCGATTTTAAATAAAAAGTATCAGCCAGAATGTTAAGTTATTAATTATTTTAAGTCTATGGTTAATTTTACCGATTAAGTTTGTTTTAACTACATACCGCCCTAAGGTAATTAGCTACTCATTTTTGTTGAACCAGACAGAGGCAGAGAAACAATAAACAAAATATTCATGGCAGAAAAATAAATAAATAACATAAATATTAAATTGCAAATAATATAAACCTGGTTAACAATAAAATGGCAGACTCCTTCTTCCACAGACCGGAAAGCTCGGAGTATTTGGCGGAATCGAAAATAACAAAATATTCTGAAGGTTTGGAAACAAGTAAATTTTATAACAATTTCCTGATGTTGGAAATTGTTATAGGTTGGGTTTGGATACAATAAAAATAGAATACTGAAAATAATGCTGAAACAAAAGTAAGGTTGTAAAATAAATCGGCAGAGCTTCCGCAGGAAATTGATAAAATAATGCTCTGTAAATTGTTCAACTGAATTATGCTATTTATAGAAGAATTAATGGGCTTGTGGCTGAATTTGTTGCATGGGCCTCGTAGAGCATTTGAGAGAATCTAGGAACGTGGATACAGGGTCAGCTGGAAAGTAGCAGTTTCACATGCACGTAGCCTTGTGACCAAGTCTGGGTCAAATAACCTATTTTTCCCTTGTCAAGGTCGTGACAAGGTCATCACGTTCGTGTCCCTTGAATTTTAAGTGTCACAGTTGTGACAAGGTCATCACGGTCGTGATTGCTTCTTTTGGGGTGTCACGGTCGTGACACCTAGGTGACGACCGTGAGTGCAACAAAATTTGCAGGTTTTTGCAGGTTTCTTCATTTCTTCATCTTTTTATGGTTGTTTTGGTTCCTTTTGCTCTTGGTTCATGATTTAGCTCCGTATACGATGTACCTGCAAAATGGTAAGGGAAACTCGAGGAATCGGGTGTTAAAACGATGATTATGCGATAAAACGTTAATGAAACTAAGCAATATAATCGATACATTTTCTCGTTATCAAACTTCCCCAAACTTAAACCTTTGCTTGTCCTCAAGCAAATAGTCGGTTGAAAATTGGCGGACAAGTTTTTATCGACGCATACACATAACAAACCGTACGAGGGATCGTTTTGTCGGATAAACCGGTAATGATAAAACACTAACGATACACTAATGACACAAGCAACAAGCTAAGTCGTCGACTTCCCGTTAAACGAAACAATCGGCAATCGCTTTACGATTTCACCTAGAGTTTTTCGATCTTATTTCGCCCGGTTTCATTCTAGCGCAATCACATTAAGCCCTTTGCCTTAGCACGCACGTAGTGGAGTAGCCGGTTAGCGACTTTGATCCTTTTTAAGCACGGGGTCTGGTACACGAGTGCGGTAACCCTACATACATTATCCGATTTGGAGGTTGTGGGGGATCGAGCCGTAGCACGCCCTACCAAGTTCAGTACCAGTACCTCTGAACCAACCCGCAATGGATTCCTTCTCATATTTCTCGTTTCTTATATGCGACCGTGTACTTTGGTGCAATTTCTTTTCATTTTGCATCGAGATATGAAGGATCATTATTGATTAGGCATCAAACGCTTATATTCATCGGCTCCCCACGTGGTTTGTGTTCAGACGGTGCTGACTGCTAGTATAAACTACTAGGGGTTACTTTTGAACTGAAACTTAAGGTGTACTCGTAATGATAATCGGAATGGAATCGCTTAAGTGGGAAGTCAAAGGTGTCAAGATTGTATTGGTCTTGTTGAATCGTTCTCAGCTTCCTAATTACGATTTCGTAGGCAAGTCGGGTAATGCGAATAATTAAAGATTTTTTTCGGTATGGCTAAATAAACGGGGAAAGTTCGAAACTAAAGAAAATATCACAAAAATCGCTCGTTTCATTAACTTACGAAAAGAAATACAACGGAATTGAAAAAGTGCGAAAAGGGAAAATGCGGGAAATTAAAGGTACCTCTCCCACACTATATCAGACATTGTCCTCAATGTTGTGATATAAGAGCGGTAAAAGTACAATACAAACTATGAAAATGAAAAACAAACATAAGCAAAGACTAAAACTAAGGCTGCTGAGGACCGCGTGCGCGGCTTCTGGTGCGGGAGCGTCTGGTAGGAGTCGCTTCAGGATCAGAACCGGTACCGGTAACAGCAGTGATGTCAATGCGTAAGGCCTCTAGCTCGCTGAAAATTTCTCCAAACTTCTCATTAGTAGCTTCCTGGTTTGTTGCAATAGTGCGGAGTAAAACATCATACTGCTCCTTCTGCCTTCGCTCCAGTGCGGCGTTCATCTGGTTCTGCTGATGAATCGCGCGGAGGACGTCCTCAAGAGTGAAATCCTGTGCAGGAGGCTGTCGGGTAGATGTCTCTGGAATGTCCTGGATAGGCTCGGCTGCATCCATCGCGTCCTGCATCTCATCCGCTGGAGGATCTGCCTGATCATCATGAATAGGGGCGTGGCCGGCAGCATCTGGTAGAACAAAGAGCCAGTTGGCTCGGCTGGATGGGTCGATGCGGTCACGGGACGGCAGAATGATGTGGTGATAAACAGTGCCGTGGATAACAGGGCTATACCTGCCATCCTCTCTCTGCGCAATCAAGTGAGCGGACCTGCAATAGCTCTTGGTGAGGAACTCGGCTTCTCTGAAAGGCTGATTTACGACCAAGTCACCAAGCCCCAACTGAATGGCGAGGGTGGTGACAATGCCGCCTATGAAAAATGGGGTGGATCCTCTTTGCGCAATGGCCTGGATGTGAGAAAGCATGAACGGGGCAGCGTTGATTGGCTCGTCATTGAGAGCGCAGTGCAAGAATAGAAGCTCCTTGGAGTTGAGCTTATGGTTACTCTCTCGTGCAAAGATGGTGTTGCAAATGATTCGGTGAAAATATCGGATTGTCGGGTTGTGGATGTGTGTAGCATTAAGGCTCTGAAAAGCTGAGGCACGGGTGTTGGTTATGTCGTGCCATAAAGTGAAAGCTGTTTCACTAAAATTATCCGGCACGCGGAGGTGATCTTCATTCCCGTGATCGAAGCCTAGCAACTCGGCTATCCTGTTCTGCGAGAGGTTAAACTCCTGGCCATGCAATCTGAATTTAGCGAAACCGGTAAGTTGACTCTGAGAACCGGCAGGAGTGATGTAATGGAATGAGCTAAGGAACTCCACTGTCAGAAGCTCGAATGTGGGCTGAGGCTGACTGCAAAGATCCCACAGACCGACTTTTTGAAGCAGGCTCTTGACACTAGTAAGCATTCCGAGTTCCCTCAAACAGACAGTGTCGATATAACGCGTAGGTTGCACACCGCGGTTCTGGAATCGGATGAATCTTTCTCTCTGGTTTTCTCCATTCTCACCCTCTCTGAATTGTATAGCATCCATTGCATGCAAGAACTAGAGTGAGAGATGAGGATTTGGGATTTTTGTGAAAAAGTGATAAAATGAGAGAAATAATGGTTCGGATAAATATTGGAAGGTGAGAATGTGATAGGTGTGGTGATAATGGAGAGGTTAATGAGTTTTAATTTGGTAATGGGAGGTTACGGAAGTTGGGGGAGATAATGGGTGGTTTTGAAAGTTATGGAGGAAGAAGAAGAAGAGGTTTCGAAAAGAAACAGTTCTGGTTCTCACGAATTCTATATTTAGGTTTGTCACGGTCGTGACAAGGAGGTGACGGTTGTGACACGCTAAATTAGCACGTCACGATCGTTAGGGGTGTGTGACGACCGTGAGGGTTGATTTCCTTTAATAATTTCCAGAAACATTATCTCTTACGCTTCATATAATTTATATAATAATTTTTTGGTCATTTCTCACTCAATATTTAATATAAACACCATATAATAAATATTTTCAATATAGTACTTGTATATTTGCATTGCACGAGAGATTTTATAGAAAATAAATCAATTCAAGCATAACAGTATATATAATGAAAACATATAAATTGATTAAATGGAAAATTTTTTGCAAACTAGAAGTGCATTGCATATGGTAATTGAAATGAAATTACATAAATGAAAATACGGTATGAAATTGTTTGCGAAAAGTAAATTTAACTAGAAACGAAAACAATGAGAAAAATAAACTAGATCACTTATAGCATTTTCAAAAGTGTTTCTTCAAATCTTCGATTGCGGAGTTCAAGTGATAGAATTGTTCACAGGTTATGTCAGTCAGACCTATAATGTCCAATCGCATGCTCTTAATTTCATCCTTAAATGTATTTATATCAGTTTGGTAAGCTTCAAGAGTGTTCATGATATTCTGTAAGTTGTTAGCATAATCTCCTTGATTCACTTCAGGGGTTTCAATAACTTCGTCAGTGTGGTCAATGTCATGGTAACCAGGAGGTGTCTCAGGGTCAGTTTCGACATCGGTCATTATATCATCTTTTATCTTGTAAGACTGAGGTGTTTCAGGAGTAGATGGATAATCAGGTGGGGTTAACTCATAAAGCCAATTATCCTTATTGTGAACACTTACTCTAGCATGGTTTGGTAGTGTGAACAAGGTTACTACCTCATTCCGGATTAGGTACTCGAAAGGTGGATGTCCTAAATTCCTTATGATATGGCGATTGAAGCAAAAGTTAAGATTCATAGGACGGATGGTGCCTAAACGGTTGCATCTGTGCAATTGGTATCTAAGTCCTAAGGCATCAGCAATCATGGTTACAAGACCTCCTACTAATATAGGTAATTCAGGTTCTTCTTGGATACGGGTGAAGGTTTGCATCATGAAAGGTACACCATTAACAGGCTGTCCATTAGTGAAACATGACATAATGAATATCTCATCTTTAGAGACTCCGGTAATGTTTTCTTCTTTTCCAAAGAAGGTGTGGGCAAGGATCTTATGGAAGTAACGGAGAGCAGGGTTATGTATCTCATCATTGTTCATGCTATTTGGTTCAGGGTGGTAGTTTCCGGTTAACGTTCCCCAAAAGAAATCCAGCTCAATGTCCATCAATTCTACCTGTGTGGTAGTAAAAGCAAAGGGTCCACTAGGGAATCCTAATAAGTCAGCTAGTTCTTTATGGTTAAAGTCATATTCTATTCCAAATAGGCGGAAACTGATAAATCCTTTCCTGAATCCAAAACCGCGCCTAGGTAGGTAAACTAAGGAGCTAAGGAACTCAAGGGTGAGCTCGCGGTAAGTCACAAACTTATGTTGAATCCGTGCATTCTCCCATCCAAGTCGGTTAAACAAGTACAGGATGCTATCATGTATACCTAGGGTTTCCATAGTCAGATCATCCGGATACAGGGTCAAATCCATTTGCCTCTGTGATAACTCTTCAAATTTCATTCTTTGGTTCCTACCTCTAAATTTGGTTTCCATATGGTTTATCGGTTGGTTAGCCATGGTCAGTGCAAATATGGAGGAAACAAACCAGGGGGAGAAGGAAAGTGGAAAAGACTTTTAGAAAATTTGTAAAAGTGATTTAAGATTAAAATAAAGAAAAATAAGGAAATGAAATGCATAATTTAAAGGCAATAATAGTAATAATGAAATAAAGCTATAAAATGACAAAACAATTAAATGAAGAATAAAACGATAAATGACAAAATAATAGATTGATAAAAATGAATTAAATGATTAAATGAGTAAATGGGTTGCCTCCCACTAAGCGCTGTTTTTATCGTCAAAAGCCTGACGTAATGCTTAGGTGTAGATTAATCAGGGGAATTAGTGGACAACTCTAAAAGCCTTAGACTATTTGCATAATCTCTATTTTCAACTTTATGATAATGTTTTAAACGTTGTCCGTTTATTATGAATGGTTCACTATTCCTACCCTTAATTTCTATTGCTCCACTCGGGAACACTTTATTTATTTCAAAGGGTCCTGACCATCTAGATTTTAATTTTCCAGGAAAGAGCCTAAGTCTTGAGTTAAAAAGGAGTACAACGTCTCCCACACTAAATTCTTTCCTAGATAGGCGTTTATCATGCCATCGCTTAGTTCTTTCTTTATATATCTTAGCATTCTCATAAGCATCTAGCCTTAATTCTTCTAATTCGTTAATGTCTAGGATTCGCTTTTCACCTGCAGCATTATAGTTTATATTGAGAGTTTTGATCGCCCAATAAGCTTTGTGTTCTAGTTCTACCGGGAGGTGACAAGATTTTCCATAAACTAATTTGAAAGGTGTAGTACCTATGGGTGTCTTGTAAGCGGTCCTATAAGCCCATAAAGCTTCATTAAGTTTAGATGACCAATCTTTCCGAGATATGGCGACAGTCTTTTCTAAGATTTGTTTAATTTCTCTGTTTGAGACTTCGACTTGTCCACTTGTTTGTGGGTGATATGGTGTTGCCACACGGTGTCTTACTCCATATTTAGATAGTAATTTGTCAAAGATTTTTGAAATGAAGTGCGAGCCACCGTCACTTATGACGAGTCGAGGCACACCAAATCTGGGAAAGATTATATTTTTGAAAAGCTTTATTACTACTCGTGTATCGTTTGTAGGAGAAGCTATAGCTTCAATCCATTTCGAAACATAATCAACAGCTACGAGTATGTAATTGTTACCGAAAGATGATGGGAATGGTCCCATGAAATCTATTCCCCAGACGTCAAAGATTTCTACTTCTAAAATTCCTTTTTGAGGCATTTCATCTCTTCTTGAAATATTGCCGGTGCGTTGACACCGATCGCAATTTATAACAGCGATGTGGACGTCCTTCCATAGATTAGGCCAGAATAGGCCGGCTTGCAAGATTTTTGCACAAGTCTTGGAAGTGCTTGCATGTCCACCATAAGGAGATGAATGACATTGAGCAATGACATCTTCTATTTCTTCTTCGGGAATACATCGACGAAAGATTCCATCGGGTCCTCTCTTGAACAATAATGGTTCATCCCAATAGTAATGTTTGAGATTGTGAAAGAATTTCTTTTTCTGCTGATAGGTTAAATCAGGTGGAAGAGCTCCTGCAGCTAGGTAGTTGACAATGTCAGCGTACCATGGCAGTCCTACAGTTGTCTGGATTGTTTCCACGGGTTCTGGTTCATTTAAGTCTAACTGAACTGGGTCGCTTCCTATTTGTGCTATCAGCTGTTCATACGGAAAATCATCGTTAATCGGCACTTGTTCAGGTTTAATACCTTCTATTCTAGATAAATGGTCCGCTACGACGTTTTCAGTACCTTTCTTATCTTTTATTTCGAGATCAAACTCTTGTAAGAGTAAAATCCATCTCAAGAGTCTCGGTTTAGCATCTTTCTTAGTTAATAGATATCGGATAGCAGCATGGTCTGTGTAAACGATTATTTTCGCTCCTACTAGGTAAGAACGGAATTTCTCAAGCGCAAAGACAACTGCTAACAATTCTTTTTCAGTAGTGGCGTAGTTCATCTGAGCAGAATCTAAGGTTCTACTGGCATAGTAAATCGCATGAAGTTTCTTTTCCTTCCTCTGGCCTAGAACTGCGCCTACAACATAGTCACTCGCATCGCACATGATTTTGAAAGGTAATCTCCAGTCAGGGGGTTGCATGATTGGTGCGGTGATGAGGGCTGTTTTTAGAGTTTCGAATGCTTTAAGACAATCTTCATTGAATATGAACTCAACATCTTTCATTAATAAACCAGTAAGAGGTTTAGTGATTTTCGAGAAATCTTTGATGAATCGTCGGTAAAAACCGGCGTGTCCTAAAAAGCTTCGTATTTCTCGAATGGTTTTAGGGGGTTGAAGATCTTTTATGACTTCTATCTTAGCTTTATCTACTTCAATTCCCTTGTCGGATATAACGTGGCCTAATACGATTCCTTCTCTGACCATAAAATGACATTTCTCCCAGTTAAGCACGAGGTTTACTTTTACACATCTTTCTAACACCATTTCTAAGTTTGATAGGCATCCTTCAAAACTTTGCCCGCATACAGAGAAGTCGTCCATGAACACTTCCATGATGTTGTCTATAAAATCTGCGAAGATTGACATCATACATCTTTGAAAGGTTGCAGGAGCGTTGCATAATCCAAAGGGCATTCGTCTATAAGCGAACGTTCCATATGGGCATGTGAATGTAGTCTTCTCTTGATCATCTAGATGGATAGGGATTTGGAAAAATCCTGAGTAACCGTCATGATAACAGAAGTATGAATGCTTGGCTAATCGTTCTAACATTTGATCTATAAAAGGTAGTGGGAAATGATCTTTTCGAGTGGCTTTGTTTAGTTTACGATAGTCTATGCACACTCTATGTCCCGTCACTACTCTTTGCGATATCGATTCGCCTTGAGCGTTTTTCACAACAGTGATACCTCCTTTCTTTGGCACTACATGTACTGGGCTAACCCATTCACTATCAGAGATTGGATATATTATTCCGGCATCTAGTAGTTTCTTAACTTCTTATTTTACTACAGTGCTAAGAATTGGGTTAATTCTTCTTTGAGATTCTCTGGAGGTTCTGCAATCTTCTTCTAGCAGAATACGATGCATACAGACTGAAGGGCATATTCCTTTGAGATCAGATATGTTATATCCTAATGCAGTTGGATATTTCTTCAAGACATCTAAAAGTTTCTTTGTTTCTATAGTTCCTAAACTGGAATTTATTTTAACTGGTCTTTTACATTCAATGTCTAAGAATTCGTACCTTAGGTTATTAGGTAAAGTTTTTAATCCTAATGTAGGTTTATCTTTGTAACCCGGTGAACTGACTTTAAAACAATGTTGCGGATAGCAAGAGTCGCCACCGACTTTTATTTTATCCATAAGGAAAGGTTATAAAAGAACAGGAAAGACCTTAGAGAATATTTTGGATCCGGGGGGTAGGTTATGAAAAGGGAAGGTGTTAGCACCCTTTACATCCATGGTTATCCATGGGCTCTTAGGTACTTAAGCTCACTTTTGAATTGTTTTGAAAGTGTAGTGTGTGAATAGGAAAATTTTCAGAATAGTTAATAAATAATCCATGTAAGGATGTGTTAAAAACATGTTTGAAAATTTGTTTGAAAATGGTTTAAGTGTGAAAATGTTTTGAAATGAGCTTAAGTACCTAGGAGTAACTTACCCTAATGTTTAAAGGTCTTTCTTATTCTTTATTCTTTCCTTTAGTAAGACTATCCCTACTATAATGGAGTAGGTAGTCCTTACTTTGGATGTTTAGGGACATATGAGGGACAACTTGATTTTTAAGGCAATGGTGGGGTGTAATAAGCATTTATAAGGGACTATCATCATTTTTCGAAAGGGACTCGATTCGTAAAGGCAACCATAAGGGACTTTGATGATTTTTTATTTGAGGGACTTGCTTTATACACCCCACTTAACCATTTATTCGTAGGCAACAAGAGGGATATCCTTAGAAAGTGAGACGGCGATTCAAAATCGACTTACGTGTGTGAAGTGTTTAAATTAATTATCTTTATTAGAAATTTTCTAAATTGATTTTAAATATCATACATGTTATCACTCCCTAATTACTAACCACAATGACAATAATAATTAAATAATTACATCCAGGAAACAATTACAAGGAATTAAAATAATAAGCAAAATATTAAACAAAATAATAAATAAACAATAAATAATAAATATAAGGGGTTAGTAATTAATAATAAATAATAATATGAAATTAATAAAGCAAAATAATTTGGTTAGTAAAATAATAATAATAATAATTAGAATAAATAAACATCAAAATAAATAATAACATGGTTAGTAATAAAAATTAATTAAGAGGTTAATAAAATTATAATAAGCAAAAATTAGTAATAATAATAGAAACCAAGAAATTAACATGCACAACCAAATATTTTCTAATTCACATACTAATTATTAAATCATTTTTTAAATAAATTATAATTACAAAATTTTAATCATTATAAATATATATATTTACAATTTATATACATATTCTAAGAAAAAGATGAATTTTTTTAAATAGCATATTAAAATTCAATTTCTATTATTCATTATATTCACAAATTATTTTTAATCATATGATTATCCTAAATTAAATTATTTCTAAATATTAAAAGAAAATTAATTTGACTTATAATTATGTTTACAAAAATTAACTATATTAAAAATTATATACATAATAATTATGATAAGAATTAGAAAATAAATTATTAAGAAAAATAGAATTAGGTTTTGAAGTATAAATTAGGGTTTGTTAGAAAAAATATTTTTTAGGTTTTTTTTTTTTAAAAAAAAAATTAAGTTTAATTTATATACAAAAATTAACTAATATACATGTTATAATAATAAAATAAATTTTTGAATAACATAATAGAAAAATTTAGAAATTTTAGAGAATATGAAGTTATTTCAAAATTTGAAATGTATTGATAATTTAAATTTTATTAAGAGTATGAAACAAATAAATCACTTAACTAAGAAAAATAGAAAAAATAACAAAAATTTGAGAACATACCTTGGCTGGGTTTGAACCTAGGTCCTCATGCCTGCCAGCATCAAAACTTTCCACCAGACCAACCATGCGTTGGTGACCATAGGATGACTGTGATTGCTTTTATGCCACATCTTGAACAATTCAGAAAAAATAAAGAAGCAAAAGGCCTGGGGTGGTTTCGTACCCAGGACCTTATGGATGTGCGTATGCGCGTCTTACCGCTTGGCTGGGAGAGCCTACCTGCTAGTCCAACAACTACAACAAATAATATATGAAGAATATGATTTAAGTGAGAAAATGTCCAAAAAATATGCTGGAGGTGGGATTCGATCCCCTCCCTTCTCATCAAACACAAGCGTACTTTTCCACCAGGCCAGACAACATCATCTGAAATAATATAGAAATAAAATCATAAAATATTATGTTAATATTTTGAATTTCCAGATGCGCGCCACCTGCATCTTCTTCCTCAAAATACCTGCGATTTTTGCTGTGAAATTAGCTATGAAATTTCCTGCGAAATTACAAATATAAGAACCTACGAAAATTGGATTATCACTAAAACAGTAAAATTTCTCAAAATTAATGGCTGTTTCATGATCCCCAGGGTTCACTTGGTTGTTCTATGTCCTTATAATTTGTTTATATTAGGTTTAATGTAAAGCCCTCATATCATGGCCGAAACCCTAGCCATGGTAGCTTCTCCAATCTGCATCGAAACTTCAATTAAACTATCCAGGATCAATCAAAAGCTTCATACAAACACAAAACAATGATCACAAGACATTAAAATCCACTCAATATGCGAAATCGAAAAATTGAAATATGAAGAACATTATGAATTCGGGTTGTGCTATATGTGGTGTTTCAAATGCAAATGATCACTGAGAATGATTCAATGATGTCTTAGAAACGTGTCTACACCTTCAAATTGATTCAAAAAGGCTTGAATCTCCAAATCCGAATTTCAACTTTTGAAGAATTTTTTGTGTTTTTGTTCTTACCTCTTGGCTGCTCCAATCCGTGAATGTGCATTAGGTTTATGTTATGTTTATATATGGGATTGATTTAGGTCAGAAAAACCATTTGGTTGTGTGAAGATTTGATCCAAAAAAGATTCATAAAGATCATTGTGTAACTTTCAAATATTTGATCATAATGCCTTACTATTTTGGGAGGGATCTCATGATTTCCTTCTCTTTTGACTCCAATCACCATTTATGATTTTTTAAATCCAATCACAAAAATATCCTTTCATGTTTAATATTTTTTTTTAAATTTAAAATGATTTAAAATGTAATAAATCATAATAAATTAATAAAATAAAATAAAAAATATGAGAATATCATGAAAATTTCGTGCATGGCATTATGAAGTGGATTGGGTCACAAATTGAATGGCCCATTTGAAAAGAAATGATTTTGAACCTCCCTTTTCAACATAAACCATCACAAAATTGTCCAACTTTGCAAAGGCACATCTCCCTCAATTTTAAAGGTATGAGGGTGTTCTTGGACTTTTTGGAAAGCTTGAAGAGTCCTCTAAACAACCCCATTGGTTTCAGGTCCATATCATTTACCAATCTCAAGTTATGCCCTTTTGAAGTTGTTGACTTTTTGTTGACTTTTGAAATGACCTATAATGTCTTAGATCATATCTTTCAAATGAAGCATTTTTGGGCTTAACCTTCAACATCAAAGTTGTAGAGAATTCAATTTCCTTCAAAATGAGCTTTGGATGGAGACTTGGTGATGAAGTATGTGAAAGTTATGGCTGGTCAAAGTTCAGTTGACTTTTACTGAGGAAACCCTAATTTAGAAACTCCTGATTATTGATGATCTGGAATCTCCTTGATGAATCATGATCAACCCTTGATCAAATGATGAATTTTACTTCATATACTTGATGTTGGCAAAAAATCACGAAGTTTGACTTTGGTTTGACCACAGTTGACCTCAGTTTGACTTTTTAACTGCATTGACTGATTTTGACTTATCTGATCATCTGACTGAGCAAACTTTTGAGAAAAGTCTTGAAACTTGTCATGGGGGTTCTTATATACATATAAGATGTTATGAAACTCACTTGAGGTATTGGAAGTCCATTTAGCCTGATTAAAGTCAAAACCCTAGTTTTGGATGCACTGCTTAGGAGGTGCATTGTCTGAGGGAATTGTCAACTCCTTTGACCAATTGTGAACTTTGTGAACCTTGTGAATCTTCATAAAGTGTCTTGTGATACTCATGGGAGGTATTGTGAAGCTTGTGAACCTTGTGAACCTCATGAAGTGGCTTTGTAGACCTCATGACCCTCAGGAAAGCTTTGTAACCATTGTGAAACTTGTGAACCTTGTGAACCTTCAAGAAGTAACTTGTGAACTTCATGAACTTCATGAAAGGTCTTGTAAATGTTGAGAAGCTTTTGAACCTTGTGAACCTTCATAAAGTAACTTGTAGACTTTATGAACCTCATGAAAGGTTATAGAAAGCATTAAAGAACTTGTGAACCTTGTGAACCTTCATAAAGCAACTTGTGAGCTTCATGAACCTCATGAAAGGTTATATAAGCATTGAGAAACTTGTGAACCTTGTGAACCTTCAAGAAGTGACTTGTAGACCTCCTGAACCTCATGAAAGGTTATGCAAGTGTTGGAAAACTTGTGAACCTTGTGAACCTTCTTAGAACACAAAGTCTTGTATTGTGAGGGCAAATTTTGGGGTGCAACAGCTGCCCCTGTTCAATTTTCTGAAACCTGAGGGGTTAGATTGGTATATTTGCCAGTCGTAACCTGGAAGGTTGAAGGGGATTGAACACAAAAGCCCAAAAATTTGCACTCACCAGTGCATAGAATGATATTGATGGTTGGTTGAACATGATCGAGTGGGCTTAAAGATGCCACTAGGGGAAAATTCTTTAGTAGTATAATGAAAGCTGTCAGGAGTCTGGAGTAATACTGATGTAACAGCATGTCTTCATGAGGATAGAGCAATGGAAATCTCTAAAGCAGTCTTGAAGTAATGATTTCAGGAGGATGGAGACATCAATAATGACAACTCCAATGCAGTCTTGAAATAATAGTGTGATATGTCTTCAGGAGGATAGAGCAATCAATAATGATAACTCCAATGCAGTCTTGAAGTACTGATTTCAGGAGGATGGAGACATCAATAATGACAACTCCAATGCAGTCTTGAAATAATAATGTGATATGTCTTCAGGAGGATAGAGCAATCAATAATGATAACTCTAATGCAGTCTTGAAGTACTGATTTCAGGAGGATGGAGACATCAATAATGACAACTCCAATGCAGTCTTGAAATAATAATGTGATATGTCTTCAGGAGGATAGAGCAATCAATAATGATAACTCTAATGCAGTCTTGAAGTACTGATTTCAGGAGGATGGAGACATCAATAATGACAACTCCAATGCAGTCTTGAAATAATGATGTGATATGTCTTCAGGAGGATAGAGCAATCAATAATGATAACTCTAATGCAGTCTTGAAGTACTGATTTCAGGAGGATGGAGACATCAATAATGACAACTCCAATGCAGTCTTGAAATAATAATGTGATATGCCTTCAGGAGGATAGAGCAATCAATAAGGATAACTCTAATGCAGTCTTGAAGTACTGATTTCAGGAGGATGGAGACATCAATAATGACAACTCCAATGCAGTCTTGAAATAATGATGTGATATGTCTTCAGGAGGATAGAGCAATCAATAAGGATAACTCTAATGCAGTCTTGAAGTACTGATTTCAGGAGGATGGAGACATCAATAATGACAACTCCAATGCAGTCTTGAAATAATGATGTGATATGTCTTCAGGAGGATAAAATAACCCTGAGGTTACAATAAAGCAGTCCCAAAGATCATAGGTTTGCTTGTTGGATAATTAACCTGAAAACAAAGTAGCATTCTGTATAACAATATTAGTTTATGCTTTATGTATGCATGTATGATATGATGTACTTAGGTAATGTATTAGGTATATGGATATATATGCTATGGTATGATGTAAATGATGTATGTATGATATGATACTGCCGGAAGCGTCTGGATATCTTCGTATAATAACTGCTGGCCAGGGAAAATAAATCCCGATTCGTTGTTGAAGAATGTATAACCCTCCGTCTGCTGGGTATAACAGGGTATAGATAACCTCCCGTTGTTGGGGATAGTAAGGTATATATAACCTTCGTCTTCGTTTGATAGTAGGATAAGTATAACATCCCGTCTTCGTTCGTCGTACCCTTATTGGAAAGTAATTTCCCGTACATCCGTATGAGGATAAAAGAGATGGATATAAATTCCAGGGGAGATGAGACTTTATGAAGATGGATTTGTCCTACTGAGGGATTTGTAACTATCTTGTAAAGGTGAACTAGTGAAGCTTCATTGAAATCCTCCCCTCGTTCGTCCTTAGTAAATACTATTACTGCATTTTCATGCATTTCTGGTAAACTTCAATCATAAAAAACATACATGCATTTCTGGTAAACATTAATCATATTGAACATACATGTATTTCTGGTAAACATTAATCATATTCAAAAACATACATACATTCAAACACAACCAATGGACATTTCGCTTATGTAAATAGGGTAAAAGTAAATCTGAATTCAAAAGATGGAATTTATTTATATCAAAAAGTGACCCATACACGGGTAAATTTATACAAGGAGACATAAATCCTAGTAAGAGAATTTTGTCATGAAGTTTTACAAAAGAATCAGCTATGTGGGAAACAATCCTATTGAGTTTCAATTCTACTATTGCCACTCAAGTATCTCATCTTCTTGCTGTTGAGACGGAAACGATTGAATTGAGCTTTATCTGTTTGAGCTTGAGTAAGTAGTACAACTGGTTGCAGTTTCATGGGTGATCCAAACGAGACATAGTCATACGCTTTAATCCCTAACTTTTGCCTGGATTGCCCTTTCGGGTTTTCAATCCACCGGGATACCCTTTTTTGCCCAAGCCGCCTTTTCAGGTTTTCGACTTGCCGGGTGTACATCTTTTTATATATATCCCTAATTTTTGCCCAAACCCTTTTGGTTTGCCGGGATGCCCTTATTTTTGCCTGGGCCAGTCAACCTAGCGGGTCTCTTTTTATGCGTAGTATTTTTTAACTATGTCTGCGTTTACAGGCTGTGGGAAGTCCTCTCCATCCATTGTAGTCAGTATCATGGCACCTCCTGAGAACACTGTCTTGACTACAAATGGACCTTCATATGTTGGAGTCCACTTGCCCCTAGGGTCACCCTGTGGTAATATGATGCGCTTGATTACCAAGTCACCAGCCTGATATACCTTTGGCTTAACCTTTTTGTTAAAAGCTTTGATCATTCGTTTCTGGTACATCTGGCCATGACAAACTGCTGCTAACCTTTTCTCATCAATCAAATTTATCTGGTCAAGTCGAGTCTGAATCCACTCATCTTCATCCAAGCCTGCATCCTTCATAATTCTCAAGGAGGGGATCTGAACTTCAATGGGCAGAACTGCTTCCATACCATAGACTAAGGAGAATGGGGTTGTCCCTGTTGAAGTACGTATTGTAGTACGATAACCATGAAGAGCAAATGGTAACATCTCATGCCAATCCTTGTAGGTAACAGTCATCTTCTGTACAATCTTCTTAATGTTCTTGTTAGCAGCCTCAACTGCCCCATTCATCTTTGGACGATACGGAGAAGAGTTATGATGCTTAATCTTGAACTGCGTGCAGAGATCAGTAATCATAGTGTTGTTCAGATTAGAGCCATTGTCAGTAATAATCCTTTCAGGGATGCCATACCTACATATGAGATTATTCTTAATGAACCGAGCCACAACATTCTTAGTCACAGATGCATATGAAGCTGCCTCTACCCACTTCGTAAAATAATCAATAGCAACCAGGATGAAACGATGCCCATTAGAAGCAGTAGGCTTAATCTCACCAATCATATCAATGCCCCACATAGCAAAGGGCCAAGGAGCAGTCAACACATTCAAAGGAGATGGAGGTACATGAACTTTATCAGCATAGATTTGACATTTGTGACAAGTTCTGGAGTGTTGGTAGCAATCAGCTTCCATGGTAGACCAATAGTAACCTGCTCTCAATATCTTCTTTGCCATAGTGTGACCACTGGAATGAGTGCCAAAGGTCCCATCATGCATCTCTTCCATAATCTCAGTTGCTTCCTTCTTATCCACACAGCGAAGCATAGTTGAATCATGATTACGCTTATACAAAATCCCATTACTCAAAAAGAATTTAGCAGCAAACCTCCTCAGGAACTTCCTATCTTTGACAGATGCCCCTTCAGGGAACTCCTGAGCTTCAAGATATCTTTTCACTTCATAGAACCAAGGCTTCTCCTCTGGCCCTTCAGTATCAATCTCATTGCAGTATGCAGGCTTCTCAAATCTATCAATGGTAATCTTGGGAGCTTCATCATCCCAACTGATCTCAAACATAGATGCCATGGTGGCCAATGCATCTGCCAACTGATTCTCTCTTCGTGGAATATGTCCAAAGGTAATCTCTTTGAAATGTGGGATTAAAGACAAAACATGCTCTCTGTAAGGAATGAGATTGTCATGCTTTGTATCCCAATCTCCTTTAATCTGACTTACTACCAGGGCTGAATCTCCATACACATCAAGGAACTGAATCTTCATATCAATAGCAACTTGAATACCCATGATACATGCCTCATACTCAGCTATGTTATTGGTACAATAGAAACAAAGTCTGGCAGTAATCGGGGTATGACAACCTTCAGGGGAACTAATCACAACACCAACACCATTACCATGTGCATTGGAGGCACCATCAAAAACCATAGTCCATCGGGATCCTTGTTCAGGTCCGTCATATTGTCCAGGTTCTTTGGTAATAATCATGATGTCTTCATCAGGGAATTCAAAATTCATTGACTGATAATCATCCACTGCTTGATGAGCCAAATGATCAGCAACAACACTTCCCTTGATGGCCTTCTGAGTAGTATACTGTATATCATATTCTGTCAAGATCATTTGCCATCTTGCAATTCTTCCGGAGAGAGCAGGTTTCTCAAATATGTACTTGATTGGATCCATCTTTGAAATCAACAAGGTAGTATGGGTCAACATATACTGTCTTAGTCGGCGAGCAGCCCATGCCAAAGCGCAGCAAGTTTTCTCGAGCAGTGAGTATCTTGTTTCACAGTCGGTAAACTTTTTGCTAAGGTAGTATATTGCCTGCTCTTTTCGACCAGACTCGTCATGTTGCCCCAATACACACCCCATTGAGTTGTCTAGAACTGTTAAGTACATAATCAAGGGTCTTCCGTCAACTGGTGGCATCAAAATTGGTGGTTCTAGCAGATATCTCTTGATTTCATCAAAGGCAGTCTGGCACTCATCATTCCATTCCATCACCTGATCCTTCTTCAACAACTTGAAAATTGGCTCACAGATAGAAGTTAATTGGGAAATAAATCTTGCAATGTAATTCAATCGTCCCAAGAAACCTCTAACCTCCTTCTCAGTACGGGGAGCTGGCATCTCTCGTATAACTTTCACTTTTGCAGGATCCACTTCAATACCTTTTCCACTGACAATAAAACCCAAGAGTTTTCCAGATCTAACTCCAAAAGTACACTTGTTTGGATTCAATCTCAACTTGTATTTCTTTAACCTCTCAAACAACTTGTGCAGATGATCGAGATGTTGCTCTTCATTCTGAGATCTGGCTATCATATCATCCACATATACCTCTATCTCATGATGAATCATATCATGAAACAAAGCCACCATAGCACGCTGATATGTTGCCCCTGCATTCTTCAAACCAAATGGCATTACCTTATAGCAAAAAGTTCCCCACTGTGTCACAAATGTTGTCTTCTCCATATCTTCAGGTGCCATCTTGATTTGATTGTAACCAGAGAAACCATCCATAAAAGAGAATACCTTATGCTGAGCAGTGTTGTCTACCAGAATATCAATATGAGGAAGTGGAAAGTCATCTTTGGGGCTAGCCTTGTTCAAATCTCTGTAGTCTACACACATACGTACCTTACCATCTTTTTTAGGAACTGGTACCACATTTGCAACCCACTGAGGATAAGAAGTTACTGCCAAGAACCCTGCATTGAACTGTTTCATTACCTCTGCCTTGATCTTTTCTGACATTTCAGGACGCATACGACGAACCTTCTGCTTCTTTGGACGACAATCCTCTTTCACTGGCAAACGGTGAACCACAATGTCTGTGTTCAACCCTGGCATATCTTCATAAGACCAAGCAAAGATCTCCACATAGTCACGTAACATCTGAATCAACCTGCTCTTGACACTGTCTTCTAAATCAGCCCCTACCTTGACCTCTTTTCTGTCTTCTTCAGTTCCCAGATTCACAACTTCGACTGGCTCTTCATGTGGCTGTATAGCTTTCTCTTCTTGTTGTAACAACCTAGCAAGCTCTACAGGTATTTCACAATCGTCCTCATTTCCGTCTTCAGTTTGATAGATCGGATTCTCGAAATTGTAATTGGCAATAGTAGGACTGTTATCAACAGGATCCAGAGTGGATGAGGATCTGCATTTAGTGATGTGGGTGTGTGTAAGAACACATAGCTGATAAAGCAAAAATAAAGAAAAGAAAGACAAGGAACACAATATTTACTAAAACGAAACGTCCACTGATTTTATTGAATGAAGTATGCAAATGAAATGACAGCCCGTAACAAGCACACCATTGTGCCCCGGGTAAGGCACATGGCTTGAAAGTTTTATTGTTCAGAAATTACAAATTTAAAATATAACACAGTAATAGTATTTACTCCTGACTAAAGGAGATAGGGATAACATCTTCAGCTTTCCAATTATTGAGTCCAGCACCCACAGTAGGAAAAATCCATGCATCCAAGTTGTAGTCTTCATCTTGATCTCCCACAGCATTAATCACCCCTTGATTGGTGATACGAGCAGCACGAGCACGACGAACAGCCTTCTGGGACTCTGCAGTGAAACCCAAACCAAACTTGTCAGATTTGTACGGAATATCAGGAAGCTGACCCCAAACAGTACAACCACCTTCATTCACTACAGCTCTAGCATCATTGAGGGAGGCCATTGCCATTGTTGGAGGATTTCTGATGACCACAGGAACCTTCTTCACAGCAGGAGGATCTACACTATCATTATCAACCCAGGGAATCACTTCAAATGACTGACACGGAGTCTCAATGTATTCACCTTCCATTTCCAGATACTTGAAAGTGTTTACATGGCTGACAAAGTATTCTTCCTCTCCGAAGACAGTAACAACCTTTCCATTCACCGGATATCTCAACTTTTGGTGCAATGTAGAGGTCACAGCACCTGCCCCATGGATCCAGGGACGACCAAGCAGACAAGAGTATGAAGGACGAATATCCATCACATAAAATGTAGCAGTAAACATCTGAGAGCCAACCTTGATTGGAAGATCAATTTCCCCATGCACTACTCTTCTAGAACCATCAAAAGCTTTTACCACAATATTACTGGGCTTCAACACAGTATCTTCAGGACTCAGCTTGTTCAGGACTTCCTTAGGCAACACATTCAAAGAGGAACCATTGTCTATCAGCACATGAGACAGGGTAGTGCCCTTGCATTCAATTGAAATATGCAAGGCCCTGTTATGATCCCTCTTGGCAGGGGTCAAATCAGCATCAGAAAATCCTAACCCATTGTCATAGGTCAGGTGGGCAACACAATTCTCAAATTGGTCAACAGAGATTGCACTGGGTACATGAGCCATCTTCAGAAACTTGATCAATGATTTGGCATGAGCCTCAGAACATAACAACAAGGACAGCATAGAAATCTTTGAGGGAGTATGCCCCAATTGGTCAACAATGTCATAATCACTCTTGCGAATGATTTTCAATACTTCTTCCATTTGCTTAGAGAGGTCATCAGCAGCTGGAACATCAGTAGATACAGGCTCAATTACAGGACCTTTGCCCCGGGCATCAGTGGTGGTAGTAGCAGCAGGAGTAACTGCATTCTTGGAAGCATCTGGAGGAGAGAAGACTCTTCCACTACGAGTGATCTTGCTAGATCCAGCAATATTATCAATGTCAGCAGGTATATCAGGTAAAGGCTCTTGCTTGACACCATGGATGTAAACATCAGACCCATAGTGCCATGGCACAGCTTTGTCAGATGTATAAGGAATAGGGCCAGGAGTGGTAATGATCAAAGGAGCCACTCTGGCTTCAGCAACAACTTTCACAGGACCCTCAGCCGTAATCTTGATAGGACCCTGATGAGAGATCTTGATGGGCTTCCTTGCAGTGATTCTTACCGGTACTTTGTCAACCATATCAACCTCTTCAATTTTCTTACCCTGAGTCAGACGATCCACCATATCTTCTACAGATGCTGGTCTTCTTTCAAATACTATAGTATACTTATCCATGAGACGTTGAATACCATTTCTCAAAATGAAACAACTATCCGGCTTATAGGTACAATACAGACAATCTTCACGACAACCTGGAAAGATCCCAGCTTGTACTAACCTCTTTTTGATAACAGACAATGGTGTGCTCAATTCCATAACTGAATAGACATGCAAGTCTTCCTCAATGTCTTCATCAATGGCATTGACAGTCTTTTCATGATTTGGCATTGGTGCTGTAATTACATTTGGAGTACCCGGAGGATCAAACTCAATCTCTCCAGCATCGATCATATCTTGAATCTTGTTCTTCAAGACCCAGCAGTTATTAGTATCATGTCCTGGACAGTTTGAATGATATGCACATCGTGCATTGGGATTGTACTTGGGAGAAGTAACATTGGGATTCTGAGGAGCCTCCCTCAAAGTAATGAGTTCAGCCTTCAACAAGTGTTGCAATGCCTGAGCCATTGGCATGTTGATTCTCGTGAACTGTCTTCTAGTCTTTGGTTGGTGTCCCTGAGGCTGCTCTGTTGGTGCAGGAGTTGGATTTGAAATATGAACTGCACTGACAGACTGATGCCTTCTGTTACGATCAGGCTGACCATAAACAGCATTAGATTCTTTCTTCCCAGTGGGAGGCTTCTTTGCAGCACCTGATGAAGAAGTGCCCACTTGGATCTTACCACTCTTAATACCATTCTCTACTCGCTCTCCTGTCATAATCAACTCAGTGAAGCCAGATGATGAGCTTCCAATGAGATGACTGTAAAACGGACCATTCAGTGTACACATGAACATATCAACCAGCTCCCTGTCAGTCAAAGGGGGTTGAACTCTTCCAGCTAAATCTCTCCACTTCTGAGCATACTCCTTAAAGCTTTCTTTGGCACCCATAGACATGCTTTGAAGCTGCATGCGAGTGGGGGCTAAGTCAGCATTGTATTGATACTGCTTGTAGAAAGCTTCAGCAAGATCATTCCAATCTCTGACGTTGACACTCTCCAACTGATAATACCACTCCAGCTGAGCTCCAGATAAGCTCTCTTGAAAGAAATGGATCCACAACTTTTTATCAGCAGTGTGGGGTTGAATTCTTCTAACATAAGACCTCAGATGCAATTTGGGACAAGAGACCCCATCATAGACAACAAATGTAGGAACCTTGAAACCAATGGGTATCACAACCCCAGATATCAAACTCAAATCCTCAAAATCCAGCCCAGATGATTTCTGCAATTCCATAGCATCCATTCTATCCACCAGCATCTTGAATTTGTCTTCATTGGGCTCATGGTAGTAGTTAGCCTCAGAATCAGAATCTCCCATAGTGTTGTGGAGACTACCTCTCTCTTGCTCAGATTCTTCAGAATCATAGTCTTCAACCTGTTCCTTGGTCTTGACAGGTCCTTTGAACCTTCTTCCCATGTTGAGCAACCCAGCAGACCTTCTAGTCTTCTTAGTCTTCTTGGCCAGCAGTGCCTTCAAATCATCTTGCCCCTTGGACAGGTTCAAGATCAGCTCTTGGAACTGTGCATTTTGTGCCTGAAGATCCTTAACTGATTGTTCAAGAGCCATTGCTGAAATAAACAGCGAGAAGATGAGAAACCTGTGTACAAATATAAACCTGTGATGCAATGAGATGGAATGTAAATGCGTATGCAATGTTTTCAAAGACCGCAGGATTTAAATTTGCTTAAACAAACAAGAAAGTAACTTTTTATTAGTAATAACTTGTTTTGCCTTTTAGGCTTACAAAAAATGAAAGTGAAATAAGTACAAAAGATGGGGTTTTAAGTCTCCCATGGACGTTTCCTCTTTGTATTGAGGTATGAGTTGAGGTTTCGTTCCTCGTGAAGTTGCTTTGTTAGCTCTAGGATCCTTGCTTGGCTTGTTTTGTAATGAGCCTCGAAAGTATCCCTTTGCTCTTTCAGTTGGATCCATGATCTCTGCAAGTCTTCCATATCAGTAGGCATGTCTGGGTGAAGGATGGTATAAGCTGTGTCTCCTTCAGCAACAGGTTCCATGGTAACTGGTAGGATGGCAGGATATGGCATCATGAGTGTCTGAGCACGAGATCGTACCCATCTGAGATAAGCCTCCATAGGAATAGTATACTTAGGCTCCAGTGTCTTGCTGTCAATCCTGTTTACCTTTCCCCAAGCTCGTATGAATCTCTGACGGTAACCCTGAAGATCGTTGTCGTAATCAAACACAATGCCCTGAATCAACATGTCATGTGGACCATCAGTTCGGGCGTAACCAAACTGTCGTAAAGCTAAACAGGGGTTGTAGGTGATGCCTCCCCTTATGCCTAGAAGTGGCACATTAGGAAATTCCCCACAACGGTCAATGATGGTGACATTCTCCATAGTTCTGGAGCACCAGTGGATGTCTGAGTGAGATAGTGACATAATCCTCTTGGACCATCTGAACCCTTGCTCATTCTTCATTACTGAGCGAGGCAGGTGAGAAATAAACCACCTGGATAGTAAAGGTATGCAGCACATCAAAGTTCCTCTTGCCCTTGTAGTACGGGTGTGAAGAGAATGTAAGATGTCTCCAAGCAATGTAGGCACTGGATTGTGACTCAGGAAAATGTTGATGGCATGAACATCTATGAACTGATCTGGATTGGGGAACAATACTAAGCCATATATCAGCAAGGCTAAGACCTCCTCAAAAGCATCATAGCTCATGGCCTTCAAGAACATCTGAGCTTTATCCATTAATACCTTAGCAAGAATACCCTTGACTCCACTTCTCGTTTCTAGAACAATGTCAGACTTCTTCAGATGTAGGGCTGCAGCAATAACCTCTGGTTTGGGCTCCTTCTCCAAGCCTGTGAAGGGTCTTTGATCAAGAACAGGTATACCCAGAAGCTTAGAGAACTCCTCCATGGTAGGGACTAACTGATAGTCGGGGAATGTGAAACAGTGATGTTTAGGATCAAAGAACTGAAACAGAACACTCATCATGTCTTCATTGAACCCTGAAGTGACTAGATCCAATAGGTGACCATGTCTCTTGATGAACTGGGAATGATCAGACACTTGAGAAACCAACTCTTTAAGCTTGGCAGGTATGCCCACAAAGTTGATCCTGATGGTGTTTCTACGAGCAGAAGCCATGACCTGCGACAAAGAACAAAGATAAATCCCTTGGTCCTTGAAATGGTTAGGGAAAATGGTATGCTTATGATGCATGATGATGTCATGATGTTATGCTCAATCACAAACATGTGGCACACACAAACAAGTCACACAATTGCCCTAGGTTTAAAGGCTTGCATGAGGTTCAAAGGTAAGTACCCTCCCCTGAAGTTGGATGGTTCATCCTGTCCTACAAAAGTAACCAGGTTCTAAGGGATCTCAATATCATTGATCCTTCACAAGGGTGGTTGATCAGAAGGCAACTTACTTGCCAACCAAAACCCTCCAAGTTTAAGATCTCAATGAGCGTAGTATCGAGTGTCAACCAACTTCAGTCTGCACCAAAGCCGGTTACCTCACTACTTTCTAAAGGCCAAGATGAGTTAACTAGGGTTCTAAAAGTTAGTTAGTGCATTGACAACATATGGCAGCCTCAATATTATCCTCAACTTGACTTAAGGAATATAAGCACCAACCAATGAGTCGCACTAACTATGGCCACCAGATCAACCGTATCGATATACGTCGTACAGTTTCCTTGGTCTATTGCCATTTACCTAAGGTACACTAGATCCGGGTTAGGACCTTTCACACATAAGAGCACCCCAACAAGTAATATAAAACAAACAAAGGCAAACAATTTAAAGTGATCTTATTTCCTAAGGGTACCCCTCTTAAATAGATATCCCCAGCAGAGTCGCCAGTTCTGTAACCCGGTGAACTGACTTTAAAACAATGTTGCGGATAGCAAGAGTCGCCACCGACTTTTATTTTATCCATAAGGAAAGGTTATAAAAGAACAGGAAAGACCTTAGAGAATATTTTGGATCCGGGGGGTAGGTTATGAAAAGGGAAGGTGTTAGCACCCTTTACATCCATGGTTATCCATGGGCTCTTAGGTACTTAAGCTCACTTTTGAATTGTTTTGAAAGTGTAGTGTGTGAATAGGAAAATTTTCAGAATAGTTAATAAATAATCCATGTAAGGATGTGTTAAAAACATGTTTGAAAATTTGTTTGAAAATGGTTTAAGTGTGAAAATGTTTTGAAATGAGCTTAAGTACCTAGGAGTAACTTACCCTAATGTTTAAAGGTCTTTCTTATTCTTTATTCTTTCCTTTAGTAAGACTATCCCTACTATAATGGAGTAGGTAGTCCTTACTTTGGATGTTTAGGGACATATGAGGGACAACTTGATTTTTAAGGCAATGGTGGGGTGTAATAAGCATTTATAAGGGACTATCATCATTTTTCGAAAGGGACTCGATTCGTAAAGGCAACCATAAGGGACTTTGATGATTTTTTATTTGAGGGACTTGCTTTATACACCCCACTTAACCATTTATTCGTAGGCAACAAGAGGGATATCCTTAGAAAGTGAGACGGCGATTCAAAATCGACTTACGTGTGTGAAGTGTTTAAATTAATTATCTTTATTAGAAATTTTCTAAATTGATTTTAAATATCATACATGTTATCACTCCCTAATTACTAACCACAATGACAATAATAATTAAATAATTACATCCAGGAAACAATTACAAGGAATTAAAATAATAAGCAAAATATTAAACAAAATAATAAATAAACAATAAATAATAAATATAAGGGGTTAGTAATTAATAATAAATAATAATATGAAATTAATAAAGCAAAATAATTTGGTTAGTAAAATAATAATAATAATAATTAGAATAAATAAACATCAAAATAAATAATAACATGGTTAGTAATAAAAATTAATTAAGAGGTTAATAAAATTATAATAAGCAAAAATTAGTAATAATAATAGAAACCAAGAAATTAACATGCACAACCAAATATTTTCTAATTCACATACTAATTATTAAATCATTTTTTAAATAAATTATAATTACAAAATTTTAATCATTATAAATATATATATTTACAATTTATATACATATTCTAAGAAAAAGATGAATTTTTTTAAATAGCATATTAAAATTCAATTTCTATTATTCATTATATTCACAAATTATTTTTAATCATATGATTATCCTAAATTAAATTATTTCTAAATATTAAAAGAAAATTAATTTGACTTATAATTATGTTTACAAAAATTAACTATATTAAAAATTATATACATAATAATTATGATAAGAATTAGAAAATAAATTATTAAGAAAAATAGAATTAGGTTTTGAAGTATAAATTAGGGTTTGTTAGAAAAAATATTTTTTAGGTTTTTTTTTTTAAAAAAAAAAATTAAGTTTAATTTATATACAAAAATTAACTAATATACATGTTATAATAATAAAATAAATTTTTGAATAACATAATAGAAAAATTTAGAAATTTTAGAGAATATGAAGTTATTTCAAAATTTGAAATGTATTGATAATTTAAATTTTATTAAGAGTATGAAACAAATAAATCACTTAACTAAGAAAAATAGAAAAAATAACAAAAATTTGAGAACTTACCTTGGCTGGGTTTGAACCTAGGTCCTCATGCCTGCCAGCATCAAAATTTTCCACCAGACCAACCATGCGTTGGTGACCATAGGATGACTGTGATTGCTTTTATGCCACATCTTGAACAATTCAGAAAAAATAAAGAAGCAAAAGGCCTGGGGTGGTTTCGTACCCAGGACCTTATGGATGTGCGTATGCGCGTCTTACCGCTTGGCTGGGAGAGCCTACCTGCTAGTCCAACAACTACAACAAATAATATATGAAGAATATGATTTAAGTGAGAAAATGTCCAAAAAATATGCTGGAGGTGGGATTCGATCCCCTCCCTTCTCATCAAACACAAGCGTACTTTTCCACCAGGCCAGACAACATCATCTGAAATAATATAGAAATAAAATCATAAAATATTATGTTAATATTTTGAATTTCCAGATGCGCGCCACCTGCATCTTCTTCCTCAAAATACCTGCGATTTTTGCTGTGAAATTAGCTATGAAATTTCCTGCGAAATTACAAATATAAGAACCTACGAAAATTGGATTATCACTAAAACAGTAAAATTTCTCAAAATTAATGGCTGTTTCATGATCCCCAGGGTTCACTTGGTTGTTCTATGTCCTTATAATTTGTTTATATTAGGTTTAATGTAAAGCCCTCATATCATGGCCGAAACCCTAGCCATGGTAGCTTCTCCAATCTGCATCGAAACTTCAATTAAACTATCCAGGATCAATCAAAAGCTTCATACAAACACAAAACAATGATCACAAGACATTAAAATCCACTCAATATGCGAAATCGAAAAATTGAAATATGAAGAACATTATGAATTCGGGTTGTGCTATATGTGGTGTTTCAAATGCAAATGATCACTGAGAATGATTCAATGATGTCTTAGAAACGTGTCTACACCTTCAAATTGATTCAAAAAGGCTTGAATCTCCAAATCCGAATTTCAACTTTTGAAGAATTTTTTGTGTTTTTGTTCTTACCTCTTGGCTGCTCCAATCCGTGAATGTGCATTAGGTTTATGTTATGTTTATATATGGGATTGATTTAGGTCAGAAAAACCATTTGGTTGTGTGAAGATTTGATCCAAAAAAGATTCATAAAGATCATTGTGTAACTTTCAAATATTTGATCATAATGCCTTACTATTTTGGGAGGGATCTCATGATTTCCTTCTCTTTTGACTCCAATCACCATTTATGATTTTTTAAATCCAATCACAAAAATATCCTTTCATGTTTAATATTTTTTTTTAAATTTAAAATGATTTAAAATGTAATAAATCATAATAAATTAATAAAATAAAATAAAAAATATGAGAATATCATGAAAATTTCGTGCATGGCATTATGAAGTGGATTGGGTCACAAATTGAATGGCCCATTTGAAAAGAAATGATTTTGAACCTCCCTTTTCAACATAAACCATCACAAAATTGTCCAACTTTGCAAAGGCACATCTCCCTCAATTTTAAAGGTATGAGGGTGTTCTTGGACTTTTTGGAAAGCTTGAAGAGTCCTCTAAACAACCCCATTGGTTTCAGGTCCATATCATTTACCAATCTCAAGTTATGCCCTTTTGAAGTTGTTGACTTTTTGTTGACTTTTGAAATGACCTATAATGTCTTAGATCATATCTTTCAAATGAAGCATTTTTGGGCTTAACCTTCAACATCAAAGTTGTAGAGAATTCAATTTCCTTCAAAATGAGCTTTGGATGGAGACTTGGTGATGAAGTATGTGAAAGTTATGGCTGGTCAAAGTTCAGTTGACTTTTACTGAGGAAACCCTAATTTAGAAACTCCTGATTATTGATGATCTGGAATCTCCTTGATGAATCATGATCAACCCTTGATCAAATGATGAATTTTACTTCATATACTTGATGTTGGCAAAAAATCACGAAGTTTGACTTTGGTTTGACCACAGTTGACCTCAGTTTGACTTTTTAACTGCATTGACTGATTTTGACTTATCTGATCATCTGACTGAGCAAACTTTTGAGAAAAGTCTTGAAACTTGTCATGGGGGTTCTTATATACATATAAGATGTTATGAAACTCACTTGAGGTATTGGAAGTCCATTTAGCCTGATTAAAGTCAAAACCCTAGTTTTGGATGCACTGCTTAGGAGGTGCATTGTCTGAGGGAATTGTCAACTCCTTTGACCAATTGTGAACTTTGTGAACCTTGTGAATCTTCATAAAGTGTCTTGTGATACTCATGGGAGGTATTGTGAAGCTTGTGAACCTTGTGAACCTCATGAAGTGGCTTTGTAGACCTCATGACCCTCAGGAAAGCTTTGTAACCATTGTGAAACTTGTGAACCTTGTGAACCTTCAAGAAGTAACTTGTGAACTTCATGAACTTCATGAAAGGTCTTGTAAATGTTGAGAAGCTTTTGAACCTTGTGAACCTTCATAAAGTAACTTGTAGACTTTATGAACCTCATGAAAGGTTATAGAAAGCATTAAAGAACTTGTGAACCTTGTGAACCTTCATAAAGCAACTTGTGAGCTTCATGAACCTCATGAAAGGTTATATAAGCATTGAGAAACTTGTGAACCTTGTGAACCTTCAAGAAGTGACTTGTAGACCTCCTGAACCTCATGAAAGGTTATGCAAGTGTTGGAAAACTTGTGAACCTTGTGAACCTTCTTAGAACACAAAGTCTTGTATTGTGAGGGCAAATTTTGGGGTGCAACAATCTTTACTTGGCATGGGATCCAGTGTAAGTGCTAAACTTTCGCTTAGACTATCATCCTGATATGGTTTACGCCAATTATCATCTTCGAAAATCGGAGGGATTTGAATTTTTATTATTTCAGAATAGGTAGTTTCTTTCAGTTCCATTTCTCTTACACATTCGTCAATTACGTCCAATAGATAGTAGGTATCCTCTATAGCTGGTGATTGTAAGAATTGTGTTAAAATAAATTCAACTTTCTCTTCACCTACTTCAAAGGTTAGCTTTCCTCTTTTTACGTCTATTATAGCTCCGGCGGTAGCTAAGAATGGTCTTCCTAGTATGATAGGTGTAGTGGAGTCTTCAGAGATGTCCATGATTATAAAATCAGTAGGGATGTAGAATTGTCCTATACGTACTGGGACGTTTTCTAGTATGCCTACAGGATATTTAACAGAGCGATCGGCTAGTTGAACAAACATTTTAGTTGGTCTTAGGTCTCCCATGTCTAGCCTTTTGCAAATCGTTAAGGGCATAACACTGATACTGGCTCCTAAATCGCATAGAGCTTTGTCAATGACGAATTTTCCTATTACACAGGGTATAGAGAAACTTCCTGGATCTTTTAGCTTAGGAGGCATATTATTCTGAATTATGGCGCTACACTCAGCAGTAAGTGTAACTGTTCCGTTATCCTCTATCTTTTTCTTATTAGATAAGATTTCTTTTAAAAACTTAGCGTACGAGGGTATTTGAGTGATTGCTTCTGTAAACGGAATGGTAATATTCAACTGTTTCAGAAGTTCGACAAATTTCTTAAATTGACCCGTCGTCTTGGAATTGGTTAATCTCTGAGGGTACGGAATTGGTGGTTTATAGGGTGGTGGAGGCACATAAGGCTTTTCTTTCTCCACTGCCTCTCGATTATCATCTTCCTTTTCTTCTGGATCATTCACCACTTCAGTCGGTTTATCCGGTTTTTGGTACATGGCTGGATTGTCAAGTCTTGGATCGGTAGGTCCGTCAAGTTCCTTGCCACTTCTTAATATTACGGCATTGGCATGTCCTTTAGGATTAGGTTGAGGTTGTCCAGGGAATACTCCAGCTGGTGAAACGGTAGGTGCTTGTTGTTGAGCTACTTGTGAAATCTGAGTTTCAAGCATTTTGTTATGTGTAGCTAATGCATCTACTTTGCTCACTAATTGCTTAATCTGCTCACTAGTGTGAATGTTTTGGTTTAAGAAGTCCTTGTTTGTTTGAGATTGGTTAGCTATAAAGTTCTCCATCATCAACTCAAGGTTCGATTTTCTAGGGACATTAGGAGCAGTCTTTTGATATCCCGGTGGTGTAGCTGGTGCTTGACCTGGTGCGTATAAAGCATTGTTATTCTTATAGGAGAAGTTCGGATGATTCTTCCAACCTGGGTTGTATGTGTTTGAGTATGGGTTTCCTTGAGCATAATTCACTTGATCTGTGGGAATTCCTGTCAATAGTTGACAATCAGAAACTTCGTGTCCTGGAACTCCACATAACTCACAGTTAGGTGTTACTGCAGCCACGGTGGCTGTTGGTGTTATGGCCAAGTTGTCGATCTTTTGGCTTAGTTGGTCAAACTTTGCATTGACTTGGTCCATACTACTCACTTCGTACATACCTCCTTTTGTTGGTTTCTCAGTTGCGACTCTCCCGCTTCCCCATTGGTAATGGTTTTGAGTCATACTTTCGATAAGTGCATAAACATCATTATATTCTTTGTCCATCAATGCACCGCCCGCGGCAGCGTCAATTGTCATTCTTGTATTGTACAAGAGTCCATTATAGAAGGTATGGATGACCATCCATTCTACTAATCCGTGATGTGGACAAAGTCTCAGCAGATCCTTATAGCGTTTCCAAGCTTCGAATAATGATTCGCTTTCCCTTTGCTTAAATCCGTTGATCTGAGCTCTCAGCATAGCTGTCTTACTAGGTGGAAAATATCTGGTCAAGAAAACTCTCTTTAGTTCCTCCCACGTAGTTACTGAGTTCGAAGGCAGAGATTGAAGCCAAGCTCTTGCTCTGTCTCGAAGTGAAAAAGGAAACAAACGTAGTCTAATAGCTTCTTGGGTAACTCCATTGGCTTTTACGGTATCTGCGTATTGCACAAAGATCGTAAGATGAAGGTTCGGATCCTCGGTATGATTTTCGGCGAATTGATTTTGTTGCACGGCTGATATCAACGAAGGTTTTAGTTCGAAATTGTTTCGGTTGATAGCCGGTGCGGCAATGCTTGAATGTGGTTCAGCTTGCGAAGGACTGGCGTAATACTTGAGTGGGTGATTCTGTTCTTCAGCCATCTCTGCGTCCTTTGATGTTACGACTGGTTTAGGCGGATCTAATTGAAGATCTGGAATATTGAAATTTTGTTCGTAATCGAATATCCGTCTTCTTACGTGTAAGAAGCGTTCCGATTCTGGGATTGGAGGTTGCAAGTCTTCGCCTTTAGAGCGAGTACTTGGCATACACTCGGGAATTTAGATTAAGAAAATTAAATAGTTGTTACCTTAGTCTAGACAAAGCTACCTAAAGTGCACTAGTAACTAAATTAAGGTCCCCGACAACGGCGCCAAAAACTTGATGGGCTAAAGACGTGTCTAATTATGTGTCTAGCGGTATCTTAACTGCAAGTGCACAGCCTATCGAAGTAATATTTAAGATTATCGATCCACAGGGACTCTATGGTTACTTAGTGCTAGATGAACTTCTAGTTTAGCTAAGGCGAAGGGTTGTCACGATTTTTTTTTGTTTTTAAAATATTAAAGGCGGGAATTAAATTTAAGTTTTAATAAAATAATATTAAGGAGGTCGGTATGTAATTATACTAACTTAGGCGGGTCAATCTAACCTAGGCTTATAAAGGTGTTCACTTAAACTATTCTGTAGAGGTTACCAGTTTAAATACCCTCAACTCACACTCTCGTGGTCTTATCTCAGATCTTACCCCTAAAGCCCTATGCCTGCTCTCGCTAGCCCATAAGTGTTTAGAGATAATTTTTGGAAACTTAGTAATTCTAATTTATTTTAAAGCGCTCTCGCTGTGTTTAATTTAAATGCCTAACTTTAGCTATCTGGTTAAAATCTCACACTCTCGTGGTCTTGACCTAACCTAATACTCTTTCCTTACTCTCGTAACGAAAAGGTCGATTTTAAATAAAAAGTATCAGCCAGAATGCTAAGTTATTAATTATTTTAAGCCTATGGTTAATTTTACCGATTAAGTTTGTTTTAACTACATACCGCCCTAAGGTAATTAGCTACTCATTTTTGTTGAACCAGACAGAGGCAGAGAAACAATAAACAAAATATTCATGGCAGAAAAATAAATAAATAACATAAATATTAAATTGCAAATAATATAAACCTGGTTAACAATAAAATGGCAGACTCCTTCTTCCATAGACCGGAAAGCTCGGAGTATTTGGCGGAATCGAAAATAACAAAATATTCTGAAGGTTTGGAAACAAGTAAATTTTATAACAATTTCCTGATGTTGGAAATTGTTATAGGTTGGGTTTGGATACAATAAAAATAGAATACTGAAAATAATGCTGAAACAAAAGTAAGGTTGTAAAATAAATCGGCAGAGCTTCCGCAGGAAATTGATAAAATAATGCTCTGTAAATTGTTCAACTGAATATGCTATTTATAGAAGAATTAATGGGCTTGTGGCTGAATTTGTTGCATGGGCCTCGTAGAGCATTTGAGAGAATCTAGGAACGTGGATACAGGGTCAGCTGGAAAGTAGCAGTTTCACATGCACGTAGCCTTGTGACCAAGTCTGGGTCAAATAACATATTTTTCCCTTGTCACGGTCGTGACAAGGTCATCACGTTCGTGTCCCTTGAATTTTAAGTGTCACGGTCGTGACAAGGTCATCACGGTCGTGATTGCTTCTTTTGGGGTGTCACGGTCGTGACACCTAGGTGACGACCGTGAGTGCAACAAAATTTGCAGGTTTTTGCAGGTTTCTTCATTTCTTCATCTTTTTATGGTTGTTTTGGTTCTTTTTGCTCTCGGTTCATGATTTAGCTCCGTATACGATGTACCTGCAAAATGGTAAGGGAAACTCGAGGAATCGGGTGTTAAAACGATGATTATGCGATAAAACGTTAATGAAACTAAGCAATATAATCGATATATTTTCTCGTTATCATTTGTATGTCCACCTCATCGCTCGCGGGAGACCACAGTTCTGAGCAGGTATTCAATTCTCTCCTTTTTTCCCAAGTGTAAGAAAATACTCATGAATCCAACACTGTTAAAAAAACAATAACATAACAATTATATATAACATAATGAACATAGTAAAATTAACATTAGACTTAAAAGAAAATCAATAAACTGAATTTAAATATATACCTTTAACATAATAAAATTAACATTAGACTTAAAAAAATATCAATAAACTGAATTTAAATATATACCTGTAAGAGAGTCGGATAACCACCAAGTTGTTTACAACTGAACATGGACGCATCTCCAAGAAACCTATACAATGTCACCAATGCAGCTGTTGCCCAACTATAGTTCGACAACCCATCCAAGTCCCTAAATAATGCCAGGTATCGTGCCTCCACAAGTGTAAACGACTTTTCCGCAAAGATCGTGCAACCCACTAACATCATCAAATAACATCTGGTCGCATATGCCCATGATGAAGCAGCTCGATGCTCTACGAATCGATCATATAACCACTCTATCTTGAAGTACGAACCTCTGCACTCATGAACCTGGAATAGTGCCACTCTCGATGACACTCCAAGGTAGTCAACGGCCCACTCAATAGCTAGCTCTTCCCTGATGGGTTAAGGGTTCCAGAATACCCCCCTGATAGGCAAGTGAAGCAAACATGCCACATCATCTAGAGTAATCGTCATTTCACCGAACGACATGTGAAATGAAGATGTCTCTAGATGCCACCTCTCAACAAATGCATAAACCAAGTTTGCATCGATCTTCTTCAAACTTGATCTCTGTAGGGAAGCTAAACCGGACCTAGATATGATAGCATCAATCTCCGGTGGAAGCTGTTGTGGAACCATTTGGGTCAACTTCAACCCATGTCCTGCCACCTTCAACTCCTTCTTTGCCCCTCTCTCCTGAAATCAAATAAAATTAAACAAATTATATAATAGCTACTAATAATTTCGGTTTTTATTCAAAACTAAATAATTATAATTTCAATTTTTTTTATACTAGTAGTAAAAAAATTATAATTTCCTTACCTCACCAAACCATATCCGTCTGGCCACATGATGCTCGTACGAAACCAAAATACTGGTATTGTACGGACCTCCAGGATATCCCACAGGATCTGCTGCAGCTGCAGATGTACCAACATCATCTGCGCGTGTCCTACTCGACGTATCGCCTCGTCCCATCGATCGAACCGGTATCCTCCCATCTCTGCCTCGTGAACGCACCATTGAAAAAAAACAATAAAAAAATTATTTAATTAAAAAAAGTTTAAAAAAAAATAAATTTCCGGAAGACTTTCTTCAAGACTTTCGGTACACAATTTTTTGAAACACCATTCCAGAAGACTTTATGAAACTCTTCCGGAACACTTTGCACCAACGCATCATTCCGGAAGACTTCATCAAAGTCTTCCGGAAGTCATTTTTAAAACACCTCATCATACCGGAAGACTTTCATAAAGTCTTCCGGTACCGGAAGACTTTCAAAAACTCTTCCGGTACACAAACTATCAAACCGGAAGACTTACTTATAGTCTTCCGGTAAACACTTCTGAAAATTGAAATTTTTTTTCTCTCTGTAACTTTGGACGAATGGTAAAAATGGAAAGAAAATCTGATTTTTTAACTATTTATACAAGGGCATTTTGGTCAAAAAAATTAGATGTGGGGGTATAAGATTAATTGTAGGGGTGTAGGGTAAAGCCTTCAGGTACCCGTACCCACACCCATACCCGCTTATTTTAATGAGTAATTGTCTGTGTCCGAGCCCGTACCAATTTTGTGGATTTTTACCCTACCCGTTATGAGTAAATTTTGGGGATGGATCCAATTACCATCCCTACTCAATACCTCTTCGCATCTATTAGATGGACCGTAAGGTAATTTTTTTTTTGTGACAAATATAATCTATCTATTTATTTATTTATAATATTGTATTATGAATTATATATATATATATATATATATATATATATATATATATATATATATATATATATATATATATATATATATATATATATATATATATATATATATATATATATATATTGTAGATAATGGTATAAATTATTAAAGTGATACATAATATTTTTTTATTTTTATATGAAATACTTTAATTGGAAAAATAAAAAAAGAATGGTTAAAAAACCAAAACTCAACCTATTTTTTATGCACTTATATATTTTCATAGGTTTATACAAAAATATATGAGAAATTTTTTATAAGAAATTATTTTGAGAAAACATACAAAAATGTATAGAAAAGTAAATAAGCATATTCTAATAATTTGAAGCATAGACCATAAGTTTAAGATAAACACATGAACAAGTGCTATATATAAGGTTATAAATGAGTCGAGTCGAGTCGAACTTGTTATAAGTTCAAACCCGACTTGTTATAAGTTCACGAATAGTTTGATTCAACTCGTCAAGTTCATCTCATTAGATTCAGCTCATTTGTTTCACAAACTTAAAAACCATTTTTAAATCTATATATATATATATATATATATATATATATATATATATATATATATATATATATATATATATATATATATATATATATATATATATATATATATATATATATATATATATATATATTTAACATTTAAAATTAATGTTTTTTTTTAAAAAGAAAATTTTAAAATAAAATAAAAATTATCAAATTGGAATTTAACTATCTTAAAAATCCATTAATTCAAAAATTACACAACTTTCAAGAGATACATTATAATAGAGTTTAAATTTGTCTAAAAAAAACTCACAACGTCATCTAAATATTTAGGAACCTTACAAATTTAATGAAATAATACATCTAAAATTACTATAAATTGATACATTTCCATTACAGAATGATTGCATCACTTGCAACTTTCATTATACATATTTTTGCAAATGTCATAGTGTCTCCAACAAGGATGACTCTAAATACAATTGTCAGTTTTACTGTCATAACTAGTAAGGAAGAGACAATATAAGGTTAAGATTTAGAGTAAATATTTATACATACTCTTAAAGATATTATAATCATTCTCATATATAATCGAGTTGATTCATGAATCTAACAATTCGAACTATGTACAATTCAAGTCCAACTCATTTAGTTAACGAACTTAATTTTTTGCTCATATTCAACTCATTTGGTTCATGAACCTAATTCAACGATTTAATTATCGAAATGAATTTCGAACTATTTTCAAGTTTGGTTCGGTTCATTGTCAGCCATAGCTACATATGAGATGATATTATATTTTCAATATGTATGAAGACAATGTATTTTATATTTTAATAAGGGATTAATTTTTATGCACTGTCAATGTAAAAAATTTTACACCATCAATCCATTACAACCCTTCATAATCATTACTTTAAATATAATTTTGGATCTGACGGTTACCATTCACTGACAGTGTAAAATTGCTTTACATTGTCAGTGTATTCCAATTAAATTCTTTAAATAATTAAACATTTACAAGTAATTCTAATTAAAATATTTTTCTAATAAAAGTTATTAATAAATGATCAAATATTTGTTTATTTCTGATTAACTCTCAATTTTAGTAATAATTAAATGTTATTTTTAATTAACTATTTGATTTTATCTTTTAATGTTTTATTTATTTTAAAGATTTTGAATAAGTTATTTATTGAATTGAAAAACTAATTTATTGCTCTTCAAAGTCATATTATGGCTGTTATTAATTAGATTGACATTAGTAAAGCCTATGATATAGTAGATTGTTTTTTGTGTGTGCTAGATATGCTTTATAGATTGAGTTTTGCGGATAGATGAATCCATTGGATAATGATGTGTGTAACATCGGTGTATTACTCAGTTCTGGTTAATTCTGATATAGTCAAGCCAATTCAACCTAGAAGAAGATTGAGGAAGGGAGACTTATTGTCTCCATATCTTTTTTTATAACAGAAGGATTGTTCGCACTCATGAGTTGAGCAATAACTAAAGGAGATATTCATGGAGTGAAGATATGAAAGTGGTCTTGCGAGGATTATGACTAATCCAAATACTTTGGTTGCTATAATTTTTAAAGCAAGGTACTTTCCTACATCTTCTTTCTTTGATGCAAATATTGGGAATAATCCTAGTTTTGTTTGGAGAAATTTGTGGAAATCTCGTCGTGTCTTAGCTCATGGTTGTGGATGGAGGATTGGTGATGGTAGCAAAATCAAGTTTATGTCCAATCTTTGGCTGAGAGGTGATGGAAAGGGGTGGATGAGTGCTTCACAATACAATGACATGTACAACATTAGTGTCAAGGATATCATGATCCACAATGTTAAGTTATGAGATGATTATAAAATTAGATACCTTTTCACACATGATGTTGCTAAGGTAGTTTTGGATGTCCCTCTGTTGGAGGAGGTGGGTGAGGATGACTTGGTTTGAAAGTAGGAATAAAATGGGGAATATAGCATTAAGATTAGGTACAAGATTCTGAAGGGTGATATAAGGGACATAAAGGACATTAGTGTAGAGGGGGAGTGGGGTTGTTTGTGGAAAATTAGAGCACCACATAAGACAAAACACTTATTATGGAGGACTTGTCGTGATTGTCTCCTAAATCGGGTGAGACTTAGCCAACATCATGTTCTTTGCCATGTTGAGTGTCAACTTTGTGATAGGAATGTAGAGGATGACTGGCACATTTTCTCTAGTTGTGTCGAAACCTTACAGTGTTGGAATAAAGCAAGCCTGAGTTCGGTTATTGAATATAGGATACCGAATTTTGCCGACACTAAGGAGGTCATCCATGATATATGTTGTAAGGAGGATTGTAGCACAACGGTAGAGTGGCTATGATGTTATGGGTACTTTGGAGCAATATAAACAATTGGATTTGGCATAATGAAAAGTTGTAAGCTAATAATTTGGGTTTATAAGCATTCTATAACTTGAATGCTTGTTTTCTAGCACAGAAAACTCAGGAGGATACCGAACTATCCCAACAACAACAATCTTGGGAGCCACATATACAATGGTGGGTGAAATGTAATGTGATTTTGGGTTTAATAACATAAAGAAAACCACAAATAGGGGTTGGTGATTTAGAGATAGAAATGAGAGGTTTATAAATACTTGAGTAGCGTGGGATTTTGGTATCTATTCAATCTTGGAAGCTGAAGCAAGGGCCGTAAAAGAAGCTATTAAGGCATCCACTCATTTGCAAATAGATCGTGTCACATTCGAAAGTTATTCATAGGTGGTGGTACAAGTTATTCATGTTAATAACAGTGGTAACTCTGAGTTTAGTTTGATTATTTTTTGTATTAAGAACTTATTACTTTGTAATTCTAACTTCGGAGGGAAGTTTTTTAAGCATCAAGCAAATTCGATTGCACATTTGTTAACTAATACAATGGCTGGTCCATGAACTAGGTGCGGTGTTTTCTAGTTTATTCCTCGTTGTATTGAACAAACCTTGATTAATGAATTAAGTTTTCTTGATTAAAAAAAAGCGATAATGATAAATTAAACAGTTAGTAATTGAAAATAAATTAGGAGGTGGTAACATACTCATTAGTTGATGTCAGTGCCCTAATAATGTTACATAAACATGTCTTAAAATAAATCACGGTTAGTAATTGTGAATAAGTGAAACTCTTTTGATGACATGTTATGAAAGTGCCTTAATAATATTACATAAATATGTTTTAAAATCAATCATTAAAGATATAGATTTTAGTACAAGTAAATATTAAAAAAATTACTTGCTAAGGAATGAAGGTTTAGGGAATATCGTATTTGATTCTTGGTGGAAACAATTTGTGTCCAGTTTTATTGTAAGAACAAGATTGAGGAATACAATGGTTTTAAGGAACGTTAGTAATAAGGTTTATGATTTATACTTTATAAGTAAGCCTAGAAGGATTTACAAGAAATGCATTTCTAATGTTACAGCTCTGAAGATTCTGAAGATAAGGTTCTGGTGAACAAGTTAAAAAGATTTTGAAGACACTATCTTTGAAGTTCAAGTTCTGAAGATTCTGAAGACAAGGTTCTAGTGAACAAGTTCTGAAGACTCTGAAGACAAAGTATGCGCTTAATGAAATCTGAAGATTCTGAAGACAAGGTTCTGATTGAACAAGTTCTGAAGACTCTGAAGATAATACTTCTCGAAGACCACGTGCTGAAGATTCTTATGACAAGGTTCTGCTAAACGAAGATCTAAGACTCTGAATACTTAGGTTCTAGAGATTCTAAGAACGACTCTTCTACAACAAGCTTCATCAAATACGTATCTAAAGCCTCTGAAGACGTTAGAAGACTGAAGATCAGAATGGTATTATGATGAATATAAAAGTACAAAAACTATGTGACCTCTACCTCGATAAGGTGACGCAAGGACAACATTTTTGTCCTATGATGTTGACCATTCCTTCACATGACCGTTGGGATGTTACTGTTGTAATATGTTTCCAAGAATACCATTCAACAAACATATTTCCTCAAGCTCTATAAATTGAAGACTTGGATGCTTGAAGAAAATATTGGTTAGTGTGTTCATGGTGCTCATAAAGTAAGAAGAATATCAATGAAGTTAATATGTCTATGTTGGCTGAGTTAGTTGATTTGGCAAGCACGCAAATGCTAATCAAATAACAAATATACTGATTCATGAATTGGTATGAAATACCATGAAAGTTGTTGCAATATGCTGAAGAAGAATACATGTGTGCAATGTCACAACACCCTAAGCAAGCTATTAAGATACTACAAGTTGAAGCTTTAAGAAGATATGAAAAGATGCCTTTGTGTCTCAACAAAGAAAAAACTAAAATTGTTGTATGTATATGTGTACAACGATGCAATATGCTAACACCATGTGAAACTAGTCAAGTGAAACATCAATAAGTGAAGCATAATAACTTAGTTGATCTTTATGCTTAAATTGGAATAAGCATTATATGCTCAAGCAATGAATGCATAAAAAAGAAGCTTAAAGCTCATGAAAAGAAGTTGTTGTGATCATCAAGAAAGATTTAAAGCAATATAGAGCTAGTGTGCTTTATAATCTCTTAGAGATTTATCATTATATAGTTTTGTATTAGAAAGCAAGGAGTTGATGCTCACATCTTGCTAGAAAAACTTAGGTAATCATGTACTTCATTTTTGTAATCTGCTAACTAGAAGCATTAATTGTACACGAGAAAATCATTTTTTGAAAGATGGCGTAAATCCTTGTTGAAGGTAGCTTGAAAATTCGTTGTGTTAAAGGTGGCGAAAATGTTTGTTAAAGATAGCTTGGTTGATTCCTTGAGTGACTATTTTTATAGTCTAGATACTCTAAAGGGCCAAGGTGTTTCTAATGATTTGGAGGTTAATTCCTTGAGAGGCTTTGAGAGCCAGGATTCTCAAGAAGGAAATAATGATAGTTATTGTGCTTGTAATCGTTGATGGTTATTGTATTAAGTCATTTTGAGAAGACAAATCACCTTGATGGGTGGATTGGAGTAACTTCATTAATAGTGAATCAGGATAAAAATAATTGTGTCATTTATTTTTATTATCCTTGTTAGATTTATCTTACTAATTTCGCAAAATGAGACAAAATGTAAAACCCAATTCAAACCCCACATTCTTGTGTTTCTCAACCTTTAGTCATGACTTCTCGGCACGAGTTATGGATTATTAGTATCCATTTCCCCTGGAATCCTGAATGCAATATATATATATATATATATATATATATATATATATATATATATATATATATATATATATATATTTTGCAAGAATATATATATGTTAATGTAACCAGTTACATTAACATTCTGTTTTGGAAAATTGAAAATAGCATGATGGTAATTGGCTACACCAAAAATGTAATTGGTTACACTCCCATTTTGTCTCAAAATAAATGAATTTCCAGAGGTGATAAACGATTAAAAAAAATATAATCAGTTACACCTTTTCCCAGATTCACAAAAACCTAGATTTTCGTACATGTAATCAGTGCCTAACCGATTACAATTTGCTTTTTTCCAAAATTTCATGCTTAAACTCAGTTTTCAACCCACCAATTCATAATCAATTCAATCCTAACATGTATTATCATGATATAATGATCATTTCACAACAAAATCTACACGTGCACACATGATCATGGCATGTCAAAAAATTCATGCAAAACTCACAAACCACAAGAAATTCATGAAATAAATTAACTCCTTCATGCAAAGTCTTGATTTTTGACTTCTCCTCTTCTTTTCCTGCACCTTCTACCCTCTCTCTCTAATCGCTTTTCCAACTTTCTAATGTAGAGAGAAACAAAATGAGGAAAAGTATAATTTTCTCACATTTTGGTCTTATATAACAATGTTTAAAAATTGGACCGGTACGAATCGGTAAAAATCGGTGCAAATAAGAAAATCGAAAAAACTGACGGTTTTTCCAAACCAATGGTTTAATTTATTTTCTTTTATTATAAAAAATGTCATTTTGATTATTTTAAGTAAAAAATTAAAATAAAAATAAAAAAAATGAAATAAAAAAAAATGAAGTAATGATATCATTGACGAGGAAGTTGTTGCAGATGGCAGTTGATTTTACTACAGATGATTTTAATATTGAAAAAGGAGATCCCAATATTGAAATATTTTTTCCTCCTTTGAATTAAATTTGGTACACATTGAAGTTATTTTGTTATAAACTATTTAATTAGATTGTGTTGTAATTAAACTTTATAATTTTATACTATTTTATTATGTATGACACCTTTGTTTAAAATTTGCATTTATATTATGAATTTGTGAATCTATGATATGATATTTTTTAAAATTTAAATGTTAGTTATATTTTATAGAGACTGAATAATCTGGTTCGACCAATTTTATATCTACATAGTTTTGTTATAAAAATCGATCTATTCAACTGAGTTATTCAGTTTAATCTAGTTTGGTCATGCAGTTCGACCAGTCACCAAGTAATTCGACCAGTAACCTAATATTCTCACTAATTTGATGATCAGTTCGATTTTTAAAACAATAATAAGTAAGACTTGATAGAAAGACCATAGTTCCCTTGCACTTTAAATCAATTTATTAATAATGTTATCATCTCTTTTAATCAAGTTTAAAATTTAGAGATTATCCTCTTAATCTCTCATGATCTTTATATCCAACCAATGAATAATGATCTTGCTAAGAGAAATCTAAGATATTACACTATGAATGACTTGTCATGTGATTTTAACATCTTGTGTCCAGAAATCAGCCAATTCTCAATTATTCATTTTTTTTGTTTTCAGGAAGAGGATATGGCTATCAAGCCTGGACTCAGACACGGACATGAACACGAAGATTCCGTTAATGTAAAAAATATAGGATACGAACACGATTGTATATATTTTATATATTAATATAATAATACAATTTATGAGCATAATTTATCAAGAATTTAAAATAAGAAGCAAAATTTATGTTTATTTAAACTTAATACTTTCAATCAACGGAAAAAACATAAATCGATCAAAACAAAATGATACAAATCATATCATAATCACTCCACATTAAGAAAACCATCTTCTAAGTGTGACTCGTCCAAAGACAAATCAGCAACTTCAAAAAATTTATTGTCATCTAATATATATATAGTGCGGCGGTAAAGAATAAATATCCAGAAACATCTTGAAACAAAAATTTATAATAGAAGATTGAGAAGCTGAAAAAATCTTGTGAAGATCGAAGTAGCATTGTGCGACGAAAATGATAAGGAAAACATTGTAGAGACATAAGAGTGGAATATGAAAAAAATAAGGAATGCTAATTGTGTTGTTTTTATAGTAGGGAAGTGGAATAAGAAAGGTAAAAAAACCCTCTTTTTAAAACATATCCTGGAATTTTTAGTTGTTTTTTTTTTAATTCTGAAATTTTTTAGTTAGAACATATCCTTTATTTGAAATAAGGTGTCGTATCCGTGTCCATAATGATTAAATTTTCTTTTCTCGTTGTCGGGCACGTATCCAACATGGTGACACGTCGTGTGAATGACATGTTGGAGCTTCGTAGGGACATGGTTATAATTTGAATCACTTTCATTTTGATTCATGTGTGCCTCATTGTTTGTGCTGCATTTTCTTCTTGTAACACATTTGAATTTACACTTAACCACAAAGTGTCCAAATCTTTGTATTTATGAGCATTATTGTTCCTTAAAGATCTTTTTTTGAGTTATTTTGCAGAGTTCCTCATTTTTTAATTTGTATAAATAAACTTTTTATTGCAATTTTTTGAACAACCTAATTGCCAACCAAAGTTGAAATCATCTCTCAATAAAGTCTTATTTCTCATAATGTAATAGAAAGAAAGAAAAAAAAATATAACAGAGAAAAAGAAGGAGGTGGAGTAGCATGAGCAAAATTAGAAACTCTTTCTACATCAATTATTATTATCAATCCCACATGGGATTCAAAGTCAATTTGAATCCAAACTGCTGTCAAGATAACAAGTGTAGTTAGGTAAGTTGATGATTAAAAATGGTCAAAATTTAATGTTTCCACGTGTTCTTTTATTTTATGAATCTAAAATTCAATGCACAACGTGATTTTTGTCTTTCCTATGATTAAAGTGTCTATTAATTATTACTTCCCTTTGTTTAGGAAAGACTGCACAGAAGTTGCTATAGTAGTAATATGTACAACTAATTCAATCTGTACTTATACTTCTTTTATAATACAACAAAAAAGTGATTCTATGAAAAAGTTAATTTTATACTTGCATTAATTGAAGGAACACCTTGCAATGGAAAAGTGTGTTAACAAACAAAAATATTAAGTATGTGAGTTGTGAGGTTCCTATGCAAGAGACATTGTATTAACATTACTGAGATTTTCCATAGATCTGAATCTAAATCAGTTAGCTCATTATGGATTTTTGTTACTATTTGATTCCTTATGTCTCTTCAACTCTCAATATATATTGAACTTATCTCAAAGGTAGATCCAAATGCAAAACAACTTTTCTTCTCTTTTCTGAAAGAAAAAAAAAAATCAATGGCTACTACAACTCCTTTTAGTCCAACATCACATCACCAACCTCGCTCGAAAAGCTTGCCTTCGAAACCGCACCCTCTAATTCTACAATGCAATCAACATTTGGCGAGTTTAGAGTCTTTAGATGAAATCAACACTTCATCGTTGTTCGGTCGCAAGCTAACCGATCTTCAAGCCTTACATGATTGTGTCGAAAATTTGGTTTTGTTACCTCTTACTCAACAAGTTCTTGTTCAAGCGCGACAAGAGAAATGGATAGACGAGCTTTTAGATGGGTCTTTAAGACTCCTTGATGTGTGTTCTGTAGCAAAGGATTCTCTAATTCATACGAAGGAATGCGCGCGCGAACTTCAGTCGATTATGAGACGGAAAAGAGGTGGCGAAATGGAAGTAACGGCCGAGGTGAGGAAATTCTTGGCTTCTAGGAAGATTGTAAAGAAAGCAATCCTCAAAGCTTTGGAGAATTTGAAGACTAATGTGAAGAAAGGTAAAGGAAAATTATCATCTCCTAGCAATAATAAGGATCATGAAAAAGTGACTTTGGTTAGTTTGTTAAGAGATGTGGAAGTGATTACTCTTTCTATGATGGAGTCACTTTTGATATTTATCTCTGGACCGGCGCAATCGAAACCAAGTAATTATTGGTCATTGGTTTCGAAGCTTATGATGCAGAACAAGAAGGTTTCTTCGACACAAGAAGGTGATCAGAATGAGTTTTCCAATGTTGATGCTGCTTTGCAGTCTTTTGTGTTTAATGTGACAAGAAAGTCGGAAAATGTCGATCATTTGCAGAATCAATTGGAGAATTTGGAGTCTGTTGTTCAAGAGTTTGTGGAAGCACTTGAAGTTCTTTTTAAACGGTTTATTAGGATTAGAGTTTCTCTTCTCAACATCCTTAATCACTAGCTGTTGTATAAATTTGAATGAATGTTTTTGTAATTATGTCATGTCAATGAATCAATGAAGTTGGCTTCTAATGTTTTAGCTTTGGAAGAAAACCATTCTCTAACTTTTTATCCTTATATTGTTTATTTTGTATGTTATTCTGTTTCTTTGCATGTATGATTTGGCATCATTTTGGCACGTTAACGATATTCAATTTCATATTGATAACCTGTTTTGTTATGGTTTTTTAAGACTAAATTCCAAACTTATGAAAAAATACTTGAAGGTTACTTTGAAGGTTACTGAACTTAGACTCAATATGTCCCTTTACTACACCTCTTAGACTCAATTGAGAGGTGAGACAATCTTTACAAAATATTTTAAAAGTGGCAAGAAACCAAAGCACACATGTTTTTTATCTGTCCTAATTTTCAAACCAGAAAGTTGAGAGAAAAAGAGTCCAAGAAATTATTAATCACTGCAACTTGAGAAAAGTAACAATACTCTTAAAAAATTATTGTTTTGAACGTGAGCTTCTGCAAAATCAATATACATCAACTAGTTTTTTCACATGCTAATGAGACAAGTAACTGCAACAAACAAAAGGGTAACATAAACCAATAGGTGTCTAGCTGGGAACACTGCACAAACATTGCCACCAACAAGTAAACAATATAACAGTGTCAGTATCTGAAGATCAAGAGGCTTTCCTTGCCTACAGTATTGTCTGTTGCAGGCAGACAGTTTCATATAGTAAAAGATAATCATACTTTAAAACAGCATCTTCTCATTTTCCAACAAAAGCTCCATTAACAATGCATGCATAATGCATTTCTGAGTATTATATTGTAAATATGCCTTTTTGTCAGAATCAACGCAATACCCGAGAAAACAATTGAGGGATGAGTTGGAGGCTTGGTGCATGGAGAGTATTGACAGATCATGGTGAGGTAGCCCAGATCCAAATCAAGAAGATATAATTGCATACTAATTAGGTGACATTTAGGAAACAAAAGTATTCTTCTTGTCTCCTTGATTTGTATGCTATTTATATGAAGCGAAAACACCAACCAAAACTCAAGTATTCAAATAAACTCTTGTATATTTTCACCTTCTAAACTTCTGTTTTCTGAGAAGAAAAATGGCAATCATTGAAACAAACACAAAAAGCTCTCTGCATCTTCGCAGTAACAGCTTACCATCCACTCCTCACCCTCTTATATCACAATTTGAGGACAATTTGCAAAGATTGAAGACTTCGGAAGGTGCCTCTTCAGAGTCATCGTCTTCGATATGCAACAAACTTAATGGCATGCAGGATTTGCATGATTGCATCGATAAGTTACTTCAATTACCAAATGAACAACAAACCTTAGCACAAGAGTGCAATGAAAAATGTGTTGATGACCTACTAGAAGGATCACTTAGGATTTTGGATATCTGTAGCATAGCTAAGGAATGCCTTTTGCTATCAAAGGAAAACATGCATGAAATACAGTCAGTCATAAGAAGAAAGAGAGGAATTGAAACCGGATTCAAGGTTGATTGTGTAAAATACATGGAGTTGAGGAAGAACATGAAGAAGCAAATTCGGAAGGTGTTGGTAAATTTGAAAGCCATCAAGTTGATTTCTTCTTCCTCAAACAACAAAGACAACAACTCATCACCTATGCTTGGATTCTTGAAAGAAGCAGAAACAGTCACTATAAGCTCCCTAGAACATTTGTTGCTATTTATCTGTGATCCAAAAGGACACTCAAATAACAGAAGATGGTCGGCAATATCCAAGTTGATGCATTCTAAAAGAGTAGTTTGTGATTCTCAAGATTCAGACACAAATGAATTTGAGAAAGTGGATGCAGCTTTGTTGTCTCTCATCAGCCACAAGTCTTCATCTACTGAAACTTTTCAAAGTCATATGGAAGATTTGGAGATGTGCATTGAAGATCTAGAAATAGGAATTGAACGAATATCAAGAAAATTAATTAGAAATAGAGTTTCACTTCTTAACATATTCAACCATTAACCATAGTGTCGATATAATTTGTGTGCACTCAATTTTCCACCATGAGTGTTACATAACTGTACATGATTATGATTATATCTTCTTTTTTATGTGAATATTATTATCTAGGGATCAAACCCTTATTATTTCAACATCTATCTTTTTTGCTCAGTTCCCTTCAAAATCTTACCTTTCAACAAACTTTTTCACTTGGTAAAAAAATATAATGAAGGATGAAAAAAGTGAAGGAGGATTAAAATAAAATAACTGTGAACCTCCTCAAAAATTAAGTCAATTTAAATGATACTCAGAGCTGTCAACATGATATTCACAAATTTTATATGCTAATAATAGAGATAAAGAAGCTAGTTGTGTTTCATCTACCGAGAACCATTGAATTAGTATTATAATTAGAAACTAACATGCATTGTAATAACAATGAATATTGATTGAATAATTGATATGAAGTTGGGGACACTAAAATATAGCCATCATAATGTACTAATTGTATTGATGCTGTTTATCCATGTGATGTATTCTATAGGGATGAGTTGGAAGATGAGAATCAAATCAACATGATATAATTGCTTTAGATAAGTTTATTTAGACCATGGTTATAATGCTTTAAATTAATATATACCTAATTACATATTTTTCTTGATCAAATATTCAAAGTACGTGGTTTTTGAATCAGAGTTGAGATCTCATATCTGTTAATCATTAAGAAGTTTAATTTTTTAAATTAGACACAAAATGAAATGCATAAAAAACACATAGATTGGTGATCAAGAAAATTGGGTTGGTGCCTTCTTCATTCATGAGTTTACAGCTTTATTTTAATGCATTGAAAAAATAACTAATGCAATTCTTGTCTCTTCAACAGAGACATATGCATATAAGAATTGCAGTCATGGTTTCATCTGCCATAATGCATGCAAATGAATTACATTATTGAATGAAAGATTTTGATATAATATGAATTTTGTGTTGAAAATATCATTATCATGGAAATGAAATAGAAAAATAAAACCATTTGACTCACATTCAGCACAATCATATGTCCCGAAGTCTGATCCTGCAAATTAACAGTCTGATCCTGCAAATTAACAGTGTCATTAGTAAAGGTAACAACAGTCATGAACAAGTCAATCGACTGATGGACACCAAATAAAATGGACATCCAAGGTAGCAAAGAGTAGCAGTCATCCAGTAATAGATTTTTGTGCAATTCCACATTTGAAACGGTTAAGAATTGTGATTGAGCATAGCTCAACCCTACAAAACCATTGTAAGGTAAGGATTACCCCAGTTATAAGCACATGTTTAGGTCATATATTATCCGATGCGGGACTCTTAACATAAACAACATTTTATTGGCAGATACACATCTAGAAGAGATAAATCGGTATCAATTGTTTCATTGTAATTTGTAACAGCCCTACTCAGTTGACTTATACAAAAATATTGAAAAGCTAGTCAAATTCCCCCTTTTGATCATCTCTGTTTGGAAACCGTCACACATCAATTGCTTTTTTCATATGTTAATGAGACAGATAACACAACAAACAAAATGGTAACATAAATTATTAAGGTGTCTAGCTGGGGACATTGCATAAACATCGCCACCAAGAAGTAACCAGTATGACATTGGCTGAAGATCCAGACTTCCCATGCCTTCAATATGTCCTGCTGCAGGCAGACAACTTCATAGACTAAAGGATAATTATGCTACAAAACAGCATCTTCTCATCCTCCAACAAAATATACAATTACAATGCATGCATAATGCACTTCTATGTATAAAGTATTAAAGTGTAAAGATGCTTATTTTATGAGAAGGGGTGAGTTGGAAGCTTGGTGCATGAAGAGTATTGACAGATCATGGTGAGGCAGCTCAGATCCAAATCAAGATGATATAATTGCATACTAATTAGGTGACATTTAAGAAATGAAAATATTCTTCTTGTCTCCTTGATTTGTTTGCTATATATGTGAATCAAAAATGCCAACCAAAACTCAACTTTAAAAGTCTTGTACATTTTCACCTACTAACCTTTCGTTTTCTGAGAAGAAAAATGGCAGTCATTGAATCAAACACAAAGAGCTCTTTGCATCTTCGCAGCAACAGCTTACCCTCCGCACCTCACCCTCTTGTATCACAATTTGAGGACAATTTGCATATATTGAAGAGTTCTGAAGGTGCCTCTTCAGCGTCATCATCCTCGGTATGTAACAAACTTAATGGCATGCAGGATTTGCATGACTGCATCGATAAGTTGCTTCAATTGCCTATTGAACAACAAATCTTAGTACAAGAGTGCAATGAAAAATGTGTCGATGACCTACTAGAAGGATCACTTAGGATCTTGGATATCTGTAGTATAGCTAAGGATTTCCTTTTGCTATCAACCGAAAGCATCCATGAACTACAATCAATAATCAGAAGAAGGAGAGTCAATGAAACTGGATTTGCAGTTGAGGGTGCAAAATACATGGCATTTAGGAAGAACATGAAGAAGCAAATCCGAAAGACGTTGGTAAATTTGAGGTCTTTGAGGAATTATTTGATTTCTACTTCCTCAAACAACAAAGAAAACAACTCTTCGCCTATGCTTCGATTCTTGAAAGAAGCAGAAGCGATCACCCTAAGCTCACTAGAACATTTGTTGCTATTTATCTCTGATCCAAAAGGACACTCAAAGAATGGAAGATGGTCAGCAATATCCAAGTTGATGCATTCTAAAAGAGTAGTTTGTGATTCTCAAGAATTAGACACAAATGAATTTGAGAAAGTGGATGCAGCTTTGGTGTCTCTCATCAGCCACAAGTCTTCATCTACTGAAAATTTTCAAAGCCATATGGAAGATTTGGAGATGTGCATTAAAGATCTAGAAATAGGAGTTGAACAAATATCAAGAAAATTAATTAGAAATAGAGTTTCACTTCTTAACATATTCAACCACTAATCATAGTGTCTATTTGATTTATGTACACTCAATTTTCCCCCAATGAGTGTTACATGCTTACATATCTGTACATGAATGTGAATAAATCTTATTTTCAACATCTATCTCTCTTGCTCAGTTCCCTTCAAGATCTTTATATTTCAATTTCCCATTTTCTTTCAAATGTTCTGCATTAAAATATCTGAAAGAAAAGAGAAGTTAAACCAGTCAGCAAACTTTTTCACTTCAAGAGTCACCAAAGAAGTAATTAAGTAACTGATTAATAAAATTTAATCTATTAACTCAATGGCATATAAATGTAGTGATTACTATGTCTATACATTATGCCCATGTGAATCTCAAGGTCAATTTAAATGCATATCCTAGTTGTCAATCTCAAAACTGCCATTAGGTTCATGATTAAATAAAAAGTCTTATATGTGTTCTAAAGTTTTAATGCATTATATAAAAGATATGAAGTTTGGGACATTGCAAAGTATAGTCATCATAATGTACTAATTGTATTAATACCCTACAAGAAGATTCCTCATGTCTCCAATTGATCCACTGAAAGCAGACAAATTCAAAATAATGCATGCTATTTGAGAATAGAAAATAGCTTCTTCTTCTGCAACCAAATGATATAGCCATTAAGTTCTGTTTATTCATGTGATACCAAGTGAAAAATAAAAGGATGAGTTGCAAGCTGAGTGTATAGGAAACATTACCACTTCAACCAGAGAATAGGAAGGAAGCTGAGTACTAATTCAAGATGATATAATTGCTTTAGATTACTTTATATTAATCATGTTTATGATTCTTGTGATTATTTTAGTGCTAACTACCTGATTTTCTTGATCAAATAAGTACATGGTTGTTAAATCAGAGTTCCGATCTCGCATCTGTTAATAATCAAGCAGTTTTATTTTAAAGTTAGACATGAAATGAGATGCAACGAAGACACATAAATTGGTGATCATGATTCATGAAGATCTAAAAATTAGGTTGGTCCCTTTTTCATTCACAAGGTTATAACTATTTTAATGCACGGAAACTACAACTAGTGTCATTCTTGTCTCTTCAACAGAGAAGTATGGCAGTCTTGGTTAAATGAATTACATTATTGCATGCAAGTTTTTGATAACTAAAACAAAATAAATTCAAGTTTATGTGAAATTCACGAAAGTAAAATAAAATGATGATTTTATCTAAGGCTTATAAATTTCAACAGACAATCACAACTATTATTAAAGCCAAGCAGTGGCATTAAGTGATCCAAAAAGGACAAAAATATTTTTTATTTTTTATATCAAAAGTATTTGCACCAGCCGGGAATCGAACCCGGGTCTGTACCGTGGCAGGGTACTATTCTACCACTAGACCACTGGTGCTTGTTGACAATAATTGTGTAAATTTATGTATTTATAGTCTACATGCCTTGTAAAATATCACTGATTTTCAATAGGTTTGCAGATGAAGTATGACCCGTGCAACGGACAAAATGTTACAGCTCTACCATAACTTTATGGATTAAATAAAGGTCAACGATGTTCTGTAAAATTGAATTTCAGTATGGGGAATTATATATTTATCTATGGTATGGATCAGGACATATTTTTGCATAAGGAAACATGGATTATATGAGACCATTTGTTTTATCTTTTTGGATCATCATAGTTCCAGTTGAAGTCTTAATAGATGCAGGACAAATTTGAACACTTCTCTAATGCAAGATCAAAATCAAATACTGAATCCCAGTAAAAAATGCAAATTAATGAATTCAATATATTATGATCATCAATAGAAAATAAACAAATCAATGGTACGGCGTCAATGATTTGGCAGAGATAATAGAGACCATTTGACTCACATGCGTACCAATCAATTGTCCCGAAGTCCGATCCGTAAAGTAATATTGTCATTAGTAAAAGTAACACATAAAGTATACATGCAAATTACAGGAAAGGACAGATACAAGAGGTGGTATCAATTCACAATAGCAACATTCATCAAGCAGATCTATATTTCATGCGACAGTAAATGAAATGCCATGAAACAGCATCAGAACTCAAATGGAATTAATAAAATGATAAAGCTTTTACTAAAATTGAATTAAAATTACTGACCCAAGCACAAAGTGACTTACACATCAAGCCCAACCAAAAACAGCAGTAGAAACCATAGAAATACAGCACACAACCAGCCACATAGAAGACACCCAAGAAGGGTTCAATCCATCTCTAGATTTTTATGCAATTCCACATTTGAAACAACATTTTATTAGCGCATTACATACATATATAGAAGAAATTAATCAGTATCCATTGACTCTTGCTGTAACTCAATTGATTAATATAAAATAAAAAAAAATAAAAAAAAATAAAGAAAGGTAACATAAATTAGATTTTCCCATGTTAATGAGACAGGTAATAGCAGCAAACAAAATGGTAACATAAATTAATAAGGGCCTGTTTGATTTACTTTCTAAAAACTGTTTTTCTCTTTTCAAAAATTTAAAAACAATAAGATTTATTCATGTTTAAATTTTTGAAAAGAGAAAAACAGTTTTTAGAAAGTAAATCAAACAGGCCCTAAGTCTCTAGCTGGGGAAACTGCATAAACATCTCCACTCGAGAAGTAGCTGAAGATCAGGACTTCCCTTGCCTTCAATATGTTCTGTTGCAGGCAGACAATTTCATAGACTAAAACTATTATATTGTAAAGATTCCATTTTAAAAGAGTCCATGTGATTCCTGAGTAATATATTTAGCGATGAGTTGGAAGCTTAATGAAGAGAAGCACAGTGGTGAGGTTAATAAGATCCAAATCAAGATGATATAATTGCATAAAATTAAAAACTAGGTGACATCTGAGGAACATAAATATTCTTATTGTCTCCTTTAATTTATCGCTTAGTTTGCTATATATATGAAGCGAAAAAGCCAACAAAAACTCAAGTTTTGAAATAAACTCAGCCCTCTAAACCTTACAGTCTTCTAATCTTCTCTGCAAAGAAAATATGGCAGTCATTGAAACAAACATAAAGAGCTGTCTACATCTTCGCAGCAACAGCTCACCCTCTTGTATCACAATTTGAGGACAATTTGCAAAGATTGAAGAGTTTTGAAAGTACCTCTACAGTGTCATCGTCTTTGGACTTAATGGCACGCAAGAATTGCATGACTGCATTGATAAGTTACTTCAATTGCATTTTGAACAACTAGCCTTAGCACAAGAGTGCAATGGAAAATGTGTTGATGAGCTACTAGAAGGATCACTTAGGATCTTGGATATCTGCAGTATAGCTAGGGATTGCCTTTTGTTATCAAAGGAAAACATTCATGAACTACAGTCAGTCATCAGGAGAAAAGACAATGATACTAGATTCAAAGTTGAGGGTGTAAAATACATGGCTTTGAGGAAGAACATAAAGAAGCAAATTCGAAAGGCGGTGTTAAAATTGAAAGCAATGAAGAATGAGTTAATGGCTTCTTCCTCAAGCAACAAAAACAATAACTCTTTGACCATGTTTGGAATCTTAAAAGAAGCAGAATCAGTTACCCTGTGCTCGATAGAACATCTGTTGCTATTTATCTCTGATCCTAAAGGATGCGCAAAGTACAGCAGATGGTCAGCAATATCTAAGTTGATGCATTCTAAAAGAGCGGTTTGTTCCTATCTACAATCAGATTTGCAGTCCCTCATCATCCAGAAGCCTTCATCTACTGAAACATTTCAAAGTCATATGCATTGAAGATCTAGAAATAGGATTTGGTGATATGCATTGAAGATCTAGAAATAGGATTTGGTGATATGCATTGAAGATCTAGAAATAGGAGTTGAACAAATATCAAGAAAATTAATAAGAAATAGAGTTTCACTTCTTAACATATTCAACCATTAATATAGTGTCTATATGATTTTAGCGCACTCAATTTGGAATTAACTTTCACAAAAGCAAACTTATTGGTATTAATGTGCATGAGGGTTTTCTTGAAGCGGCGGCCAGTTTTCTTTCTTGTAAAACGGAATCTCACAAATTTACGTTTTTGGGTATTCCGATCGGTTCAAATCCTAGGAGTATTAATTTGTGGTCGAATTTGCTTTCTAAATTCGAAAAAAAGGCTAGGATCGTGGAAAGGGCGGTTCTTATCCTTGGGTGGAAGATTCATTGGATTAAGTGGGAAGATATGTGTTTGCCAACTAACAAGGGGGGTCTCTTTGCGAAGAGATTGGACGTTTTCAATATGGCTTTATTAAATAAGTGGAGATGGAGGATTATGGGAGGTTCGGAAGATCTTTGGTTCTGTGTTCTTAAAGCTAGATACGGTGACATTCGATTGATGATGTGGCACAATTCTCGTGTGACGGAGACTTGCAAGGGCAGCTCTTTTTGGTTTAAAGATTTACTCTCATGTGGGAATATTCGGTCGGATGAAGCTTTGTCGGATAATTGTAAGGTTACATAAGGAGACGGGTTCGGAACTTCGTTTTGGAAAACGGATTGGTGTGGTGTTGGGCCTTTATCGATTGTTTATCCTTTAGCTTTCGAGGAATCTCAGTTGAAGGAGGTTTCGGTGGCGGCGATGGGAGGTTGGGTGGATGGAGAGTGGCAATGGGGTGACTTGGGCATCACGTCACCTTCAGGTGTTGTGGCCCCGACAGCGGGGGATTTTTTTTTCTAACACTGTTTTTTCTGCAGGTTTGTCTCATAATCCGGAGGTCTCGACATGCTCCAGTTCTGGCCCTGGTGGGAGAGACGTGTCTGTTGCTGAAGTGTTTGGGGCTAGTGTTGTTCGTCTTACTGCAGCCCGGCTTGACAACTTCTCGGTCTCTCTTAGCAGCATGCGAGCAGGTGAAGCTTATTCTAAGGGGTCTGTCAATGGGAACCACATAAACCAGGATGCCTCCTCAGATTTTGTTGAAGCAGTGGGCGAGCAGGTTCGGGTTTCGGCATCGCTGGAGGCTACAGATGCTACTGGTTCGGCAGCGCTGGCAGGTGGGATGCTGACGGATACAACAGCTACAGAAGTTATTGTAGCAGCAGTACCGGCTACAGTCCGGTCTGGTGCGGTGGCTTCCGGAAAACCGGTGTCGGATGACATTCTCAAACTCCGTCATATTCTAGTTTGTGTGCAACCAAATTGTTTTCACAAGGATTTGGTCACTTGGAATTACGAGGCGAATGGTATTTACTCGGTTAGTTCTTACTATCGTTTGCTTTTTTTCCTCCTTTGTTCCTTTTGGGCCTCCGTTGGTTGATGATGGTATTTTCGATTTATTGTGGAAGATGGTTACTCCTTTTAAGGTTAAGGCTTTTGTGTGGCGGAGTTTTTTTGGATAAATTGCCTACTAAACAGGCTCTCATTTTAAAAGGAATTTTGGTGGCGGATAACGACGGATTTTGTCCGTTTTGTAAGGTAAAGGAGGAATCTATTGTTCATTTGCTTCTTAAGTGTAGGTTGCTTCGGTGATTTGGACGGAAATCTCGGATTGGGTGGATCATAAGAAGGAGAGGCGTTTTAATTTGAAATCGCATTTCTTAGATTGGATAGATTTTTCTAAACATAAGGAAATTGGTAGAGGGAGGGAGGGAATTATTTGGATGGCGGTTTGTTGGAACATTTGGTTGGTAAGGAACGATATAGTTTTTAACAAGGTGAAATGGAATGTGCTCAACATTATTTGGAAAATTAAGATTTCCATTTGGATCGTCCCAATTGCAACTTGTATGACTTTAACAAGAACCCTTTGTTTCACATGTAATAGGTGCAATTTGACTTGTAATTTTCCTTTGGTTTTGTGGCGAGTGTTTTTATCTCGGCCGTCCTTTTTTGTATGCGGGAAGAGTACCTTTTGTACTCATTTTTGAATGAATTTCTTGCTTAAAAAAAATCCCCCAAGAGTGTAAATCAATGTGAAAAAAAACTGACTTGCGGTTCTGAAGAAGTCGTGAGTAAGGGGTAACAGCCACCGCAGGAGGTTGATGTCAATAACTTGCAATTTGACTTGTAATTTTCCTTTGGTTTTGTGGCGAGTGTTTTTATCTCGGCCGTCCTTTTTTGTATGCGGGAAGAGTACCTTTTGTACTCATTTTTGAATGAATTTCTTGCTTAAAAAAAATCCCCCAAGAGTGTAAATCAATGTGAAAAAAAACTGACTTGCGGTTCTGAAGAAGTCGTGAGTAAGGGGTAACAGCCACCGCAGGAGGTTGATGTCAATAACTTACAGCTGATTCTTCTTTGAGTCAGAACCACAGTCGCCATTTTTTGTCAAATTTCTTTTCCCGCTTCTATCACTGCCTTTTTTTTAACTACCTACTTCATTTTCCCGCTAACTTCTTACCCATTCATCATGCATATATTCCTTCTATTTTTACTATTAAAAATATAAAAATGAATTTCAGTTTTCCCTACATTGTTACTATTAACTAGCTACCTCATTTTCCCGATGCATATATTATGTCTATTTTTATTATTGTGATCTTAATTTTAGAAATAACTCATCAAGTGATAATCTCAATGATGACTTTTCACTTTATAATGATGTATAATTGGAAGTACCAAATCTTGGGAAAATTCCTAGTAATGACCAAATATCAGGTTCTATAGAAAATTTATTCATTAAGGAGCCTGAATATACAACTCAAATTGAGGATGAGTCTATAGAGCAAGAACATGTATCCATAGATGACATGAATGAGGAAATCACCAATCATTCTAAAAAAGAATCATCAAGTGAAAGTGAAGGAGAAGTCTTAAATGAGGGAGAGCCTCAAAACATGTCATGCATAAAACGACCTCAAAATTACCCAAAAGATCATGATTGTGACAAATTAAACATAAACCCTAAGTGCATGGCGTCAATTCCAGAATCTTCTTTAGGTATCACATATCTCATCTCAAAATATTTAAATTATGATAATTTTTCACAAAACCATAGCGCTTACCTTGCAATCATCACTAATGACAAAGAACCTCAATCAATTACCCAAACAACGAAGCACACACTTTTGAGGGAGGTCATGACTCAAGAAATCAAGGCTCTAGAAGACAATGAGACATGGAAACTAACTCATTTGCCACAAGGAAGAAAATTGTTAGGATGTAGATTGGTGTAAAAAGTCAAACATAAAGCTACATGTAAGATTGAAAAGTATAAGGCCATATTAGTTGCTAAAGGTTACACATAAATAAAATGTTCAATGAAACGTTTGCCCCAGTGGCCAAAATGACCACAGTCATATGCTTGTTAACAATTGTAGTGACGAAAGGATGGAAATTACATCAAATAGATGTTAGCAATGTCTTCTTGCATGGAGAATTGACATAAGAAGTATATATAAGTCATCTACAAGGATATAAAGTTCCAAACAAATATTTGGTATGCATATTAAAGAATTCATTGTATGGCTTGAAACAAACATCTAGAAATTGGAATAACAAACTATCTCAATCTTTGATAAAATATAGTTTCCAAGACAACCACTCTGATCATAGTCTATTTATTTATTAACATGGATCAATTTTTCTTGTTGTTTTGATCTATGTTGATGACTTGATCATTGCTAGTAATGACCTTGAGGCTTATGACCAATTCAAGCAATATCCCAGTCAATATTTCCACATGAATGATCTTGGTTCACTTAAATACTTCCTTGGCCTGGGAACTAGCACAAGTGTCAGAAGGGATATTCCTTTGTCAAAGAAAATACACCTTAGACATTATACAAGAATGCAAAATGTTTGGTTGTAAGCTTTCTTTGTTTCCAATGGAACAAACTCGCAAACTTGCTTTGGCCAAGGGACTTCCACTCTTAAAATCGTCAAGGTGTATGAGATTAGTTAGACGCATGATTTGCTTAGTTGTTACTAGGCCTGAATTAACCTACTCAGTTCATATTCCAAGTCAAATCATGCAAACTCCACTCCAATACCATTGGAATTTTGTTATGCAAGTCTTATGATATCTTAAATCTTCGCATGGTCAAGGTATCACAATGATCTACAACTAGATGGCTGTTGTGACTCAGATTGGGCATCATGTCTCATTACCAGAAAGTTCATCTCAGGTTATCTAATGAAACTTGGCAATGCTCTAATATCATGGAAAACAAATAAACAAGTCACCGTCTAAGGAAGAATATTATGCAATGGAACATGCCACAAGTGCAATACTATGGCAACATAATTTGTTAGAGACTCTGCAAGTTCCATGAATTAAACTTGCACTTTTGCATTATGACAATCAAGAATCTCTTCATTTGGCTACAAACCCAGACTTCTATGAAAGAACAAAGCACATTGAAATTGATTGTTATTTTATCAGAGAACACATATAGTCAGGTTCCATAAGCACAACTTACATGGCCACCAAACAACAAAATGTTAACATTTTTACTAAGTCCTTAGGCGTGAATGTTTTTCAAAACCTCATGTTCAAGTTGGATGTTCATAATCATCACCATCCAACTTGAGGTACTATTAGAGATAAATTTAATATTTTGTTATTAGTGTGTTAGGGTTTGTTAGGTTTTTTATTAGTTTGTTAGTGTTGGTCATATATTTAAGCTCTGAAAGATAGATCACCAGCCTATATATAAAGGTATGTCATGTATCATAAAAAACAAAAATACAACATATTTTTCAAGTTAACTTTCTATTAAAATTGATACAAAGCAAACCAGTTTGTCTAAAAATCTCAACTCCCAAATATGGATAGTGTCATAACTGTTTTGAACACAAAAAATCAGAAAATGCACATCTTTTGCAAAGCAGAGAGCATGTAATTGTGAATAAACAAACATTGAGTAAGGTTCATCAGTATTGAAGAAAAATAAACTGAAGATGGAAGAATAAAACAGAGTCAAAATTAACATTAGTTAAAGAAAATCTTTGAATTAGAGTTGGTTGATGCGATTTAGCTCCTCCCCACTTTTGGCACCTTCAGTTTCTTCGAGAAAATCAACGATTTAGATCTCATTTTTTAGTTAGAAAGACTACTCTCTTAAACCTTTTAGATCTCGTTTCTGAAAGATATTTTATCTAATTTCCAGTAATTATTCTGCTTCTCACGTCCTTAAATAACCCCTAAAATTAGAATAAGAAGAAAACAAACCCTTAAATTATAAATAAAAAGAAAAACAAAATCTAGTTTCATCGTGATTGAAGGCCTGGTCTTGGTATTTATCAAGGCTTTAAATTAATTCAAATCAGAAGAGAAAAAAAAAGGAAGGAGGAGAAAACCACATATAATATCAGTCTTTCTTTCTAAGAGTGAGAAATGAAATAGAGGAAAAAATTATCTTGAAAGAGAGAATCGAAAACCAAAATCAAAGGTGGAAGGAATGAGAGAGAGAGAGGGAGAGGGAGAGAGAGTGTGTGTGAAAAGATGAAAAAAGGAGAAGTTTGTTTTTGGAGAGAGAGAGAGAGAGAGAGAGAGAGAGAGAGAGATTTTCAAAATGAAATATGATAGAAACGAGAGGGAGAATAAAAGAGAAGATGTTTTAGTTATGCTCGTGTCAATTTAGGATTGATTGAGGAGTGTAAAAATGTACATGTGGCATGCCGTAATAGGAGATGTAAATGAATAAATATTACTAACATTAGTTGATTACATGTGTGTCATTTTATTAGTGTAATTTTGTGGAATTGAAAAGACAATTTTGGATTACTGCATCAATTCAATTTTAGTTGATTGATAAAGTTGACTAAATTGATTTAAAAATAAATAAATAATTTTTTTTGACATAATTGAAAAAAAGTTACATAAAATATATAAAAATAGTAATAAAAATAAAAATAATATATGCAACATTAATTGGTAAGAAGTGAGCGGAAGAATTAAGTAGTAGATAACTATAAGTTGTGGTTATATGCGTTTAATAATTTTAATAGGTTTTAATGATGATAAAGTGGATCAAAATAAATTTCATAAGCATTATCAAATGGAAAAAGAAAGACTTAATCAAAACCATAAATGAAAGGGATTGTTCTTCATACCATATATGTTTCTTATAAATTGTTTCGAATCAGAACCAGAGTTATGTGTGAATTGAGATGATGGACTCCTGATGTGTTACTACAAGTCTTATATGTTGTTGAACTTGAGGGTGGATATGCAAAGTTAGCACTCCAACGCTGAATTTAATGAATGAGTCCAAAAAGGGGTATAATGAAGTATGAAATGTGCATGTGTGTCTTAAGCTTTATGCGTGATATATATATATATATATATATATATATATATATATATATATATATATATATATATATATATATATCTGAGCCAAATAGTCCTTTGACTTTCTTTGAAATAACAAGTGGACCTCCTTTTGTTGGGACATTAGCCAACCCAAAATAGTTTCCCCAAGGCATGTTGTGATGTGTTGAATGTTAAATCTATTTGGATTTGTGTCAACTATAAGATGTTAGGTTGACCACCATTAGTAGTGGAAAGTTATAGGATCTGGTTGTAACGAAAGTGTGAGACAGAGACATTAAATGCCAATCATACAATTGCGTTGCTTCACATGATTTAGTACATGTGGCAAGAAATTCATAGTTATTACTAACCACGTCCCCGTTGGGAATAAGGATTCAACTGTCCACCTTTTGACTATGGGGAGATGGTATTTCCTAAGAAATCCCTAGGCACCGAGAATCCCTATAAATACATTCTTTGCAGGTGAAGAGAGATTCTTAAGTCATATTGATCTTCTACTACTCAGAGAGCACTTCGCTCCTAGTAGCCCTAACACTCTCAATTTAATCGCTCACATGCAACCTAACAGCACCGACCACCAGCAATGTCTCTCACCTTATATGAGTTGGTCCCTTAAACAACCTCAAAAACCACCTCACAGGGTTACTCATTGTTGTGAGTTATCCATCACCCCCAAACTGTAATATACTTACTAAGGCCTCTGAATCTCTCTGCCTTTACAGGGGGAACATGGATACCGTATACATTTTGGACAATATAAAACCATTTGAATCACATCCAACATAATCATCTGCCTCGAAGTCCGATCATACAAATTAAAAATATCATTAGTAAAGGTAACAATAGTCAAAAGAACAAGTCAATTAACTTATCAACGCCAAATAAAATGGACATTCATACACATAAATGACATGCAACTGAGATGGGTGGACAAAGAAGAACAAATACAAGTGGTGGTATCACCCAAATAATACAATAGAGACATGATAATTGGACAAAAATATCTAGGTTCTTCTAGTTCCATTATCCTTAGTCCTTTCCAAACTATGCAAAGATGCTCCTGTTTGCAGATTAGGCAATATTTAATCCATCATAAGAAAAATGTAGCACCCATCCATTAATAAATTGTTGTATAATTCCACGTTTGAAACAACATTTTATTGGCACATACACATCTATAAGAGATAAATCACTATCAATTATTTCATTGTAACAACCATACTCAATCAACTTATATAAAATATTTGATTATCTATGTTTAAAACAATATCAATTCTCTTAAATAATTATTTTAAAAGTGAACTTCAGTGAACCATCATGAATCGATATAAATTATTAAGGTGTCTAGTTGGGGATACTCCATAAACATTGCCACCAAGAAGTAACCAATATGGTATTAGATAAAGATCTAGACATCCTATGCCTTGAATATGCCCTATTGCAGGAAGACAACTTCATATATTAAAAGATAAATATGTGATTTAGGAAGGCCGGTTGTGCGTATCAAATAAGAATTCATGCATCATAAAAGTTTTGCATACTTTGAGAAAATTTGGCGTCCGATGTAAGAATGACTATCATTATATCTTTCTGGATAGGGAATCGACATCTGGAACATATTTGTAACGCACAAAACCAAACACCTTCAGATGGCTCACACTTTGCTTATCTCCAGTGCATTTCTCTAAAGGAACAATTTCCTTCAACTTCTTGGTTGGACACTTATTGAGCACATATGTTACAGTGGCAACAGCTTCTCCCCACAAGTTTGAGGGAGCTTCTTCTCCTTCAGCATACTCCTCGTCATATCGAGCAAAGTTTAGTTTCTTTTTTCAGCAAGATCATTATGTTGTGAAGTGTATGGAGCAGTCACCTCATGCTTAATTACATTCCCCTCATAGAACTTTATGAACTCTGTAGAGTTGTACTCGCCTTCATCATCAGTTATGAGAATCTTCAAAATCTTACCACTATGATTCTCAACCTTGATTCTGAATTTCTTAAATTCCACAAACACCTCGTAGTTGAACTTTATAAGGGATACCATGTCATCCTTGTGAACTCATCCATAAATGACACAAAGTATTTATTCCCTCCAAGTTAAGATATTGGAAATGCTCCACACACGTCGGAATGCACTACTCCCAAAGCATGACTTTCTCTTGAGGTTATTTTTTATGCAAATTGCAGTCTTTGTTGCTTCACTCTCATGCACACATTGCATGACTTCTTTGACTTCTTAATCACAGAAATTCTATGTACCAACTTCTTCGATTTCAGATGCCATAAGCTTATGAAATTCAAATGACCAAATATTTTGTGCCATAACTCACTTTCCCTTACAACACTTGTTGTACTAAGTCATTCAGAGTATGCAATTTTAATATTCACTTTGAATGTTTTATTCTTCCCCTATTCTGACTTCATAATCAACTTTTTATTACAATCATAAAACTGCTAAATATTGTCCTTCATGGTAATTGAAAAAAAATTCTCAATTAATTGGTTTACACTCATCAGATTGTTTTTCATGCCAGACACATACCACACATTTTGAATCAATGTTGCTTTACCATTGTTCAGAATTACTCTAACATTTCTCATACCTTCAGCATTGATGTATTTAACATTATCTCATCTGATCTTTGTCCTCTTTATAGAGTCAAAGTCAACCAACCATTTCTTATTTCCAGTCAGATGATTTAAGAAGCCATTGTCCATATACCACCAGTATGTCAAATACGCATCATCAGATTCATAAGCCATTACTAACACATATTTTCATCATCAAAATCTCTTTTGGCTACGTCTGCTTCTTCTGACTTCCTTTATTTGTTTGACCAACAGATAACAGCAAAGTGGTCAAACTTCTTACAACAGTAACATTGAATTTTTATCTTGTCATACTTCTCATTCTCCTTCTCAACACTCTTCTACCTTCCAAAGGTTTAGGTTTTTGACTTCTGAGACCTACCATGTCTTTTCTTAGCCTCTGACGAAGACTGTTTCTAGTTCTTCTTCATAAAAGAGGCTTTCAGAGTCTCTTCTACCTCTCTCTCAGGGGTTCTTTCATTCAGATATAACTCTTGTGCCTCTAGACTTCTTTGTAGCTATTATATTCTCATGGTGCTCAGATCCTTAGAATGTTCAATATCTACAACAATGTAATCAAAATGAGGAGTAAGAGATCTAATTACCTTCTCAATGATACTTTCATTAAAGAGATTTTCTACATACAACTTAATCTCATTTGTGATCAAAATCCCTCTATAGATGTAGTCGGGTACCTTCTCATTGTTTTTCATGTTAAGATTCTCATACTGCTTACGTAGAGACAGAAGTTTCACATTTTTCACTAACGCATCACCATTGTACCAGTGTGTCCCACACAACCTTCGTCATCTTTGAATCTATGATCTTCTCAAACACGTTAACATTGACACACTGATAGATGTAGAATAACGCCTTTTAATCCTTCTTCTTCAGATCACGTTGAGCATTCCTCTATGCATCTGTTGAATTATTGTGAAGTGCAACCAAAACATAATCTTCGTTAACGAGATCAAGAACATATTGAGTGTTAAACAACACATGCATCTGAATCATCCAACGATTCCAGTTCTTGACATCGAACATTGGAAGCTTGGTACTCATATTACCATTTTTTTCATCTTTGACCTTGTGTGGTTGACTCAGATTTCACCAAACATTAGTGTTTCATAATCCCGAAGAATCAAGAAATGTGATTCTTTTATGATTTCAATCAAACATGAAAGTAATAACACAATATCTCATCATTCACTCGTGTTTTCCTGTGAATCTGAACCGAAACTCTATATACCAATTGTTAGTTCACAAGGTGAAAAAGACAAAGATGGAAGAAGAGAGAGTTGAGAGAGAGAGAGAGAGAAAGAATAACAGATTTTAACAAACTTCTACTACTCTGCTAAAATAGTTACAACAAAATGGTTGCACACACACTACACTACAATACTCAAAGGATATAGTTGTTGAAAGTTATAGTACTATATATACACAAATAAAAGTGCCATGTAGACTAAATACTAAAATATTGAATTACCCTCAACAATTATGAGAAATTGCATCTTCTTCCTTAGACTCTCAACATTTTTCTTCATCTCTTCATTCTCTTTTGAACATAGTTTAGTCCCAAATTCTTTTCTGAAATTCTCTCAAGTACTATATCATCATGTCACACATGTTGCCTCCATCATCATCTATTGGAGTTGTTTTTGTTTCAGTTACACCAAAACATTCATAATCCTCCTTTTATTTAGATCGATAGTGTATCACATAACACATATATGGAATATTGGAACAAACCCTAGTATGAATGACATGTCGTCAAAGTCCACTCACATGCTGTTGTTTAATTGGGTCTTGTGTTATAGATCCAATTGTTTAAGTTAGCTTGTAATGGGTAATTGTTAAGAATATAATTAGGTTAATGTATTAGTTTTATTATAAATAGCATACTAGTCTTTCATCTTTTGGATAAGGGAAAATAGGAAGATAAAACCCTAATTCAAAAGTGAGAGAGGTTACTTGTTATTCTTGTATACTTGTAATCTTGGTGAAGAGAAAGGAAAGAATAACATTTTATAACTAATCCTTGTTGTTATCTTTGGTTACCCTAAACCCTAACCCTTGTGGGTTTCTTGACTAATCATAAAAAAATCTATTATACTTTGTTTCTAAGTTATCCAATTCACAACAAATTGGTGCAGTGAGCATGTAGAAGATGCCTTCAAAAAACTATGAGATTGAAAAATTCACTGGAGTGAACGATTTCGGTCTGTGGCGGTTGAAGATGAAAGCCATACTTGTTCAGCAGGTTGCTTGGAAGCGTTGAAGGGAGAGACAACCATGAATGTTGCGTTGACTGCAACTGAAAAGATGACCATAATTGAGAAAGCACACAACACAATATTTTTTAGCCTTGGTGATAAGGTTCTTTGACATGTATCAAAGGAGATGACGACGTCAGGGTTATGGTTGAAACTTGAAAGTTTATACATGACCAAATCGTTGGTGAATCGACTATACCTGAAGCAAGCCTTGTATTCACTCTAGATGAGTGAAGACACAATGTTAGCTGAGCAGTTGGATATATTCAACAAGCTGATTATTGATCTTGAAAATATTGATGTAAAGATTGATGATGAAGATCAAGTGTTGTTGTTATGCGTTTTTCCCAGAACACATGCTCACTTCAAAGAAACCTTCTTGTATGGAAGAGAGTCCCTGACCTTAGAAGATGTTCAATATGCCTTGTACTTTAAGGGATTGAACGAACGAAAGGAGCATAAACCTTTGACGGTTGGTGAAGGTTTGGCCGTTAAGGTGAAATTCTTGCGAAAGGATGGTAACTTAGACAAGAAGAAGGGTAAAAGTCAGCAAAAGTCTTATGGTGGTGAAGCATCTGGTGTTCGATGCTATCATTGTAAGAAGGAGGGTCACATTTGAAAGATGTGCCCTGAACGCCTGAAAGATCATTGAGGTGAGGATAATGGTAATGCTGCCATTGTTCAAGATGATTTCGACTCATCTGATGTTCTTATGGTTTCAAGCGACGACTCAAGAAAAGAGTGGATTATGGATTCATGTTGCACTTGGCACATGAATCCAAACAAAGATTTGTTCGAGGAGCTACGTTAAGATGGTGGATTGGTGCTGTTGGAAAACAACAAAGCTTGCAAAATTTCAGGTATTGGAGCTATGAGATTCAAACTCCATGATGAGTCAGTAAGGCTATTGACTGAAGTTATGTATGTACCTGACTTGAAGAGAAATCTGATTTCTCTGGGTGAATTCGAAAAGAAGGGATATGTTTTTCAAGGAGAGAAAAGTATCCTAAGAGTCATGAAAGGGTCGAAGAAAGTCTTGTGAGACGTGAAGAAACAAGGCTTGTATACCCTCGAGGCTGAGGTTGTAAGTGGTTCGACAAATGTAGTATCCACGAAACCTGTGTCGAAAACAAAATTATGGCACATGAGATTGGGCTTTTTCAGTGAAAGAGGCCTGGTCGAACTGGGGAAACTGAACCTGTTAGGTGGTGACAAAGTCGAGAAGTTGGAGTTTTGTGAATCTCGTGTATTCGATAAATCCTGTAGGGTGAAGTTTAACAAAGGTAAACAAAGAACACATGGATCCATTCATTACATGCATCTTGATCTTTGGGGGCCTACGAGGAATCCTTCACATCTAGGTGCAAGGTATTTTCTATCCATAGTTGATGATTATTCCATAAAGTTATGGGTATTCATTCAGAAGACGAAGGATGAAAGTTTGAGAATTCAAGAGTTTAAAGGTTTTGTTCGAACCTAAAACTAGAAGAAAGGTCAAGAGGTTGAGAACTGATAATGGCCTTGAATTCTGCAATGAAGCTTTCGATAGTTACTATGTCGAGTCTGGGATTGCAAGACATAAGACTGTAGTAGGTACTCCTTAGCCAAATGGTCTAGTTGAGAGATTCAATCGAACAATCCTCGAAAGGTTTAGATGCATGTTGGTTAGTGCTGGATTGAAGAAGGTGTTTTGGGTTGAGGTTGTTTCGACAGTAACATATCTGATAAACAGATGTCCTTCGACTGCGTTAGATATGAAGACACCTGAAGAAGTTTGGTTGGGTTATACACCAAATCTCGACAAACTAAGAGTATTTGGTTGTGTAGCCTATGCTCACATTAGGCAAGACAAGGTCGAACTTAAAGCTCTAAAATGCATGTTTATGGGATACCCTGAAGGAGTCAAAGCTTATAGGATATTGTTCCTAGAGCCATGTCACAAGAAGAGTGTCACTAGTCGAGATGTAGTTTTTAATGAAGTTGAGATGGCTTTCAAGAAAATTGATGATGTTGAAGAAGAGCTGGAACAGAAAGAGATTTTTGTTGAGGTGGAGCATAGTGATGCTAAATTGCATAAACCAGATGAAGTCAAAGAAGAAGCATGAACTGTTGTCGAAGACGAGGAGACTGATAATGACTACCAGCTGGCAAGAGACAGGTCGAGAAGAGTCATCAAGCTACCTCAGAGACTTGGGTATGCATATCTTATAGCTTATACCTTAATCTCTGCAAGTGAGGTTCTAGACGAAGAACCTAGAGACTATAAGGAAGTTATGAGGAATAGAAATAAGACTAAATGGCTAAAGGCCATGGATGATGAGATGAAATCTCTTCATGATAACACATGGAACTGATCAAAAAACCTGTTGGAGTCAGGTTAGTTAGATGTAGATGGATTTTCAAAGTTAAGGAAGGAATCAAAAGAGTGGCGTTGAAGAGATACAAGGCAAGGTTGGTTGAATGAGGTTTCACTCAGAAAGAAGGTGTTGACTTCAATGATGTCTTCTCTCCTGTTGTGAAGCACAAATTCATTAAAATGTTACTTGCCATGGTGACACAGTTTGACCTTGAACTGGAACAAATGGATGTGAAGACTGCATTCTTGTATGGTGATCTTGATGAAACAATCCTGATGAGGCAATCGAAAGGGTATGCTGAAGAGGGGAAAGAAGAGTATATGTGCAAACTGAATAGATCTTTATATGGGCTGAAACAATTTCCTCGACAGTGGAATAGGAGATTCGACAAGTTCATGGCACGTATAAGTTTCATTAGAAGTCAATTCGACCATTATGTTTACTTCAGATTTCGACCGGGTAATTCATTTTTTATTTTATTGTTTTATGTGGATGATATTCTAATAGCAAACAAAAATGTCGAAGGGGTATTAAAGCGTGGAGAAGTCCAAGTGATGAAGGTTTTGACAGATCATAATGTTGCTGATATGATCACCAAGATGTTGCCCAGTTGCAAGTTTTTCCACTGTATGTAGTTGATAAAGCTGCATGAAAAAAGCTAGTTTGTTTCTTATTGGTATAGGGTGTGTTCCAAGGTGGAGATTTGTGGAATATTGGAACAAACCCTAGTACGAATGACATGTCGTCAAAGTTCGCTCACATGATGTTGTTTAATTGGGCATTGTGTTATGGATCCAATTATTTAAGTTAACTTGTACCCTAAGTTAGCTTGTAATGGGTAATTGTTAAAAAGTCCATTATGTTAGTGTGTTAGTTTTATTATAAATAACATACTAGTGTTTCATCTTTTGTATAAGGGAAAATAGGAAGATAAAACCCTAATTCAAAAGTGAGAGAGATTATTTGTTATTCTTGTATACTTGCAATCTTGGTGAAGAGAAAGGAAAAAAATAAAAGTTTGTAATCAATCCTTGTTGTTATTTTTGGTTACCCTAAACCTAATCTTTGTGGGTTTCTTGACTGATGATAAATAAATCTATTATACTTTATTTCTAAGGTATCTGATTCACAACGACATATGATTTCATTCAATTACTCTCTTTTTAAAATTAAAATTAGTATCAGTGTTTATGATTAAATGTCATGTCTTATTTGTTATTAGTGTATGTAATTTATAGATGGATAATCATCTTAGGAGTGTTTTCATTCCATATATATGGATCCAAAGATTGATCTTAAAATACTAAATTAAAGGGTGCAATATCACAAGGTAAAGTGAGAATGCAATTCATTATTCACCCCACTTATAACGAGATAGCAACAAAATTGCAAGACTTTAAATTAAATTTACATATTATATTTTCACATCATTTCATGAATTTTTACCATCAAAATAACATGTACATAACATATTATCTACAATTGTATCATACAAACAAGATGCTATATTTTCCAAAATTCTCATGCATCTGGCTCATTATTCAACTAGTGATTGAGGATATTGAGAAGTGCAACTCTTATTTTAATCAAACGCCTAAACAATGATTCAAGTCCTTCTTCAAAATCTTGTATGCATGATCCTAAATTCACCAACTTATTTTGCAAATTTTCAACATCACTTAACTTGCTTCCAATGTTAAAAGCAAATAACTCCAAAGCATTATCCACTTTTGCAAACTCATTCTCATCTTCACTTTGTGATGATGAATTTGACACCCTTTTGCTATTCATTACCTTTGAAACCAATGACCAACTACTTCTCTTTGTTTGTGTTCCACACATAAAATTCAACAATGACTCAAATATAGAAAAAGTAACCATTTCGACCTCTTTCAACAAACTAATTGTTGCCAAAGTTTGATAATTTTTGCTATTGTTGTTAATAGATAAAATACATTTATGAGTATTACCTTTCAAATTTTCCAAGGCTTTGAATATAGCCTTTCTCACCACTTTCCTTGAGGTCAAAAATTTCTTAACCTCTATTGTAACCTCTAACTCACCTCCTCTCTTTCTTCTTATAATCGATTGTAGCTCGCGCGCACACTCTTTCGTGTGAAGTAACGCGTCTTTAGTCGCGGTGCATGTGTCTAGAAGCCTTAAGGAACCTTCTAAAAACTCATCAACCCATTTCTCTTGGCTTTGTTTTACAAGTGCTTCTTGTGTTAGAGGTAGTTGAACCAATTTCTCAATGCATATATGCAAATCTTGAAGGATAGTTAGTTTGTGGGTGAGAGTTAAAGAAGAAATTGCATCATAGTTACTATTAGCACCCCCTAATTTTGATAAATGTTCATTGCATTGTAGAATTATAGGGTGTGGCTTAGAAGGTAAGCTATTAGAACGAGCATGGTTATGAGTTTTGGTGTTCAAAGAAGAGAACTCCATTTTCTTACAAGAAAATAAAATTGTTGAATTGAGTTGTTAGTTTGATATCTCTACTAAGGTATTGAAGATTATATAAAGGATGGGAAACATTAGGAACATTAGGAATCTTATCTTAAAAAATATATAATTAAATGTTAAATTATAAAGATTGATCTTTACATTTATCAGATTTGTTAGGATAATGTCTCCCCCATCATATCATTACAACTCATACTAGTTTTTTTTGTATTACTTGTTAATTTTGTATTCATGTTTGGTCCATTGTTTTATGGTTCATTGTATCTTTATTATACATTACACGAGGGACATTGACATTTTCTATGGTGGTTGCAATTGAAATTAATTATAGCTTGTCTTATGTTGAGAGTTATTTTATCAACGTTTGTAGATAGATAGATAGATGCATGCAAAGACTAGCTAGTTAACAAAAACGCCAGCTAAGTAAGGCATGCACCTCTTAGGTAATCAATTTTGACTCCTTGTCAATGACTATGATATCATTATTCATAATCAAAAAAAAGTTTAGCACTATCAAATTTCTACCAAACAGAGCATGAAAGGTGAGTGAGTTACTTCATAAATGAGAATTGTAATTTGTTATAAAAAAATAGAAGGGTGTAATTGTTGATAAGAGTGTTTGAAAATATGTTTATATACGAGGAATAAATTGGTTTTGTAAGAATGAAACAGGTTCAATTCAACTTATATATTCTAAGATTATATTAGAGTCACTTGTTATTAATATTCGAGAATTTTTTAATGCATTATTTATGTTTCTTAACCACTACGTAAAAATATTTAAATGTCTCTAGATTTTGGAGATATGTCTCTAGATACATCCAAGTCTCAATTAACGTTAAAATATTCTGGAGATTCATCTCCAAAATATTTTGGAGATTAAATCGCGTCATAATCCTTATCCTTCCTCATTTCTCATATTTCTCAAAACATCTTCAAACTCTCTCAAAAAAATTCTCATCGCCAAATCTATAATCAAATAACAAAGTTCAAGGGAACTTCGATCAACATGGAAGAAAATTTGAAATTGTAAGTTTCTTTATATTTTGATAAGTTTTTTAGTTTTTGTGTGAATGAGTTGAAATTGATGATTAAAATTAGAAATAAGTAGAAATTGCATATATGATAGCTTAGACATAGTGTAAAACACGCTTGTTGGCTGAAAAGGATGATAAAAGCATTATTTATTTGCGATTGCATGTGTATATTGGCGTGATTGACACAATTTTAGCTGTAGAAATTTCGGATATGCATCTCCGAAATTTTTCAACGTGTTAGTTTCTCAACAACTGGAGATGCATCTCCGGAATTTTCTCAGTTATTTTTTCTATCTTACTTATAGTGTTGTTTGTTTGCAATAATTGTCTGCTTTAATTTAAATTACAAGCATAATAGTTTATAGACACGATAAACTAAGGTACGAGAAGATTGCACAACACGCATCAGTTAGGCGGGAGAAGAGACAACAAGTTTTTGAGACTCCTAGTCCCTCTGGCCATGCAGAGCCATCCACTTATGGGGCTCATGTTTCTCCTCATGCTTTTCCATCTTTTTTCCGTAGTAGACATATTTCACCTACTGATGCATCACTCCCTCCATCCTTTGGCAGGCACCAGGTTTCCCCTATTAAGGCGCCTGAGGTACTCGATTCACCAATGCTATCGGAGGCACACTGCCATCTCTTACTGCTGATATTATAGATACTTTTGAGTAGTGTCACCTCCTACTGCGGATACTGCTAAGCCATTGCCACCTCCAGAGGGTGAGGCTTCTAAGGATGCTGAGCCAGAAGCATTTGGGTGAGGCCTTGTAGATTTATCACCACTGCCTCTGTACCAAGACCTTATTGCCAGAAATATCTAGGACTGAGAAATTGCATTAGTTAGATTCTTTCTTTTTTATGTACATTTATTTTAATTAACAAGTTTTTGACATTGATTTTTATTTTTTTCAGAACCGTGATCCGTTGAAGTTTATTAACCACATACAGAAGATTATTGGCTTGCCTCACCCGAATGAGGATTGGTTTCAAGTAGCTTTATTCTTATATGGCCCGAAGGACTTGTACATGACCGATAATACTACGGCCAACCACAATATGCTTAATGCATTCATTGAGAGATGGCACTCGGGGACCTCACCATTTCATCTCTTGATTGGTGAGATGTTTATCACACTCTACGATGTCTCGTGTTTGTTACATCTTCCAATCAAGGGGAAAGTTCTAGATCATAGGAGGATTACCAAAGACAAGGCACTCGAGATGATGGTATACTATATGGGGGTTGACCTAGCTAAGGCGAAAAAGGAGTTGGATAGAATTAGGGGTGCTCATGATATGTTTGAATACCTGTAAAAGGTATATACATCTGAGATCTTGAGAGCACAACAGGCTACAGGTGATGATAAGTATGTGGCGCTCCACAGATAGCATGTTATGAGAGAATACATGTTATATGTGGTTGGCACTACGATTTTTATGGACAAGAATGTCATTTATATAGACGTCGTCTACCTACTGTACTTCCAAGATTTATAATGGATCCATGAGTACAAGTGGGGGATCGCTTGTTTGGTCTACCTATACTCGAAGTTATCATAGGGTTGTATGTGGAAGACGAAGCAGGTCATAGGCAACGTCACACTACTTATGGTAATATTTATTGGTCTTTTAATGTTTCTGTGTCATTTTCATTTCATCTTTACAAAGCCATTATTGATGATTCGCGTGTTCCAAACTTTTCATTTTAGGCTTGGATCTTCCAACACTTCCCGCCCATCTCCGATTAGACGAGTAAACCGACTTACTCTGAGGATATGCCCCGTGTTAATGCTTTTTTCCATGCTCAGAGGGAACCAAACGACTTAGCCTTTTAGAGTGTATCTTGATTGTTTGGTTGTCGAGGTCATGCACTTTAACAACTATGTTGTTCATCTTGAGACGCAACCATTTGATGAGATAATGTTATACTCTAGATGGTTATCTTACGGATCACGCTTGACTTCTCTTCATCTTCTCGAGCACGTCATGTGACAGTTCAGCTACACTCAGACCATTCACATACATCATGTTGGTCTACTCCTCCTACTTTGACATGTAGACATATTGATTCCATGTTTGATGATTATGAGAGTCATCTTGTACCAGAGGAGGCACGAAGTACCATAGTTGTGAGCAACTGGAGCTACGTCGACGGTTATATCAGATGGTTTTTAAGGGTGTCACATTCATACATGGTGCATGTTGCTCCAAGAGATCCTCTGAGGTCAACTCATTTGGAGATACTAGAGGAGGAGTATGCACAGTTAGATCATGTTGGGGATGTCTTGCCTAAATGTCTCGTATAATGGAGATTACGCAAGCAAGCATTGACAAAGGTAGCCTCCCTGAAGGGTCTGATGTGAGGATGGTCCTATATGTCATCATGACAAAGGCACGGGGTATTGATGTATCGAAGACAACGCCAGAGGACGAAGCAGATTAATGGTCGAAGAGCCCTAAGAGCCAGAGGAGGGAGAGGAGGCAGATGAGATGTAGTCTGACACACATAGTAGTGCATTAGTCTATAGCAGTAGTAATATGAATTGTATTTTATTTTGACATCATGCTACTTTATCATTGTTCTCGACGTTTTTAATATTTATTGGTCTTTTATTTATATGTGACAATTTTAGACCATCTGGATTTATGTACTTCATTTTTTGCATATTGATTGTATGGTTTAAATCTCTATCTAAATACACGTAAACAAAACATAATATGGAATATTCTATTATGTTACTTTAGGGAGATGTATCTCCATAAAATTGACGGAGATGCATCTCTGAAATATTTTAACGCTCAATCAAATTTGATGCGTCCGGAGATGCATCTTCGAAATCTAAAGGCATTTTAGTATTTTTATGTCGTGAGTAAGTAATCTATAGAGTGTATTAAGAAATTCTCTTAATATTCAAGTTCTGGATGTTTAGTTTTAAATGTGAGAGAATATGTTAAGAGTTTAACATATGAATCTAAAGAGATTTGAGAAATATCTTTGTACACACTTTTTGTGAAGTACGAAATAGATGGCAAATCGCTAATTGTTTATCTTGATGATCTAATCATCACCGGAAATGAATAAAATATTCTTAAATTTTAAATTGTCAACGGAGAAGGTGTTTGTCATAACATAAGGAGGATGAGATACTTAGTATTGAGGTTAGACAAGATAAGTGTATGGTTTTTATTTCAAGAAGAATATGGCAAGGAAATCTTGCAAATATTTGGCATGTAAAATTATAACATGCAATCTTATTGTCCATGTATTCAAACTTTGTAAAGATAAAAATGGAAACGAGGTTGATGCAAAGGATTACAAACAAATTTAAGGATGCCTAGAGTTTCTTTTCGTTGGTGTTTTAAATTTATGCTTGGTGTATTTTCTTATTGGTGTTTAAAAACATAAAGGTTAAGTAATTAGTAATTGACGCCCTCTCTTTATATAATATATAATTATCAGACGCTCAGCCTTTAATCAGTTAGAAGCCGTTTTATATGCCATTTATCTATGAATGAAATACTCGCTTCTCAATGGAAGAATGAGAATGGTCTAAGAAGATCAGAAAATCGTCAAGAAATGCTATGCAAAAAGCTTCAAATATATATATATATGAGAAAATTATACATTTGTCATAGAAAAATAATAAAATCCAATAATAATTATGTCTTCTTCTTATTTTCTTTGTTTTGTTATAAATTAATTTGATCTCTCATTGTAAATCAGTTTAAGGGAGTAGGTTAGTATATGAGAGTGCATATTATAAAGTATTTGGAGCTATATAAGATCAACCCCATCCATTAATGAGAAAGAGACTCGATCCTTTTACATCGACAATAAAACTATATATTGTATCATAGTCCACTTCATATATTAACACAAGTAATTGTAAATCGTAATAAACAAAATTCTCTATGTGGAACGCATCGGTTCTAAAAACTAGTATAGTAAATACAAATATGCTATGAAAATATAAACCACAGACAAAACTTAGTGATGGATTTTTGTCTTTGATCAAGTGGAAGTATAAGGAAGGTACCGAAACATTATTGTTAAATAATTTTGTCTTGCATACATAAGTTTGAGTTCAGACGGTGATAGTGTACCATAGATTTTGATGAGCTGTCAGAGAGATATCATGAGGAAACTGCTTATTAATTTGATTGTCATCATAATTGCAAGAAAACAAGTATCACGTTGTTGAAATTGAGCCCATGAAATGCAAGTAATTCATCATTACTCAACAACCAACTCAATAATCAACTTTAATATTGATACAAATATTAAGTGGGGTCAATAGAGATAAATGCCTAAAAAACAAAGACTAATGAGATCAAATCAAAACATATATATTATAATCATAAAAGAAGCAACTACGATTGTTAAGCAAAGATTTTATATATAATCATTAGCAAAGATTCAGTTAGCTACATTCATGTATTTACTTCAAAGTTGTTAGGGTTCAAATAAATATAGAGATTATTCTTAACAAATGTCAAGCAAAAAATTGAATATATCACCAACTTATATGATCATCTCTCATATATTCCATACCACCTCCATAACTCAAAACCCTTAAAAACATTTATTCTCAATCAATTTTTCGTCTATAATTCATCATTCTTGTGTTTTATCGCATCAAAGGGAGCAGAAGAAATCACAATTTAAGATTCACTCATTTAATCCACCATTGTTTGCTTTAATCTTGTTCTTGAGTTCAAAAAATGTATTTTACGGATTTTCATCTTTGAAGTTATTTTTTCATGTTTTAGATATACATCTTTGGATTCTTTGCTACTGTGAGTTTTTTAAATCATTTTTTTGTTTTTGTAAATATTAGATACGATGTATCCGAATATATTTTTCAAATTTGCTGTAAATAATGATGTAATGTTGATAGGTCAAAGTGTGAATGTACACTTAGGAAGTGTGGATGTACACTTAGAAGACTATTGGTCTTCCATGTGTTTGTCTCATTTAAAAAAGATTAAGCTTGATACCCCAATACATATGGATGAAGTTTTCATTCATTGGAAAAGACTCTCTTTACCTTCATTGGAATTTGTCGAAATGATATTCAAACTGAATATTCTTCTACAATATCCAAAAAAATTAAAAAGTTGTCAAGCTCCAATCTCGTTCACCCTTTTTTGAGGGCAAAGGAAAGATACCAAAGATATTATTAATGTGTTTCAACGTCTTTAACTACCTGTTTATAGCAATATCTTATAGTTAAATTTATGCTAATGACTCTATATAATGTAGTTTTAATTATAATGTTGAATGTTTTAATTTAATGTCAAGTTGATGTGATTTCTAGCTCTTACCCGTATTGTCATTTGTTTTTTTTAATCAATGCCATTATTTTGATATGCATCTTTAAAATATACCAAATACATATTCAAAATATCTTAAGGTGGAACCTTAAAAATAACTGAAAATACGAGAGAATCTATGGAAACTAGTGCGAACATTACTTTCAACATCCAAAAGTTTACATGGATTATCAAACTTTGGCAGTAAAAAATTGAGTTTGAATAATAGCATCAACAGTAAACAATAATTATATACCTAATCAAATTATTTTTCACAATAGCATTTCAATAAAATAAAATTGATCCGATAAGACATGCCAGAATACCAAAAAAAACAATAAGATAGATGCCAAAAACACAAGGATACAAAAAAATCTCAACCTATAGATTCAGCAGAACTAATACAGACTTGTATAATGTGCATCTCAAAATTGGAAAGAACAATACAATAAAAACCTCTACCGATACTTTCTCTCTGCTGCACTTAGGTGTTGGTAGCCCTGGTGTAAATCTGCTGACTTGCATGGGCAGATACCAACCTGATTAAGCCTTTAGCCATCAAGTCCCTTATAGCCCTCCTTGCAAGAGACCCATTAACCTGCATAGTTCATGAAAGACATTGATATATTATAATGATTGATAAAATCATTTTTGGGACGTTTCATTAATCATAGTCTCATGCAATGGTACTTGCATTGAATATGAGTGCATGTGCAAAAAGGGCGTGCATCACAAAAGGTTTAAATAATTAAGGAAAACACATTAACATCGTAACAATTAAGACATCATGTAAAGCTCATTCGCAACTACATAAAATAGAAGGCCACAAAGAACTTTTTCAAGTGCATAAAGAAATCTAACATGATGTGAGACTTTTGTATTGCACTATTGTAATGGAGAGGAGATGAAATATTAGCAAGTGATAATTCATTATTATAAATAATGAAAACAATTCTAAGAAATGCACACAACTCTTCACCTAAGGAGTCTAGTATAGTCTTGTGGGAAGGTAAAGTTAACACTTATTTTACCTTCCTACACAATATATGTAATATGTACTACTAAGAGAATACTAATCTTCTCAGTAACATCATTCAAGTCTAGTAATATTAAATTTTCCAAAATGGAGAGCACATTCAAGGGCAAGACAGAAAACTAATAATGAAAATCACCAATTCAATTGAATAAAAATATATATATGCTGTCAAAAATATAGTCTGATTTCTTTACTATGCACCTAAGACTACCAAAAGTTTACATGGAGCAAACACTCCATGAATAGACTCATAAATTGAAATTATAACTTAAAACAACAAAATACAATCTAAGCATATTATCAATAAAAGTAGAAAAGGAAATACCCTCAAACGATCAGAGAGAACTGAAGGAGTGATGAGCTTGTATTTGGGTGCTTCAGTTAGGAGCTTGTCATAGGTACCCTGATCAAACAGCACCATGTTGTTCACCTTCTCCTTTTGCTTTCCTTTGCTCCACTTCTGCAAAATCACAAAATCACGAACCTCTTAATATCCCACTCAAGTATCACATTATAAAAATTACGAAATTAACCTTTCCAAAAGACATATCATTGCTTGGATAAGCAATAAGCAAAAAAATTTACAGATCTAAAAAACATTTATTTCTTGAAAATCATAGGCAACAAACAATGTATCAAAGCTCTGGAATTCACTATTTATTACTTATGATGAAATAAAAAGCTAAATTTAAAACAAAACAAAAAACTTAAAAGGGGAAAAACACTGAACCTTCTTCTTCTGCTTTCCACCACCAGATTTGGCTGGCTTGGAGGACGGTGGAGGGGCCTTTTCCTTCTTTGGAGCCTGCGAAAATAATATACGAAACCAATTAGAGATATGAGCATTGCAAAAATCAGAAAAAAAGGAAATTTAGAACATGGATGAAGAGTTACACACCATGGTTACGTCTGGGTAGGAGGAACAAGACTCTGATAGAGGCGCGAGTTGTTATCAGTAGAGACGAAGACAAACCCTAGAAATTTATTAGATGCGTTTTATATTGGCTTTTCTTTAAGCTACGTCGTTTGCCCAAATTTTCTTTAAAGCGGGCACCTGTGTAGGCCCAATAATTTGAAGATTCACCGGCCCAAAGAAGTTCTCCTATGATATATTAAGAACATTTTTTAAAGTAAGGAATTGAGACTCTTTATAAGCATATCACATCCTTAAAACTCTTTCTTTTTTCTTCATGCGTCTGATGTTGTATCTTCGGACGCACTCAAATTATAATTAAAATATGTTATTCTGAGATCAACCTCATTTAAAACAAAAATATGATCTGGAGATGCATCTTTGTATGATATTTGGTGTATTCGGAGATGCATCTCTGAAATATCTCTTAAAAATAATTTAAAGCGTGAAAAATACAAAGAGAGAATTATTTTGAAGATGCATCTCTGAAATCCTCCATGAATCATATCATACCATCACCAATGTTCAAACATTCAATTTTTGGGAGGTCAACTTATATTAACTTAAATTAACGTAAAATCAAATTATATTAAAGTTAAAGGAAAGTAAAAAGGCATACATTAATAAATAAATAAAAAGTTAAGAAAATTCATACATAATATTTGTCTGAAAATGCATCCGAAAATACAAAAAAATTTAAGGTATTAAACTCCAACACAGAGACACAAACAACACAGAGGCATTAAGCTCCAATACCTCAACTGAATGTCAGCTCTAAATCTATTTCTAGCATCCAGAAACTAACAGATATCCAACCCTAGCCAAGATTTGTGAAGCATTGATAACTCGAATTTGTATCGATTATTTAATGCGGTTTCTGATTGTTTAACATGTTAATTTATGCATTTTGGACGATATTACGCGAGAATTGTGTTTGTTTTGTAGATATTTAATCAAACATGACTTTTGGAGGCAAAAGTACAAAAATGAAGCTTCTTGGACAAGAAACGTGGAAAAACATAAAAAAAAGAGCAAGAAAAATGCATTTCTGCATAATTCACTATCAGACATCAGTCTCATAAGTGAGACATCCGTTTGGGCTTCAAGACGACCAACTCCAATTCAAGTTGACCGTCTCACCTCCATGATGCTCGTCTCAATTTTGAAACGTCCGTCTCAAACTCCAGTCAAATAACTTATTTACGCAACATAATTTAAACGCAGAGAGACCCGTTATGAGAAGTTTTCGCATTCAACAGAGAATTTCACTCCACCCTAATTAGTCAAGTCCAAGAAACTCAATTCAAAGCCCAATCAAAATCCAAGCCTACAATTTCTCAACAAAACCTAATTCACTGCCTATAAATAGAAGCCACTCCAATTTTGCACGGGAGTTTCGTTCAAGTCATATTTTCCGCTGTTTCCTTTCTTTCGAAGTTCGCAAATTTATTTTTCAGTATTCATTTTTTATTTTCTTTAACCGACCCCTAGTGATAGTTTCTAGGGGTGTCAAAACGGGTCGCCCACCCCGCCCCACCCCGCCCCGCCAAAAACCCGCCAAAAAAAGAGCGGGGCAGGCATGCCCCCCAAGGTGAATTGGGCATGAAATTCAGGCCCGCCCCGCCCCGCCGGCGGGTTGGCGGGTGGCGGGCTTGCCCGCCTTCTTTTTTATTTTTATTTTTTTTCCATTTCTTTATATGCTATTTTTAAATTTCTTTTTTGTTTTTATTTTTTGTATTTTTTATAGTTATTTTTAAATTGTAAGAGATGAGGAATCCAACTAATGTGATTAACAAGAAATAAAGCCAACTATATAGAGAAGTAACTTAAATGTTAATAAAATTATTGTGTCGCATATATGATAATAGAGAAATTCTTACTGGTTGAATATGTTCAGTACATAATATAGTTTAAAAATAGATGTATATGTTAAGAAATAGTGAAAACTACTTTGCATATAGTTTGATATATATGAATGTTCCAGTATATATAAATGGATTAGTAATTTCACAATTAAAAATATTTACATATTATAATTGAAATATTAAATTAGAATATTCTATATGTATTACAGTATAGCAATGTCATGTGTTTTTTTCTCTGCACTGTGTATTATATATTATGTATACATTGCATTATAGAGAATTTGTCATTGCAATATTTTATTGGTTAGAGTTCTTATACGCAATATAAATAAATATCTATATTGGTATTGTATACAACTTTACATACTTTTTCTAAACTTTCTATATGGATGCATATAACAATAACTCATTTTAAGTTTGAATTGGTTTACTATAATTTCATTTAAATTTGAATTATGACATACATATAAATATAAATGCATATTACAATAAATTTTTAAGTGTTTTGGTTTCAAAAATTTTAGCGGGTTGGCGGGCCAACCCCGCCCCATTATGTATTTCGCCCGCGGGGTTTTTTGTTTTGGCGGGGCGGGAGAAACGGGTTGGCGGTCTCAAAATCTCAACCCAGCCCGCCATTTTTTGGCGGGTGGCGGGGCGGGCCGGCGGGCCCCGACCCGTTTTTCCATCCCTATTAGTTTCCATCATTAAGAAATTATCGCCATTTTAATTGTTTCCATCCCCTGAATTATTGTTTACTTTTCAAGTTTTCGAAAGTTTGGTTGATCAAGAACATTGCAACCAGGTTTCTAATTTTTAATGCTTTATTGTTTATTTACCATCGTATTTATTTATATTATGAATTTCTTCTCCATCTACCTTTCTTTGTTCTTATTTAATATGTCTGGCTAAACCGTTAATCGATATGTAATTGTCTAACTGGAACGAATTCGGTAGAATTAGGCTATGCTTTAAATTAAGTTATTTTTCGGTTTCGATTTCTTGTTTTAAATAACTTTTGTTACAAGAGTATGAGAGTATAAAAGATTAGGATTAAGACCACGGGAGTGTGAGATCATAATCAGATGGCTGAAATCGGACATTTGTTTTAAATACAGCGGAAGCGCTTTAAAACCAATTAGAACCCTTTAGGTTTCCAAAAAATATTTCTAACTTGAATTGACACAGCAAGAGCTCTCAATTGAACTTAGGAGTATAGTAATAGGAAAGACCATGAGAGTGTGAGTCAACGACTTTTAAACCGAGAGTTTCTACGAAGAAATAACTTAATAAACTTTAATAAGTCGAACCTCTATTAAATTCGCGAAGGCGAATCAATTACGTACTGATATCATTACCATTAAATTAAATTAATTAATTTTTCACCTTTTAAAACCAAAAATATCATTCTCCTTAGCTAAACATAGTAACACCTGACAGCACTAGGTTGATTATCGAGTCTCTGTGGGATCGATAACTTTTATTACTACGTGATAGACTGTGCACTTGCAGTTAGTAACTGTTAGACTCAAAAAGTCGTCACCAAGTTTTTGGCGCCATTGTCGGGGACTTAGATTTAGTCAATAGTTAATTAAGTTGTTGCGCCGTCTAGGCTAAGGCAACTAATTTAGCTATCCTTTGTTGATTGTATGCTCAGTACTCGCTCCCGAGGCGAAGACTTAGAACCCCTGATCGACGAAGTATGACGTTTCATAAGTTCGAGACGCCGAACCAAACCCAATGAAACCCTTACTCCTGAAATTATCATATAAGAACCAGTTGAAGAACCAAACATGGCCGAAAATGGAGCACCGTGATCACTCAAGTCTTATGCGACTCCAACCCAACAAGAATCACACAACAGTATTGTCGCACCATCCATAACCCGAAACGATTTTGAAATTAAACCTTTACTGTTGCAAGTTGTACAACAAAACCAGTTTTTTGGAAACCCGACAGACGATCCAAATGAACATCTGACGAGGTTCGTACAATACGCAAATACAGTGAAAGCAAATGGTGTAACCCAAGATGCAATCAGACTAAGACTCTTTTCGTTCTCTTTAAGAGATATAGCTTAGGCTTGGTTACTGTAATACGGCGGGAGAACTAACTTTGTCGTCTTTGTTTTACAAAAAACAATGTTGCTGATAGCAAGAGTCATCACCGACTTTTATTTTATCCAATTAGGAAAGGTGGAAAAGAACAGGAAAAACATTGATTTAGATTTTAAGTTCGGGGGGTAGGTTATCCAAAGGGAAGGTGTTAGCACCCTTTGTATCCATGGTTATCCATGGGCTCTTAATTGCTTAGCTCACTTTGTTTTTTGTTTGAAAATAGTGGTGGTGTGTTTTGGGAAAAAGGCCTAACTTTGTAGTAATTCTCGTATGAATGTATACAAAGTGGTTTTTTGGAAGGTTTTTGAAAGTGTGAGGTGAAAAGAGTAATTTTGCTTTGAAATTGTGAGCAAGCAGTTAAGGGTTTCCTACCTACTCAAGGTCATTCATGTTATTTTTTCTTTCCTTAGAGATAGGATTGTACTTACTATTAGTTAGTAAGTAGTCTTAGCTTTGGATGTAAGGGACAGGCGTAGGGTCATCGCATAGTCATAGAAGGCAACCTTGTAAAGGTATCTTAGCAACTCGAAAGGACTATCATCATTTTTTTGTAGGGTCATCGAGGGACAAGATAATCTTTTTGTAGGCAACTCGAAGGGTCATCGAGAGACTATGATCTTTTTTTTTGTAGGATCATCGAGAGACTATATCACTTATTCGTAGGCAACTCGAAGGGTCATCGAGGGACTGTGATCTTTATATCGAAGGGACTATGATGATATTTATTTAGACAAATTTGCTAAGACACCTCTACGTTCGAGAGACTTGACCATTATTTGTAAGGAGACAAAAGAGGTTATCCTAAAGGTGCAAGTGTGCAAGGTATGTTATTTTCAGTTATTCGATCTTTTATTAAGGTTTTCTAATTTGTTTTTAATCTTGCCATGCAATCCTATTATCCATACATATAAACAGTTTATAGGTGCGAAAAGTAAAATATGGAAAATTAAAGTCATAAACTATTACAACGCTTTGGGGTAGTTACATGATCAAGGGAGTGCCGAAAGCAAAAATACTGAATACAAATTACAAGTTTATTTATGTTTATACATTCATTCTAAGAAAATAAACTAAACATAAAGAAAATATTATTATTTTTTAATTAATTAATTTCTACCTAAATCAGAAATAAAAATACAATTTACAATAAAAGACATAACGACGTTGGATCATTTAAAAATTAACACAAATTGATAAAGGGCAAATTGCTACACTTAACGTGATCATTGCAATATGAATCAAACCATACTGATCTAAATTTATCAAAGATAAAAATAAAATAAAAAGAATTAATTAAAAAAAACTATGTTGCTAACGCAAAATTGCGGTCATCGCAACCAGATCGGATCAACACAAGTGTCACGCCTCATTCACACAAATGTGCAAACAACGTATCGACACGATCTGATCCGAACAATATAATCAAATCATAAATATAAAAATAAAAAAAAAATAAAAAAGTAAAACTTGATGACTGTAACACAAGAGGATGATATATAATATATAAACAAAAAGTTGTATATATAAAACAAAACAAAACTTATATATAATATGAAAAACATAAAAACTATATACAATATTTTGAAAAAAAACGAGACAATATATATAATATATATCTAAAAGTAAAGTATGTATGTTAGAAAAAACAAAAAGTGAAAATAGAAGGCAATAGAAGTATATATGCAAACCAAAAAACATGTATGGAGAAAATTGGATAGATTCGCCGCACAGTTCGTTTCTTTTTCTTTTTTTGTTTTCGATTTTTAGAGATAAGAGGCAGAGATTTCATGTATTGTGGGTGTGTGAGAGGAGTCTCTTATGTGTAAAACAACATGTATTTATAGATTTAGAAAATTAGGTTAAAAAGCTTAAAAGAAAAAAATCAGTCTTAATTCCTATTGATCAAAAAAATATTTGAACAAAATCAAACAATATCTAATTTTTACTTGGTCACCAAGTAGACCAGTTAGAAACTAAGTATGAAACAAAAATGACATAAACTGACCAATAGAAAACGAGTATACAAGAAAAGAAATGTTTTTGGTATCTATTATGATTTTTTTTGAGATTTTTTTTTCATAAAATAATGATTTTAATGAAAAAATCATATTTTTAAAAATGCATTCAATGCAAATACGAAAATTAAAAATTTAATAATAAAAAATGTTATTTTTGTGATTTTTTTTTAATTTTCAAATGCGGTAAATTCATTGATTTTTATGTTGATTTGTTTTACTGTATGCTTATAGGATTTTAAAGTTTTTTCTACCTTCCTCCTTCTTCTCTGATTTCATTCTTCCTACTAACATTAGAGATGAATAACAAAGATAACATGACTGTGGAATTCAGAGACGGTGCCCAGCGGCATCGTTATGAAGTTTTATCTCAAATACATATGGCTTTAACCAAATTCCCCCATGGACCTACCATAACTGTCTTAGGCATGTGTGCTAGCATTTACTACATGTTTAACCAAATAGGTTGGGAAGGTTTCGCTACTAAGAAGCATAAGACATATCACAAACTAACTCTAGAATTCCTGAGCTCACCGTATTATACCCTTAACTGCGGAAAAGGATTTACTAGAGGTAGGATTACCTTCAGATTGTTTGGATATCCTTGTGAATTTAACATCCGAGAGATGGCGGAGCTATTGGATTTCCCCGATAGTCCTACTATTTTCTCTATGGTACATGAAGATTTATTTATAAAGGACGAACTTAACCTTTTCTAGAGTAGCAACTTAGGACGCCCTGATCATGACTTATACCTTATGCTATCCACGAATATTCATAACCCAATCATTAGATATTTCCATATGATTCTGACTTATACCCTTTTTGGAAAAGCTGAGAGTGACAATAATTATTCTAGAAATAAACTCTTTATAATGTTTTATGTGTTTCAATCCCAACTTGATAACAGAGCTACCTTCGTGTTTGCAAACTTCTGTAAGATTCTACGATCTGAGCATGAACCCATTCTAATAGGTGGCTTGGTTACTAAATAGCTGACACAATGGGATTTAGAACCCGCCTCTCTCAGATAAACCCTCTAGGAGAATTTAGACCTATGAATATCCCTTTTTGCTTCAATAGGGGAATGATTAGAGACCGTGGACCACATCATTTCCAACTCCTGATCAACAATGTAGTTGTACCCCAATTTACTTTGCTTGGCCATGAACGCACAAGTGTGCACAACCGTCACAACTGACTTTATGATTTGAATGAACCCTTGTATGAACCTAAGGACGCGTGGTCTGATGTAGAAATATACCCAAAAGACCTCTACATTAATATGATCCTGATTATCCAGAACACTCGAATGAAGAAGACAATGCCATTCCTGCCACCGATTCACAAGCCACCATAGAAAATCTCCGTACTAAACTGACTATAATGCACAATGAGCTTCACACGATATTCCTTGATATCATCACTCTACGAGATATAGACGTCGAGCAATTTGATCATCTAAGCCAAGCAATAGAATCTATTCGACGCACAAGTGGCTAGTTCGGCAAATTCTGGAATTTACCCGCATTTACTTGTTTTTGTTTTATTTCAGTTTTTCAACATTTCTTTTAAAATTCAGTTTGAACTTTTTCATTATTAGCTAATGTTATTTACTTTCCAGTTTGAATAGAAATATCACAATTTGCCTCTACTAATCAATTGTGCCTCTGTTAAATTTGTTTCACTTTTATTTAATTGCAGTATTTTTTATTATTCTGTCAGTATTATTTATGTTCTTAATTTTCTTCTGTCATTATTTGTTCTGCTAAAACTAATACTGCTATGGAATGAGTTTGTTCTGTTATGTTATTGAAATGCATAAATATTCTGCAACTGCAAAAAAAAATGCTTTCATATAATATTAAAATATGCTACATATGAATTTAATGAGGAACAACCATTGTCCCACTTGAATAGCAAAAGAATGTGACCGTTACGCCACATCCTAGTGTGTGACACTCGTCACAAGCAAACAGGGTGTGACGTCCGTCACAATATTGTTACGACCGTCAGACGGCCAAGATGATCGTTACAACATTGAAATGATCATTACAACGGTCGCATTTGCAGTTTCTCTGTTTCTTCATTACAGAATTATTGCACCACTTCCTCTTCCTCTCCAAAAGTCCAAATACCCCATTATCTTTATAAACACCCACTCATTCACAAATGCACTATTAACTCCACTTGAATTGTCCATCAATTTTCATTTTTCACCCACTTCTTTATAAACTTTCAGTAAGGTTTCGTTCTAAACCACAACCTCTTAATTTCATCTCTAACTCACGAACCTTCAAAACGTTTTTGAAAATGGCCAATCAAAGACCAGCACTCGACTTGTCTGCAATTTTTTTCTGAAACGAAGAAGTCGGAGATCTAGAAAGAGAAAAATATCTTGAATTCTATCAAGGTTCCATACAACCGACGAGATATGTCAATGAAGCATGTCTACAACAATCGGGATTGCTGGAAGGTTTTTAGTGGTTGCTTTACAACTTGGCCTTAACAAATATCTGCATCAACAGTCGTCCGACTTATGAAGCATTGACATTGGAGTTCCTGAGTTCGTTTTCCTACAATACACCGACCGACAACACCATGTATCTCACTAGTTACGCCATATTTTGGATGTTCGGTGACGAATATTCCCTGCCTCAAGAGAATTTAGAGAATGGTTTGGATTCCACCGTGGCAACAATGTTCATTATTGCCTCCCTGGTAGTGAAGATTGGTCGGGCCATGCATTTGAGATTTGGCGAGATCTGACAGGTGCTCTACCGACTGGCTAGGATGGTCTTTATGCAACCCACATTCAAAACCCTGTTACCTGGTACTTTCAATGTGTCCTAAGTCACACTGTTTTTGGAAGGCACAATAATCACAAAGTCAACCAGAAGGAGTTATTTATGCTTCACTGTGCTTTCTACCCTCAGCCTATAAATCTTGTTGCATTTATGTTGTCTAACATCCAATCCACTTGTTCTCGAGGGAAAACTCCTTTCTGCTTCGGAGGTATTGTTACCTCTATTGCACTTTATCTCCAATTAGGAGAACGACTCACTGACCTACCTTCTTTGCCGACTCTTTTTCTCGACATGGACTATTGTCGAAGCACACATTTAGTTAAGCAATGAGAAGACGGCAGGTACAACCTGATGGTTAGGAAACGAGTAGTAAGATGCATCATTTTGCCATGCCATACCCATATGAACCCTATGAACATGGCAAATTGGATTTTATATTTAGATGATCCAGAACCAGTTGCTACTACACCTGAAGAACCACCAAATGATGAATTTGAAGAGATGAATAAGCCACAACCGGAAGAAGGTGAACAACCGCTAGCCACTCAATATGCTAGCACTTCCTCCCGATGTCGTCGAAGAAGCGACATAGCGCATTAATAAATGATGATATTCTCGCGGCCATTATGTAGAGGAACGAGTTAGACGCTCAGAGAGATGCACGGTACTAGACGCAACACATTGATATTCTCATGACACTATTTAATAAAATATTTCCTTCTTCTTAGTATTCCAAAAAATACCACTTATTCATAAATAATTACATAAATAATTAAATTATGAAATTTGGTTGTTACAGAGTCTTGAGTGAAGATAGTAAAGCAGAAATCAAAGGATATGTCAACTCTGACTATGCAGGTTATATGGATTCTAGAAAATCTATTTCTGGATATGTTTTCACTATGTTTGGCATATCAATTAGTTGGAAAGAAACACTTCAGAAGGATGTTGCCTTATCAACCATTAAAGCAGAATATATTACCCTAACTGAAGTTGTAAAGGTAGCATTGTGGCTTGAAGGTTTTGCAAAGGAGTTGAAATTTCAAGGTCGAGGTATCACTATTAAATGTGATAGTCAACGTGCAATACACCTGTCAAAGAACTCAACTTATCATGAGAGAACCAAGCATATTGATGTGAGGCTGCATTTCATCAGAGAGGTAATCGAGAATGGAGAAGTCCAAGTGCTGAAGGTTTTGACAGATCATAATGTTGTTGATATGATCACCAAGACGTTGCCTAGTTGCAAGTTTTTCCATTGTATGTAGTTGATAAAGCTGCATGAAGAAAGCTAATTTGTTTCTTGTTGGTATAGGGTGTGTTCCAAGGTGGAGATTTGTGGATTATTGGAACAAACCCTAGTACGAATAGCATGTTGTTGAAGTTCGTTGACATGTTATTATTTAATTGGGCCTTGTGTTATGGATTCAATTGTTTAAGTTAGCGTGTACCCTAAGTTAGCTTGTAATGGACAATTGCTAAAAATCCCATTAGGTTAGTGTATTAGTTTTCTTATAAATAACATACTAGTCTATCATATTTTGTATAAGGGAAAATAGGAAGAAAGGAACCTAATTCAAATGTGAGATAGGTTATTTGTTATTCTTGTATACTTGTAATCTTGTTTCAAGAGAAAGGAAATAATAACAGTTTATAACCAATCCTTTTATATGTGGTTACCCTAAACCCTAAACCTTGTGGGTTTCTTGATCATAAAGAAACCTATTATACTTTGTTTCTAAGGTATCCAATTCACAACAACACTTATCAAGATACATCTCTGGATTAAATTTTAACGTAAAAGGGGTGTCTCTTTAGTTTGGCCTGAGAAATGGCTAAAATAGGTGCGTCCGCAGATGCATCTCCAGATGCTATGGACATTATGGACTTTTCACGGTGGTGTGGGAGCATCCATAAGGGTGGAAATAACATCCCCCTAAATATTTAAATATTTATTTTTCACTCTTCCTTTCAACTTCTTTGGATTTTCCATAAATTCATTATACATAAGTTTTTTTTATAACATAAGTTTTTTATACGTAAAAATGATTTCAATAAAAATAAAATTTTGAAGTATTAAATTTTCAATTTTTTTTGGAATTTATGTATATTTAAAAAAAATCGACATAGTCTGTTGAATTATATTCTTGCACGAGTTATTTAGTATTGAGACAACATGGTTTTGGAAAACAAAAGCATGATCAAGACCATAGTTTCCAAACAGTTTAAGTGAAATAGGTTTGAAGATGATTGGGTGGTGCTTAACATGAATACTCCGGTTCTAAAATCAGGGAAAACGGGGTGTGAATTGTCTTAAGGGACAAGTATGGTGTGTGGCTGAATGGATTTGCAAAGAATTTAGGAAGGTGTTATGTGATTGTTGCAGAATTATGGGGGGTTTGGGAAGAAATCCAATTGGCTCAACTGAATGGTTACACCTATGTAGTAATCCAAACAAACATTATGGATCTCTACTAGATGCAAGCATAGAAAATGAATTTTTACATCAAAGAACGAGCTTGCAACGTAATATCAAAAAGCTTTTAAAGGCCAACTTGGAGACCCGAGTTATTCACATCTATTGAGAAATCAACAATTGTGCAGACGAACTCGCTAGAATGGGAGCAAAATTATGCAATATTGGAACCAATTTGGTTTTACATCTACTACCCTTGAGTTTTTATGATAACAAATCATAAATAACAAATTTGTACTCTAATAGTTTGTTGAGTGTGAAGAATCTGAACAAGTTAGAAGCTAGATAAAAACAGACTCTGAACAAGCCAAATCCTGAATAGAGAAGACTCTGAATAAGCCAAACCGTGATTATAGAAAACTCTGAATAAGGAAATCGCTGAACAAAGCTGAACAAAACAGACTTTGATATAGAAGACTTTATACTCTAGATAAGAGACTTTTTGGACACTGAATAAGAGACACTCTGAAATTTGGATAAGAGAGACTCTGGACTCTAGATATAAAGACTTCAGACTCTTGATATCATCAAGTTTTGAGCCACAGTGATAATATGAATAAGTTATTATAAGGTTAAAATTAAGGTTTTTCCCCAACATTTAAAGAAAATGATTAAATTGGCTAATGAAATTGTTGTTAAGGGTCCAATATGTAATTTTTATTAAATAAGGGACTAAAGTGAAACATTAAATTAAGTTAATGGACTAAAAGATGCATTAAGCCAGATTTTTTTTCATAATTCAACAGTAAAATATTTGATTTTTTTTATATTAATTTTGTTAAAATTTAAAATGATACGATATTTTTCAATTGATAAATTTATATTTTACTGGAATTATGAATAATGGGTAAGAGTATGGGTGCTTAAGTACCTATAGGGTACAAGTACATGTATAAATATTGATGCCCATGCAAATATGAATATGGGTACGAGAATTTTTCAAACTGGAGGTATGAATACGGATACTTGTTCTCACGTAGATTTTGCGCGAACAAGTCGTTGCCTCCTCTGTGCGAGGTTACTTGCAGGACCGGCCAAACAAGTCCCAGAATTGCTCTGTCAGATTAATTATGTTGAGAACTCTTGTAATGTGGAAGGTAATGAGGGTTCCTGTGTATATTTTTTTGGTATTTTTGTGTTTATAGCAAACTCACGCGGAATGCTTGAATGAAAAGACAAGAAAAGCGAATAAAAGCAGGATAAAGACAAAAGACAAGTATTTTAAATTGACTTGGAATTAAAATGACTTGAAATACATAAGTGTTTGGACGCTATCATACATTTGCATAGGGGGTTAACTCATTTCTCTGATGCTCGGTACTTTGAGTGTGTCCCTTTTACAATGTGAAGAAATGCAACCTTGAATAATGAAAATAAAATCTACTTATATAGACAAATAAAATAATTGTTGGACATTTTCCAACAAATCAAGTTTTGACACCTGTCAACCTATTCTCTTGGAAACCACCCATTATTTTGTCCCACTCCTTGGAGCAGTTTTCTCTTCAAGTCTTCCAGAATGGCTTTGTTGAAGTTTCTTCGACTTGGTGGTGTCTGGGGGATGCGTCGAAGTGCTTCGACTTCCTTCTGGATTCCTACATTTGTCTGTCGACCCATGGCTGTCTTTTCCTTCTCTTTGGCTGGATCCAAATTCTTCCCTTTGGCATTCTCATGGTTTTGCTCCCAAACATACTTTTTGAACAAGTCGAAATCTCCAGCCAACAGTACTATAGTACCTTATCCAAATCCTATACATTGTCATGAGAATTTAACTTGCCACTAGCCATATTATACAGGGCATCCCCAAAAAAAATTCAAAATTTCCAAAATACCTTTTCTAATATTTACTAAACAAATTTTAGTTTTCTTCCAAAATTTTCACTCTTATTAACATACAAAAACAAAATTTCGGTAGTTATATTGAAATTTTCGGTATGTAATATTTCGTATATCTAAAAATTCATGCATTTATATCGGAAATTTGAAACAAATTGGGAAAAAATACCAAAAATTTCAAAAATTCAGGTATATATCCAACACTAGAAATCATAAAAATTTCTGAAAAAAACAAAAAATTTCAGATATTTGTAAATTTTCAGTATATATTTGAAAAAACTTTCGAATATATTTGAAATTTCAGGTAACAGGGCATGAAACAGGAAAATACTTTATTTGTATGGTTTGGAGCCGACAAGGTCATTTACATATTTGTGTAGTGATTGTACGCATTTCTTCACCACTAACGTATTATTTTTTTAAAGTAAATATTTTCTTGCCCTTATATGAATTTGATAGTATACCTTTTATGTGATGTAAAAGGAAAATATTTGACTCTCGATCTAAAGTATTAGTTTAAGCACAAAATATTGGCAAACATCATAATATTATTATTGTGATTGTTTGTTCTGATACTGCAAATGACAAACTAGGTAGGAAAGATAAATTGATTATGGGTTGTGATAAAGGAGGAAAGTATAAAAGGAAGAATACATCTGAAAGTAGTAAATCCTCAAAGGGAATTTACAATATGAAAGTGAAATTCCCTTTTAGTCTGAGATCTGCGTCGAGTGGTAGCAGTTGAAAGGTGATGGTTAGGTATGGGTTGCATAATCATGAACTATCTAAGGATTTAGATGGCCATGACATATTGGATCGTTTAAAAGTTCATGAGAGACAATTTGTGAATGACTTGACAAAGTACAACATGGCTCCATGATACATAATTTCTGCCTTGAAAGACAAATAACCATAAAACCTCACTAGTGTTATCCAAGTATATAAAGCTAGAGTTACATACAATGTGATCAAGAGAGGTCCAATGACGGAAATACAAATGTTGTTGATTGTTATTCATAGAGAAAAATATATGTATTGGACAAGAAATAGGGAAAACTTAAATGTTGTTGGTGATATCTTATAAACACATATTGATTTAGTGAAGTTGTTCAATAAGTTTCACCTGGTGTTGATTTTTTATTGTACATACAAGACAAATATGTAATGTGCATCATGATCATACTTTGTTATCATTTCAAAATATTTTGATTTATCAAGTTTTTTATCATTTGCATCGTGATCATACAGGTATCAGCTACCACTGTTTGAGATTGTTGGCGTTACGTCAACAAAATTTACGTTTTTAGTAGGCTTTGCCTATTTGGAACATGAAAGGAAGGAGAATGGCACCAGAGAAGCATAAAGAGTCGTTCTCTTCTGAGAAATTGCTATCGAATTTTGTGGTGACGGACCGAGAACTTGCGTTGATGAATGCGATTGAAGTTGTGTTTCCAAATTCAACTCATTTGTTATGTTCATTCCATATTTCAAAAACGTTAGCATGAAATTTAAAGAGTGTGTTAAATCATAAAGACATGAACATGACATGGATATATGGAACAACATTATATATGCTAATAGAGAAATTGAGTTTGTCGCACACTTGAATCACTTTGAGACTGTTTGTATTGATATTCCTTTGTTTGTTAAGTATGTGAGTGAAACATGGTTGACACCTTATAAATAAATGTTTGTGGCTGCTTTCATTTAGGGAACACAACAACAAACAGGTACACAGACTTATTTTGTATGTTATTATATTACAAAACACAATTTATCATGTTGACTCATTATGGTTAAATTATGGTTTTTAGGGTGGATTTTCCTCATTGGAGACTAAAAAACATGTTGACTATAAGTTGGGGAGATTTATTCCAAACTTGGGATGTTGTGAACACCGTGTTGAAGTTGCAGCTAGGTTTAATCAAGGTATCGTTTCAAAAAAGTATTGTCAACATTGAGCATCAGTATAACACTCTATTTTATACCAATTTGCATGATTTTGTTTCAAGGTAGTGTATACAACACAATGGAAATGAACTAGAAAGGGTACAATTTGTTGGTACAAGCAAAGATACTTGTGGTTGCTTCATTAGAACAATACATGGGTTGCCTTGTACATGTCAATTTGCTGGTTTCCAAATACAAGGAAATCATGTTCCTTTAGAACCAATTTTTGTTGTTGAAGAAATTACACATTTAAGAGCACGATGTCAGACATGAAGATAGTAGTACACAATTGGATTTAGAAGCAGAATGTGAAAAGTTGAAGACATATTTCAATACTCTGGATATTGTAGGCTATAGGGGGTTGAAGAAAAAGGTTCAGGAACTAACACATTCATCCACAACTTATATGTGTCAACCACCGGTGAAGTACATGTCAAAAAAGGGAGTTAAGAAGAGAAAATGGGTGAAGAAAGTGATGTGCATTGTGATCCTTCACAACGAGAGTATGGTGAAGGCTCGCAGGGGAGTCAGACTACAAAGAGATCATGCATGAAACCGACAAGAAGTCAACTGTCAAGTCAATCGGGTCAAAGTCAATTGTCCACTGCATCTTCGAGACATCTTTACTAGTCTCAATTTCTTGGTTTCTTGCATCCATGCATTAATGACATTATTGATGTGGGTGACGATGGAAATTGTGGTTTTCGGGCTATTGTAGCTTTACTTGGATGGGGCGAAGAGTCATGGTCGTTGATTCGGACGTAGTTAGATACTCAAGCTCATCAACACCCTAATTTTTTTTCCAGTTTGTTTTATGACACGGTCTATGAAGTTTGGAATGCCTTAAAAGTAGAATACTTGGGTGTGCCGGGTCGAGAAAAATGGATGACGATTCCTGATATGGATTATCCTATTGCTTGTAATTACAACGTCGTATTTATCTCCCCGTCAAAGAGACTAACCATTACATTTTTCCTCTTACCCTAACTCCACCTATGTATACGCGCAAATATAAAATCACCGTGGTTGGTTTTGTCAACAACAATCATTGGGTTCAGGTAAAGTTGAAACCTGATAGTCCATTGCCTCCTGTCACTGACCGTTGGAGACATAATTGTACTGAAGATGCAAAAGTATGGAAATCAACATATGCGGGACAAATTAGATTCTACGAAGATGAAGTTAGAAAGTCATCCTAATTTGTTTTGTAATCTTGTATGTAACACAACTTTTGTGAAAAATACGTATCTAATATATGTAATGATTTTTTTATCGAACTATTTATGCAAACTGTTATGTCAAAAATATCAAAATTTTATGTTTTTGAAATTACGGGCTCATACCAGAAATTTTAAAATATTCTTTCTAGTATTTTGTGACATTTTATTTAAAATACATAATTTCCGATATATCTTAACCAGAAATTTTGAAAATTTCTAATATGTTTTTATCAGAAATTTCAAATTTATGATACATGTCTTATGGTAGCAATAGAAACTATAAATTTACAAAAAAAATTATATGAAATCAAAATTTTCGTTAACATATCATAAATTTCAAAATTTCTGGAATTTTATCAAAAATATAAAGATAAATTTGTTTACTAAAATATTTACTTTATGTTAACTTGCCGATCTCTTTCTCCTTTTCCTTGCCATGTTTTACGAACTCCATTCTTCTGCAGAGTCACCTTCCACAGTTTAAAAATTTGAATGACTAGCTTGACGATAGAAGATAAAAAACGAATCTAAAATTTGAAAGGTAATTAAGCTACCGTGAATTGCGTAAGACAATCTTATCACCGCGATAAGATTTGAATTCGGTAAAAGATGATGTGGATAGAACACAAGTTATGCCTGAAGAGGACAATTCAAACGACTGCACTGCATGCTCATTGTCGTGTGCTGCCTGATGTAATACAGAATCACGAACCATATCCAGAAAACATTGAACTAATTTTTCTTTTTATGACGATTCATTCGAAATATAATTTAAAAATAATGTTGTTCCTACATATATACCCAAGTATATTTCCATCTGAAGGAAAGTTGGATTGATCCTTTTTTATTATTGTATTCTGGACAGAAAGAGGGAAAGAGAATCATTATCATTGGAATATATCATAGTATTTCTGTGAACGTAGACAAAGTCGTGAGCATCTTTATACATACGTAAAGTTTAATTTTTATTTAGATATTTATGCAAATTAGACTAGATTGATCTCTATTCAGTTTTGTGGAACTTGTGAGGAGAATCAATTCCAAACTATTGAACGTGTTGTGATTAAACTGTGGAAATTATTGAGAATATATCCGTTACGTGTACTTCCGCTTTATCGACATCGCACTAACAGAATCTCAACTCATAAACTACAAAAAAACAAACATTTCTAAAGATAAATAAATCACATATTATAAACTCGAGTATCGTTTTTTTTCCATATAATAATATAATAATGTAAAGTGACTTCAATCAAACTAGAGCTCATGAACTTTACCACAAAAACCAACTACTTAGCTATTCTCTTGCTGCCATGATTACATAAGTGATTTTAGAATAGGTAGTGTTAAAAAAATATGAATAAAATCAAATTTATTATACAGAAAAAAAGAAGAAATAAATGAATATTTTTTTAATATAATTTTATTTAAAAAATCAAACAAAATAAATAATAACAAAAAGAAGATGAGAACCAAAATATAACTAATAATATTGAATTTTAAATTATAATAAGATGTTAATAACAAAAAGGTTTTCTATAAAAAGTTAACAAGTGAACTTTTCACCATAGGCAAAAGATCAAGGGAAAAAAATTGGAAAGCACATCATATTTTTTTCGATTGAAAGTTTTATTTGAGAAAAAAAATGGCAACTCATCATAAGCTTGATTTTCAACAATAATTTTTTGTAGTTTTAAAATTGGAAAGTGTATTTTATTTTCCTCTCAATTTCTTTTTATATTCGAGAAAATAGATGTAGGTTTTTACCTCGGTTTGGTGATCCAATGGATGGTAAAACCCTTGCTTCTTTTTCTTTCTTTCTAATTTTACATAAAAAAATCGTTTTAATTTGTATTCTTTTTAACAAAACTCAAATCGTACATTTGTGAAACATATATATATATATATATATATATATATATATATATATATATATATATATATATATATATATATATATATATATATATATATATATATATATATATATATATATATATATATATATATATATATATATATATATATTGTTTACCTCAAAGCCAAAATGAGACTCTCATTCTCTTTTTACAGCAAAGTTAAAACATATACGAATGATTAATCAACAAAGACAAAAATCAAAGTTGTCCGACTTGAACAGGCATCCTAAAATATTCTTATGTGAATGATATTTGGTTGTTAAATATTTATAATTTGAACAACATTTAAAATAATTAGTATAACACAACAACAACATTAAACCTTCAATAAAAACAACAACACCAAGTCAATTGTTGATAGAATAGTTTGTTGTTATGTGTGTAGGTGATTGTATCAAAACTCTTTGTTTTGTTGGCATTACTTATGCCTATTATAATTAATTCTTCTTTTGGCCTTCCAAAAATATAATAATAACAACAACATCATTAAAACTTTAAACCATTTTGTTATGGGCCGGTCAGACCGACCCCCGAATGGATTTCCGCCGACCATACCGATTTCGACCAACAATCATGTGAAAATCTCATTTCTTCCACAATCTTCCTAATATGCAAAGATTATCATTCTAAATATCATCAAAGATATAAGTTGTAAAACATTCAACGACTCTCCGTAATTCACTCCTAAATAATAGTATGTTATTTATCCTCTCTCTACTATATATAAAAAAGGCAACAAAATCAGGCTACAAGTTTCAAATACAATTTCATTTCACTTTTCTTCTCCATATAATGACTTGTGCATTTGAGTGCTAATCTTGCAAGTTCCCCCACTCCACTGCACCTGAAGTAACAATCTACCATCACCCCCATTCAACTTCTCATTTTTGGTTCCCAGACAAAAAAATGACACTGTTTGTGGGAATATACTTTTGATTCCTACGATTTCCCACTCCACAACGCTAGAAGTAATAATTTCCCATCACCGCCATCCACCGTCTCATTCCTGGTTCCCGAACGAAACAAATGCACCGTATGTGAGAATCAACTTTTGATTTCTACGATTTCCATAAATTTACATCTATTATCTAACTTTTGCAGTTCATAACTTCTTCCGATCATCGGATGAAGTATTTGCACTCAAAAATGAGAATCTATTATGTTTCGATTCATTTAAGCATTATCTCAATCTCCTTTCTTTTGATCTCCAGATTCTCGGTTCTTACATTTATCAGTGATGGTTGGATCTAAGGTTACCGGATCCTCTGTTACATAAGAATCCATCATTGTTGGTCTAGAAGCAAGAAATCAACCACTTATTCCTCTGTTGTATAACACCATAGATCATGAAACGGTCATTCCACCACATCCATATCCAGTTTGGATTTCACAATTAGCTATACTTATTCAAGAGAATTTGATAGAGACTCTCGTCCTGACTTTAATTATCTAGGAGAACCTTGGTATGCAAGGTGTTAACTGTAACACCCCGTTTCTACCCGACTTTAATATTAAATAAGAGTTATAAAAATTCATCAAACAAACACGTGATATCACATTTTCAACTTAAAAACCAAATAACATAAACTTCATTAATAAAATACTTCAAAAACAACACAATAGATTCATCAAAATTACAACTCTAAAACAACTTCAATTATTTTCAACATCAAATACTTCAACATGGTTTTCAAAATAAGACAACTGAAACAAATTCATCAACTAATCCAACATAAAACAAGACATGCGTTCACCCCTCCCCCCCGAAGTGCTATGTATCAGAGTGACAAACACTAACTCGAAGATACTAAGTACTCGACTTTTGGTTACCTGCATGTTACCAACAGAGGGCAACGTTCAAACAAAATGGGTGAGATATTGAATAATATAAACAAGAGTATGATAATCAATACACAAGAGAGGAATCATTCAATCACACCCCTTCATGCAACAACAACATCAACTTACAACTTCAATCAATAACAACTTACAACATGTATATAATGCAACTCAAATGCGACTCAACTTAGGTATATGCATGTAGTACTGTTGCACCCCAAACTTTGCCCTCTCCTAGACAAAACATTGTGTACTAAGGTGTCCCAAGAGGTTCAAAAGGTTCACAAGGTATCTCAAGAGGTTCACAAGGTTCACAAGGTTCACAATTAGTCAGAAAGTTTGACAATTCCCTCATACAAAGCATCCTCCTAAGCAATGCATCCTAAACTAGGGCTTTGAGTTTCATCAGGATAAATGTATTTCCAAGGCTTCAAGTGAGCTTCATAACATCCTATATGTCTTCAAGAATCCCTATGTCAAGTTTCAAGGCTTTCCCAAAAGGTTTGCTCAGTCAGATGATCAGATAGGGTAAAATCAGTCAAAGTAGTCAAAAAGTCAAACTGAGGTCAAACCAAAGTCAAACTTCATGATTTTTTGCCAACATCAAGTATATGAAGTAAAATTCATCATCTGATCAAGGGTTGATCCTGATTCATCAAGGATATTTCAGATCATCAAGAATCAGGAGTTTCTAAATTAGGGTTTTCACAGGAAAAGTCAACTGAACTTTGACCAGCCATAACTTTCACATGCTTCATCAAAAATTTCCCATACAAATCTCATCTTGAAGGAAATTTAATTCTCTACAACTTTGTGTCTCACAAGCCAAGCCTAAAAATGCTTCATTTGAAAGGTATGAGCCAAAACATTATAGGTCATTTTAAAAGTCAACAAAAAGTCAACATCTTCCAAAGGGAATAACTTGAAAATGGTAAAAGATATGGACATGAGACCAAAGAGGTTTTTTAGAGGACTCCCTAAGATTTCCAAAATATCCAAGAAAACATTCATAGCATTAAAATTGAGGGATTTGTGTCTTTGCAAAGTTGGGAAATTTTTGAGAGGTTTATTGAGCAAATGGGGTTTTAGAACCAATTCTTTCCACATGGGCTTGCATTTTTATGACCCAATCACTACCATGACATCATGAACGAATCAAATATCATTTATTCAGATTTTTATTTATTTTATTTTATTTATTTTGATTTTATACATTAAAAATCATTTTAAATCAAAATAAAATATGAAAAGCTCAATATTTGATATGATTCTCATTCTAGAAACTCATAAACATGATTTAAAGCTGATTGGGAGATTCAAATTCATGCTCAACCAAAGGGGAAAGGATTTGTGTGATTTTTTGACCAAAATAACAAGGTGAATCTTCATGATCAAGTAATCTCTAAAAAGCCCATAAATCCACAACTTTTTGACCTAATTCTACTTCATACATATACACAAACTAAAAGCAAGCATAAGGACGATTTTTTCAGCCTCCAAGGACAAGAGCAAAGTCAAGAAATTTGAACAAAAAAGTGAGATTCGGTTTTAGAGTTGGAGAAGACTTTTGATCATTCTAAAGGTTGCAATACATTCTCCCATGATCACTGAACCTGTATCAATCATTTGCATCATCAAGAACACTCTCATATGACCTAACCGAATCACTTTCTCTTTTTATTTTCAATTTTTCGATTCTCATTATATACATATTATAAATGAATTCTAACTTGATATTGTTAATCTTGATGGTGTTTAGATTGATTCTGCATATTTTCTTGAAGTTTTGAAGCCGGATGATGTAATTGCCATTGTTAGGGTTTGATAGCTCGTTTTAAGGTTTTACGGATGAAGCAATATAAATCCATTAAAAGACCATGGCTAGACTGTATACATCCCAAGGATCACATTAACCTAATTAATTTGATGAAACTATGGGCCTGGCTATGAGATACGATTTTCGCAGGTTATGAATATGGGAAAATTCGCAGGAAATCTTGTATGTAATTTCGCAGGTACATTCGCAGGTATCCTGAAGAAGATGAAGTCTGAGTGGTGCCAAATTGAAATTCAAAAATTGGTTTTAATTTATAATGTTTTATTACTGAATATATGTTGAACGCGCCCCATGTGGCTCAGCTGGTTTGTTTGTTTGTGTGTGATTGTGATGGTCCTGGGTTCGAATCCCCCCCAGGCCATTTTGTTTTTTTGCATTTTTATGTGATTTATTACAGATTATAACAAAAGGATTGCTGCTCATCCTATGAACACCAAGACACGCTTGGTCTGGTGGTAGTGATTGTTGGACTGGGAGAGTGAAAACCTAGGGCCTGGGTTCGAATCCCAGCCCTAGGTATGTTTTTTATTCTTCAATTTTTTGTGTTTTTTGTTATATTTATTTAGTTTATTTAATTTCTAGAAAATAATTTCTAAAACAAATGTTTATAATATTTTCTTCTACAAAAAATTCATATTTTGAAAATTCAAAATTTATTTTATTAAAATCAAATAGTTTATATTTATTTTATAATGTATTTATATTTATTATTATTGTATATATTTTTATAAATAAATTAATTAGGTTTAAATTAATAATCAAAAACCCTAATTTTCATAACCCTAACCCTAACCCTAATTTTCATAACCCTAACCTTAACCCTAATTTTTCTTAACTTTAATATTTAACCTATTTTTTTTTATAAACTATAATTAATCATTAATCATTTTTTTAAATATGTGAATAATGTATTATTTATTATTATTAAAACCTATTTTCTTAAATCTAAAAAATTTCTTTCCTAATATTAATTTGCTAATTTCTTTCTTGTATTTTCTCTAACCTTTATTCTTATTTCTTATTATTATTAATATTATTACTTATTTATTATTATTTATCTTTATTATATTTCTTGATTATATTGTAATTGTCCCGAAGCATTGTAATATCTTAGGTTTATATTTTTTGCTTTATTATGAATATATTTACTGTGTGGTTAGTAATTCTAGGGTGTGAATAACATATTTGTAATTAAAATTAACTTAGAATAATTAACGTAAATAAGATAAATATTTGAATACAAACACGCACACACGTAAGTCGATCTTTGATCGCCATCTTGCACTTCCTAGGGTTACCTCTCAGTTGCCTATTTCAAAAGGTTATGTAAGGTGTCTTAAGCAAAGTCCCTTCACAAATATCATAAAGTCCCTTCAGTTTATAAGATCAAGTCCCTTCGAGGTTGCCTACGATAAATGATCTTGTCCCTTCGAATAAAAGATGATAAGTCCCTACGAATTGCTAAAGACACCTTACAGTTGTCTATGTGAGCAACTCTAGTTTTGTATGATTATAAATTTTAAATGTTTGTGCTTTTATCATATGCTTCATATTAAGACAAAATGCTAGCCTTTAAATCTTTTGTCTCATGTTTAATAATGTCTTTGTTTTTCTGAAAATACGCAAAATGAATCGATTCATTCCATCATGCATCGATTCATGCTGTTGAAATGATTCTGGAAATTCGCAAAATGAATCGATTCATTCTATCATTCATTGATTCATGTTGTAAGAATGGTTCTGGTTTTTCTTCTATGAATCGACACATACAAACATGCATCGATTCATTGTTTGTTTAATTCTCTGTTTTTTGTTCATTTGTTCAGTATGTATCGATTCATGCTAATATGAATTGATATATAACAGTATAAATACTATTATGTATCGATTCATCCGTGTCTTGAATCGATTCATTTTTCTGTTTTACTTCTAACAGAATCTGCATAGTATATGTGGAGTGTTTCATTTAGTGCAGTGGCAACACAGAAATTGCAGACGAATTTCAGAGTGAAAGATCATTGAAGAACACATCAAGAAAAGGAATTTTTAGTGTGGACAATTCAATGTTGAGCAGGATTGAAACCTAGAATCAAATTCATCTTCATCATCTTCTCAAATACCTTAATTCAAGAACATCAACAAGGAATTAAGTGTTGTTCTGTGAATTGAAGGTTTATGAGATAACGTTCAGTGGTACGATCAGAGATCCACCTGAGTTGAAGATTGATAGAAGGTTTCAAGGAAAAACCAGCTGGATTTTCCTTCAAGAACGGGCGTGTTCTTGAGGGTTTGTTAGTCACGTTTACAAGACAGATTCAGCCGCAGCGTAAGATTTGGAAATCGGGGGATTTCGCAAATAGATTGTGGAACCGGTGAATTGTTTGTATTACTTGCAGGGAATCTTGATTGGGCTCAGATCAAGTGAAGGTTGATACAATAGGAAGATCTAGGTGTATAGATTTCTGGTGTTTGTATAGCAACCTTGTAATCGACGATTTCAGCAATATTGATATAAAAGTTCTCAATTTCGGTTTGAAATTGAGAGGGAGACGTACCCACACGCGAGGACGAACGTGGGGAACATCCTTACCAAATCTCTGTGTATTGTATTCCTTCTCTATCTCTATTTACGTTTTCAATCGTTTTTGATTCATTGGAAATAGCTTTTGTGATAGGTGCATTCAACTATTTTACAGCTTGTGTGTTTAATCCTTTATCATCTCAATTGTAAATCCAACACGTTATCACATGTCCGGTCTTCTAGTGGCTGGTCCAGAATAGACGCTAGTATATTTGGGACCGTTGTTTCCGTTAATCTTTGAAAACTCTGAAAAATATTTTAAATCCTTGTAAACAAGGAGGTGATCCATTCACCCCCCCTCTAGATCACTAGCCACATCGTCTAACAAGTGGTATCAGAGTGCTGGTTCGCTGGTGCTTTGTGGCTGCCTGTAACGTTATGGATTCTGAACCAAAGGGGGCGTATAATAGAGCTCTTATTTTCAATGGTGAAAATTATGGCTACTGGAAAGACTGCATGCGAGTTCACATAAATTCTGTGGATAGGCGCGTATGGGCTGCCATTCAAAATGGTCCTTTTCAAATTACCATGATGAACGAGGCAGGTGCCATAGTACCTAAACCAGAAGATGATTGGGATGAAAAAGATGAGAAAAAGTGGTCAAGTGATTGGAGAGCTCGAAATATGCTAATTTCAGCACTTAGTGCAGATGAGTATTATCGAGTTTCCCATTGCTCGACAGCTAAAGAAATGTGGGATGCTTTAGAAATTGAACATGAAGGTACAACTGAAGTAAAACAGTCCCGCATTAACACACTTAATCAAGAGTTCAAACTCTTTCGCATGAAACAAGGAGAATCTATTCCCGACATGCAAAAGAGATTTGTTCATCTCATTAATCGTTTGAATGCACTTGGAAAACCTGTTTCCAATGATATTGCTACTAATAAAATTCTGAGATGTCTTAGCAGGGAATGGCAACCTAAAGTAACAGCTATCAAGGAAGCCAACGATCTAACGACACTCACAATGACTACTTTGTTTGGAAAGCTGGAGGAACATCAGCAAGAACTAGAAAGTCTAGAAAAGTTTGAGAACAAAAGTAAAAAGGGAAAGGAGAAGAATAAAGACAAAGAGGGTGTGAAGAGGCCTATAGCTCTTGTGGCTTCTAACTCAAAGTCCTCACAAAAAGAGCTGAGCAACAATGAGTCAAGTAGTGACGAAGACTCCGATGACGAAGAAATGGGACTTTTTGTTAGGAGATATAATAGATTCATTCGAAAGAATGGAATCAAGCATTCCGACAAAAATCTCATAAAGTTTAGAAGACAATCTATAGATTCAAAACAGGAAGAGATTAAGAAGAATAGAGAAAAAGGGTCTTGCTTTAATTGTGGCAAGTCCGGACATTATAAAACGGATTGTCCTTTAAAGAAAAAGGATAAAGGAAAAGCTCCACCAAAAAGGTATAATAAGCAAAGAAGAGCTTACATTGCTTGGGAAAGTGATAGTGATTCATCAAGTACACAATGCTCAAGTGATAGCGATGAAACCGCAAATTTGTGTCTTATGGCTCACACCAAAAATCAGTCCCACCACAAGAAGAAAAGTGATGATAAAAAGGTAAAACAAGCTTACTATAACAATTTCTCTTCTATGTCCTTTTCTGAATTGAAAATAGCTTTTGAAAAACTGCATAATGAAGCTATAGAAGCATTTAAAAGATTATCTTCCGATAATTTTTTTTTCATACTTGGAAGGTAAAGTACAACATGCTGAAAAAGATTTAGAATACTTGAAAGCTAGCATTGCAGAAAATTCAAAAGCTATTGATATTGATGGTTGTAGTAAAATAAGGCATTGTGAAGCTTGTCACATTTGGAAACAAGAGGTTATTTCTCTTAAAGTCAAATTGGAAAAAGCCTTGCAACCTAAGATTACTTATGCCATTGATACTAGGTTGTTCAAAAAGTCATTAAATCCTCCATATGCAAAATATTCTTTTGTTCCAAAGGATTTAAGGACCAATCATAAATAACAACATTATCGTAGTGTTTGTCATTATTGTTGTCATGCTGGCCATACCATTGAAAAAGGCAAATTTAGAAGATTTCTAGTGCCTAAAGGCATTTATCAATGGAAGCCTAAAGACAACCATGTTACCACTTACCCACTTGGACCCAATAAAAATTGGGTACCTACCTCTCTCTTTTGATATTGTAGGATGAGTGTCTTGCATCCATGGAAAGAAGATGGTTTCTGGACAGCGGGTGTTCAAGGCACATGACGGATGACATATCACTTTTTATTGACTTCAAAGCAAAGAAGAAGGGGTATGTTACTTATGGAGACAATAACAAAGGAGCTATACTTGGTAAAGGTAGTGTAGGTAATCCCTCTACCACTACTATTTCTGATGTCCATCTTGTAGAGGGACTTAAACACAATTTTTTAAGTATAAGTCAATTATGCGACAAAGGTTATAAAGTTTCTTTCACAAAAACTTGTTGCAAAATTGAACATACCGAACATAATGTTGTGTTTAAGGGTGTAAGGGTAAACAACATATATATGCTTGATCTTTTGAGTGTATCTTTAACAAGCACTAAATGTCTAGTAGCCCTAAATGATGATTCATGGCTATGGCATAGACGCTTAGCGCATGTTAATTTCGATTTTCTTAATAAGGTTGTATCCAAGGATCTAGTAGTAGGTCTTCCAAAAATAAAATTTTCAAAAGACCACCTATGTGATGCTTGCCAAATGGGGAAACAAACAAGGGTCTCCTTTAAATCTAAAAACATAATTTCAACTTCAAGACCCCTTGAGCTTCTCCATATGGACCTCTTTGGACCATCTAGGACGAAGAGCTTAGGTGGAAACTATTATGGTTTCGTAATAGTAGATGACTACTCTAGATTCACTTGGACTATATTCCTTCATAGCAAAGATGAAACTTTTTCTGCTTTTAAAAGTTTTGCAAAGCTGTCCCAAAATAAAATGAATTCTAAAATAGTTACAATCCGAAGCGATCATGGAGGTGAATTTCAAAACCATCTCTTTGATAAGTATTGTGACAAGTATGGCATTGAGCACAACTTTTCAGCTCCTCGAACTCCACAACAAAACGGTGTTGTGGAACGCAAAAATCGAGTTTTAGAGGAATTGGCAAGAACAATGCTCAATGAGGGTGGATTACCAAAATATTTTTGGGCTGATGCAATTAGCACAGCTTGTTATGTTCTGAACAGGATTTTAATTCGTCCTATTTTGAATAAAACCCCATATGAAATTTTAAAAGGTAGAAAGCCAAACTTGTCTCATCTTCATGTGTTCGGTTGTAAATGTTTTGTTTTGAATAACGGTAAGGAAAATCTTGGGAAGTTTGATGCCAAAGTTGATGAAGGTATTTTTCTTGGATACTCTCAATCAAGCAAAGCATATATAGTGTATAATAGGCGTTTACTTTCTGTTGAAGAATCTGTCCATGTTTCTTTTGATGAGTCTTACCTAAAAATTGTCGGAAAAGGTATCTCTTTTGATGATGCAGGTGTATCTACAGAAGACATACTCAAAGAAGCTGTTTCGGAAATTGATCAATCTGAAACGGTTGATATTGAGAAGGAGGAAGATACTAGTCATGAAAAAGATAAAGAGGAAGGAACATCTGAAGTGAAGGACCTTCCACCATCTTGGAAATCCTCTAAAGACCACCCTATAGAAAATATATTGGGAGATATTTCAAAGGGAGTGTTGACTCGTTCTAAGATAAGTAACTTTTGTTCTCACTTCGCTTTTGGATCACAAATGGAACCTAAAAATGCTAAAGAGGCCTTGATTGATGAATTTTGGCTAATGGCCATGCAAGAAGAGCTTAATCAATTTAAAAGAAATGACGTTTGGGAACTTGTCCCTCGTCCGCGAGATCATCATATCATAGGTACTAAATGGGTGTTTAGGAATAAACTTGATGAAAACGGAGTGATAACTAGAAACAAGGCATGCTTGGTAGCACAAGGGTATAACCAAGAGGAGGGCATAGATTATGAGGAGACTTATGCTCCAGTGGCTCGCCTTGAAGCTATACGTCTTTTGCTTGCTTATGCGTGTTCTATGAATTTCAAGCTTTACCAAATGGACGTAAAGAGTGCGTTTTTAAATGGTGTCATAAATGAAGAAGTATATGTTTCACAACCTCCTGGTTTTGAAAATTCTGAATATCTAGATCATGTTTACAAATTAAAGCGTGCTTTATATGGTCTTAAGCAAGCACCTCGTGTGTGGTACGAAAGACTTAGCAAATTTCTACTAGATCATGCATATTCTAGAGGTAAAGTGGATAATACACTTTTCATTAAACACAAAGGAAAGCACATTCTTTTAGTTCAAGTTTATGTAGACGATATAATTTTTGGTTCAACTAACATACACTTGGTCGAAGAATTTTCTAATGTTATGCAGGGTGAGTTTGAGATGAGTCTCATGGGGGAGTTGAACTACTTCTTAGGCCTCCAAATAAAGTAACTCGATGAAGGTACAACAGTATGTCAAACAAAATACTGTAGAGAGTTGCTCAAGCGTTTTGGAATGAATAATTCTAAATCAATTGACACTCCCATGCCTACCAACGGAAACTTGGACAAATATGAACATGGTAAGTGTGTTGATGTCAAAAGGTATAGAGGTATGATTGGGTCTCTCTTGTATCTTACTGCTTCTAGACCGGGCATCATGTTTAGTGTGTGTATGTGTGCAAGATATCAATCAAATCCTAAGGAATCTCACTTAAAATCAGTCAAGCGTATATTTAGGTATCTTAATGGAACATCTAAATATGGGCTTTGGTATTCCAAAGGAAGCGATTGCAGCTTAGTAGGTTACTCTGATTCTGATTTTGCTGGCTGCAAATCAGATAGGAAAAGCACTAGTGGCACATGTCATCTGTTTTCAAATTCTTTAATAAGTTGGCATAGTAAAAAGCAAGTATCCGTAGCTTTGTCTACTGTAGAGGCTGAGTATGTTGCAGCCGATAGCTGTTGTGCTCAAATTTTGTGGCTAAGACAACAACTACAAGATTTTGACATTGAACTTAAACACATCCCAATTAAGTGTGACAACACTAGTGCCATTAATCTCACTAAGAATCCTGTTTTACACTCACGCACCAAACATATTGAGATTAGACATCACTTCCTTCGCGGTCATGTTGAAAAAGGAGATGTTGTTTTTGAGCATGTTGATACTAAAAATCAACTTGCTGACATTTTCACTAAACCTTTGGCAACTGAACCATTCTTCAACATTCGTCGCGAATTAGGGATTCTTGATCTCTCCGCATTGGTGTCTTAAGTTTGGTTGATGTAGTTTCTATTTATCTCATCGTGTTTACTAAGTTCTGAATGTAGTCTTCACTCGTACCTCATGAGAATACTACGACGGAGTTAATATTGTTCCTCTCTTCAATTTGTTGATATTGTATGATCAATGTATGTTTGAGCAATGATTTCTTGTTTACATGTACTTCTTTACATATGAATGTTTGAGCATTGATGTTTTGTTTGTAAAGTATTCTTAAGCATCCATACAATGTTATGATTCATTCTGCATTTTGCATAATGTGTGTTTTGCATATTCATTTTTGTGTCAATTCTTGCTAAATTTATTTTATCACTGTAAAAATTATTACAGTATGTATTGATACATAGTGGCTTGTATCGATACATAGCCATTTGAATTTCAAAAATTTCGCATTATGAATCGATCACAACCATATTGAATCGATTCATGTTTATTTTCTTTTAAATCTGTCAAAATAGTTACAATATGTATTGATACATAGTGGCTTGTATTGATACATAGCCATTTGAATTTCAAAAATTTCGCATTATGAATCGATCACAGCCATATTGAATCGATTCATGTTTATTTTCTTTTAAATCTGTCAAAATAGTTACAGTATGTATCGATACATTCGTGGGTTGTATCGATACATAGCAACCTGATTTTTAAAAAATTTCGTCAAATGAATCGATTCATAAGGTCATGAATCGACGCATACTGTTTTAAATTCAGATTATTTTTTATGAATCGACACATCAGCAACTGCTATGACATGTCCATCAGTTTTAAAACTCCATTATGTCTTCCTCATCATCCCATTTGCATCATTTTCGTATCTAAACCCTAACTGCCACAAAATCCCTCTTCTCTCAAAACCCTAATCTCATCATTATGCCTCCAAGAGTCATGCTTCCAAGAGAAAAAGGAAAACGTAAAGGCAAAGAACCCGTTGGGTCTTCCCATCAGGCTCCTTCTGTTCCCGAAATTCCTCCATCTGGGGCTGCCATTCTTCATCCTGCCATTGTTGAAGAATTTGAGGTTTCTTTTAAAACAAGGTTAGTCATGAAACCACATGTTTTCAATACTAGTGATGTACGAACTCTTTGTTTAGAAGAAGTTGCGGATTTAATCGACGCACAAAATCTTGGGTCCTTTTTAACTGCTAAAGATAAGTATCATGAAGACTTTATTCGTGCTTTTTATGCTGGTGTGAAAACTGGAAAAGGCTACATGTTCAAGTGTTCTATTGGAACCATAACTTACCGTTTTGAGGCTGATCATTGGCCCAAAGTGTTCAATTTGCCATCCCTGTTGCCTGAATTGCAGATGTGGCATGATCAAAACTTTGAAACACAGTTTAAGTTGAAGGAATATTGTGCATCCATTTCTAAATTGGAAAGACCTCTTGCTGATGATGAGCCTCTGACTTCTGGTATGATTAAAAGCGTTCCAAGAATTCTGCATTGGATTATTTCACATATCTTGCGTCCAAGGTCCGGTGGACACTCTCGTTTGGATAAGCCGGACATCCATCTATTGTATATTCTGTAGCAAAAGATACCATTAAACTGGTCCAATTACTTTGTCAAGCGTATCTTTCTTACGCGGAATAGCTCAAAGAACATCACTCTTGCATATGCTGCCCAGATTATGCGGATCCTTAAGTTTTGGAAAGTGGTTTTTCCTCCTGTGCCTCTCTTATCCTCTTCTAGTGTTCAAGAATTCAACAATGCCACTCTCTCTCATATGGGTTATCGGTGGGACATCGAGCGTCGTTGCTATTACTTCTTTGAACGCAACACTAGAACCCGCATCTACAACTTTGATATTCCATCTGAACATGTTTATGTTGAAGAACAAAGGGATGAAGATATGGAGGATGCAGAAAATCCTCCTGATGCAAATGCCAACACTGGTTGGGGTGAGTGGGTACCACAAAGGTGGTCTCTTACAAACTATGAACTGGCTCCTTCATCGGCTCCACCGACTTCATCTACTACTGCTCCGGCCTATCTTACTCAAATGTTTGAGCAGATGGAAATTGCAAACAATGCCCGACATGAAGAAGCCCGTGCGTGGCATGTCCAGCAAACGGAATGGCATAAAGAGCACCAAGAATGGCATGATGAGCATACTCGGATGTATCATAATCAACATTCATGGCATACCGACTTGGTTAAGTGGCATCAAGTTTTCTATAATGAGATGTCTGGATTTATGGATGATTGTTGTTCGCATCCGGGGATTATGGAATGATTTCAAAGCACAGAGGTTCAGATACGGTTCAGGCGTTACGCCTTCATGGGGCAGAATCCTGATGAAATTCCTCCTCCACCTCCTCCTCCAAGTTTCCGTGACCCCGATAGAGATTATGCGGAGTCTTGTGGTGGCCAATTTCCTCATTGAAGCTGCATTTCATTTTGCATATCATCATTGTTTCTTGCTTAAGTTTCTTTGTTTTTTTATGCTTTCGACTAATTTGTTTGCCCATTATGTTTCATTCTTTGTGAGTGAATTCGGCTTATATATCTTGTTATTGCTGATTTTTTTTGCTTCACCGATGCATTCTTTCTTGATGTTGACAAAGGGGGAGAAAGGCGAGTGTGAAAAATGACAAGGCATGCACAAACTCAGGGGGAGTGATTCTCACACTTCAAAAAAATTTGTCATCATCAAAAAGGGGGAGTTTGTGAGCAACTCTAGTTTTGTATGATTATAAATTTTAAATGTTTGTGCTTTTATCATATGCTTCATATTAAGACAAAATGCTAGCCTTTAAATCTTTTGTCTCATGTTTAATAATGTCTTTGTTTTTCTGAAAATACGCAAAATGAATCGATTCATTCCATCATGCATCGATTCATGCTGTTGAAATGATTCTGGAAATTCGCAAAATGAATCGATTCATTCTATCATGCATCGATTCATGCTGTAAGAATGGTTCTGGTTTTTCTTCTATGAATCGACACATACAAACATGCATCGATTCATTGTTTGTTTAATTCTCTGTTTTTTGTTCATCTGTTCAGTATGTATCGATTCATGCTAATATGAATTGATACATAATAGTATAAATACTATTATGTATCGATTCATTCGTGTCTTGAATCGATTCATTTTTCTTTTTTACTTCTAACAGAATCTGCATAGTATATGTGGAGTGTTTCATTTAGTGCAGTGGCAACATAGAAATTGCAGACGAATTTCAGAGTGAAAGATCATTGAAGAACACATCAAGAAAAGGAATTTTGAGTGTGGACAATTCAATGTTGAGCAGGATTGAAACCTAGAATCAAATTCATCTTCATCATCTTCTCAAATACCTTAATTCAAGAACATCAACAAGGAATTAAGTGTTGTTCTGTGAATTGAAGGTTTATGAGATAATGTTCAGTGGTACGATCGGAGATCCAGCTGAGTTGAAGATTGATAGAAGGTTTCAAGGAAGAACCAGCTGGGTTTTCCTTCAAGAATGAGCATGTTCTTGAGGGTTTGTTAGTCACGTTTACAAGACAGATTCAGCCGCAGCGTAAGATTTGGAAATTGGGGGATTTTGCAAATAGATCGTGGAACTAGTGAATTGTTTGTATTACTTGCAGGGAATCTTGATTGGGCTCAGATCAAGTGAAGGTTGATACAATAGGAAGATCTAGGTGTATAGATTTCTGGTGTTTGTATAGCAACCTTGTAATCGACGATTTCAGCAATATTGATATAAAAGTTCTCAATTTCGGTTTGAAATTGAGAGGGAGACGTACCCACACGCGAGGACAAATGTGGGGAACTTCCTTACCAAATCTCTGCGTATTGTATTCCTTCTCTATCTCTATTTACGTTTTCAATCGTTTTTGATTCATTGGAAATAGCTTTTGTGATAGGTGCATTCAACTGTTTTACAGCTTGTGTGTTTAATCCTTTATCATCTCAATTGTAAATCCAACACGTTATCACATGTCCGGTCTTCTAGTGGCTGGTCAAGAATAGACGCTAGTATATTCGGGACCGTTGTTTCCGTTAATCTTTGAAAACTCTGAAAATTCTTTTAAATCCTTGTAAACAAGGTGACCCATTCACCCCCCTCTAGATCACTAGCCACAACGTCTAACAGCCTACATACAGATGTCCCTACACATGTCCATTAATACATCCAAGGTAATGACTACCTATTCCTTAATAATAGGGATAGTCTTACCATTGAAAGAACATAAGAACAGTAAAGACTTAATATAGGGTAGGTTCCTCTTAATTACTTGCTCACCTTTCAAAATACTTTTCACATCACACTTTTCAAACAAATTTTCAAAAACAAGTCTTTGTATACATCCATACGAGGATCATTACAAGGTACTTAGAAAGTTTCTAATCACACACTACACCTTTTTCAAAACAATTCAAAGTGAGCTAAGTAACTAAGAGCCCATGGATAACCATGGATATAAAGGGTGCTAATACCTTCCCTTTGTATAACCTACCCCCCGAACTCAAAATCTTTTTAAGGTCTTTCCTGTTCTTTTATGTCCTTTCCTTTTGGATAAAATAAAAGTCGGTGGCGACTCTTGCTATCTGCAACATTTATAAAAAGTCAGTTCTCCCACCGTGTTACAGAACTGGCGACTCTGCTGGGGATTTAATAAAAGAGGGGTACCCTTAGGAATTAGATCACTTTAAATTGTTTGCTTTGTATTACTTGTTGGGCTTTATGTGTGAAAGATCCTAACCCGGATCTAGTGTACCCTAGGTAAATGGCAATAAACCAAGGAAACTGTACAGCGTATACCGATATGGTTGATCTGGTGGCCATAGTTAGTGTGACTTCTTGGTTGGTGCTTATGTTCCTTAAGCAAGTTGAGGATAATATGAGGCTGCCATATGTTGTCAATACACTAACTGACTTTTAGAACCCTAGTCACCCCATCTTGGCCTTTAGAAAGTAGTGAGATAGCCGACTTTGGTGAAGACTGAAGTTGGTTGATACTCGATGCTACACTCATTGAGATCCTAAACTTAGAGGGTTTTGGTTGGCAAGTAAGTTGCCTACTGAACAACCACCCTTGGGAAGGATCAATGATATTGAGATCCCTTAGAACCCGGTTACTTTTGTAGGACAGGATGAACCAACTAAACTTCAGGGGAAGGTACTTACCTTTAAACCTCATGCAAGCCTCTAAACCTAGGGCTATGGTGTAACTTGTTTGTGTGTGCCACATGTTTGTGATTGAGCATAACATCATAACATCATCATGCATCATAAGCATAGCATTTTCACTAACCATTTCAAGGACCAAAGGATTTATCTTTGTTCTTTGTTGCAGGTCATCGCTTCTGCTCGTAGGAATACTATCCGGATCAACTTTGTAGGAATACCTTCTAAGCTTAAGGAATTGGTCTCTCAAGTGTCTGAAAACTCCCAATTCATCAAGAGGCATGGTCACCTACTGGATCTAGTCACTTCAGGGTTCAATGAAGACATGATGAGTGTCCTATTTCAGTTCTTTGATCCTAAACATCATTGCTTCACATTCCCCGACTATCAGCTGGTTCCTACAATGGAAGAGTTCTCCAAACTACTGGGTATACCTATCCTTGATCAGAGACCCTTCACAAGCTTAGAGAAAGAGCCTAAACCTGAAGTCATTGTTGCAGCCTTACATTTGAAGAAATCAAACATTGTTCTAGAAACGAGAAACAGAGTTAAGGGTATTCTTGCTAAGGTATTGATGGAAAAAGCTCAAGTGTTCTTGAAGGCTATGAGTTATGATGCTTTTGAGGAGATCTTAGCCCTATTAATCTATGGCTTAGTGTTGTTCCCTAATCCAGACCAGTTCATAGAAATACACGCCATCAACATATTTCTGACTCGTAATCCAGTACCTACATTACTTGGAGACATCCTACATTCTCTTCACACTCGTACTACGAAGGCGAGGGGAACTCTAATGTGTTGCATACCTTTATTGTCAAGGTGGTTAATTTCTCACCTTCCTTGATTAGTTATGAAGAATGAACAAGGCTTCAGGTGGTCTAAGAGGATCATGTCACTTTCTCATTCAGACATTCATTGGTGCTCTAGATCCATGGAGAATGTTACTATCATTGACCGCTGTGGGGAGTTCCCTAATGTGCCACTCCTTGGCATAAGATGGGGCATTACTTACAACCCTTCTTTAGCTCTACGCCAGTTTAGCTATGCTCGGAGTAATGGTCCTCATGACATGCGTATTCAGGGTATTGTGTTCGACTACGACAACAATCTGCAAGGTTACCGTCAAAGGTTCATACGAGCTTGGGGCAAGGTGAACAAGGTTGACAGCAAGACTCTGGAACCAAAGTACTCCATTCCTATGGAACCTTATCTCAGATGGGTACGAGCACGTGCTCAGACTCTTATGATGCCATATCCTGCCATCTTGCCAGTTACCATGGAGCCTGTTGCTGAAGGAGATACTTCTTATATCATTCTTCATCCAGACATGCCCACTGACATGGAAGAGTTACAGAGGTCCTGGATCCAGTTGAAGGAGCAAAGGGATACGTTCGAGACTCATTTTAAAGCTAGTCAAGAAAGAATCCTGGAGCTGACAAGACAACTTCACGAGGAACGGAATCTCAACTCATACCTCAACACAAAGAGGAAACGTCCATGGGAGACTTAAAACCCCATCTTTGTACTCATTTCATTTTTGGTGTAAGCCCAAGGGGCAAACAAGTTTATTGATTACTAATAAAAGTTTACTTTCTAGTTGTTTAAACAAATTTAAATCCTGCGGTCCTTGAAAACATTGCATATGCATTTACATACCATGTCATTAAAATTAACTTAGAATAATTAACTTAAATAAGATAAATATTTGAATACAAACACGCACACACGTAAGTCGATCTTTGATCGCCATCTTGCACTTCCTAGGGTTACCTCTCAGTTGCCTATTTCAAAAGGTCAAGTAAGGTGTCTTAAGCAAAGTCCCTTCACAAATATCATCAAGTCCCTTCAGTTTATAAGATCAAGTCCCTTCGAGGTTGCCTACGATAAATGATCTTGTCCCTTCGAATAAAAGATGATAAGTCCCTACGAATTGCTAAAGACACCTTACAGTTGCCTACATACAGATGTCCCTACACATGTCCCTTAATACATCCAAGGTAATGACTACCTATTCCTTAATAATAGGGATAATCTTACCATTGAAAGAACATAAGAACAGTAAAGACTTAATATAGGGTAGGTTCCTCTTAATTACTTGCCCACCTTTCAAAATACTCTTCACATCACACTTTTTAAACAAATTTTCAAAAACAAGTCTTTGTATACATCCATACGAGGATCATTACAAGGTACTTAGAAAGTTTCTAATCACACACTACACCTTTTTCAAAACAATTCAAAGTGAGCTAAGTAACTATGAGCCCATGGATAACCATGGATATAAAGGGTGCTAATACCTTCCCTTTGTATAACCTACCCCCAGAACTCAAAATCTTTTTAAGGTCTTTCCTGTTCTTTTATGTCCTTTCCTTTTGGATAAAATAAAAGTCGGTGGCGACTCTTGCTATCCGCAACATTTATAAAAGTCAGTTCTCCCACCGTGTTACAAGTACCATTTGGAGTGAACTCTCAACTTGAAATCTTGCCAGCTTATTGAGGAATCAACAACTTATTTGTCAATCCAGGCCAACGTGGTTTGTGCATTCGCTCCAACTTAAAAATATGCAAATGTATGCAGCTTATGAATGACATACAACAATAACAACATAAACAACAACTTAACAATTTAACAACCTGTATCAACATTGGTCAATAGACCTGCAACTTAATAATTCCCCAAGACCGGGACAACACAACTCATATCAACTTAATACGACTACCATACGAAAAACATATAATTGCGACTTAATTAATTTAATTCTAAGTTAATCATTTTTTTATCTTCGAACCTACTATAGTAAACTTATTTTATCTCTACTTAACCTCTAGAATCAACTCAGCTCGACTCAGATGCGAAAATAGGACGAATCGCCAAAAACTGCACTTTTTGCACATAACTCTGTCCATACACGTATAGACTTGCTTCTACGCCACCTCTTATGCATAATGCTTTCTCATATGCGTAATTCCTTAATTCTCCACGCGAAAATAGGATAAATCTCCAAAAACTGCACTTTCTGTACATAACTCTGTCCATACGTGTATAGACCTGCCCATACGCGTATAGACTTGCTTCTACGTTGCCTCTTACGCGTAATGCTTGCTCATACGCATAATGCCTTAATTCTCCATACTTATGCTACTAAAATGGCCAAAGGGTCTTCCAAATTCCCCCCCCCATTACGCCAAATGCCCGCGTTACAGGCATATGATACGCGTAATGCCTAGTATTTCTACGCGTATTACTATATCTGCTACGTGATTCACCAAAATGCACACCAGTTCCACTTTTGCTACGATTTACAGAATTTTGTCACTCTACTCAAGCCTAATTGAGTTTCTACATTGATTTTAGACCTCAATTCTTTTGTATCTCTACATCTAATAACTCTACAACTGATTTACGAGTCCTAAATCTCATTCTCTACATGATTTCCTGCAACAAAACTAGTCTAGCGATACAACAACAGATACAACAACATGAACAATCTTATGACAACAACACAATAAGGACAACATATTATTCATAACAGATCCACACAAATTTCAACAACAACTCAACATACAAGAACACAACAACAATTATACGAAAACCCAACCTATATACAGATTATCCTAATCCCGATTATAGAATTCGAACCCCACCCTTACCTTGGATTGAAGGCAGCTCGAATTCACAACAAGAATCTCTACAAAAATCCACAACCTAGCCTCCTTGTTCTTCCTCAAGACTTGTTCTCTCTCAAAATTCTGATTAACCTTCTAATTAGGTTTTTCCAGTTTATTACCACTAAAACCTCACTAATCAGCTAAATCACTAATGGGCCTAAAATAGCACCCCCAACTTTACTACTCTCACACTACAACTAAGCCCAACTTAATATTATATTATTAATGCTTATTTTATTTATTCGAATTAATTAACTCAAACAACCCAAACACGACTTAACCATTAACTTAATACCAACTTAGACAACTTAATGACACAAACTACAAAACAACACCTAACAACAATCAATAGGGAAAAACACGCTAAAATATTTAATTAAATTAATTAATTAATTAAATACAGGCGTTACATTAACAAACTGTTGAATAACATGTTTAGCATTGTTCAACAGCAAAATTCACATACCTTCAATGTAACGCTTCAACTCCTAGAAGCGAGTCTTCATAACGTTCATTCCTAAAAAATATAATTCAAGAAGATACTTCAAGAAAAACTTTTGTTGATGTCCCGTAGCCAACCTAGAAGAAGAAAGACAAGACTCCTCAAAGTAGTCATACTTTTTCCCAGGCTCAGGAAAAGACTCATCTAAGAAAGGTACAGTTGAAGCACCCGCTGTCATTAAGAATATGGGAGATTAAGATCCCAAAATATACGGAAAAAACCATCTAAGTTGAACAATTAAGACTAGAAAGGGTATCCAAACGAGCATATGCAGCTTGTGGATGACCGACTAAGTTATTTCAGCGTTGACGCGTCCAAGCGTAATCGTTATCATTATTTTAATGTTATGTCAATAACTTTCTCTTTGTGTGCATGTAATTTGATTTATAATATTTTTATTATTTGTTTGTAATTTTTGTGTAACTTTATGCTTCATTTGTTATATATGTACCATAAGATATCTCTCCACTTAATCTATTAGATTTGGGTCCATATAAATGTGTTTTAGCCTTTTTGCAATTTAATACGTGTCAAAATATTGAGTTTTAATTGAATCTTAATTTAGAAGTATTAAATCAAGGTTTTTGAAAGTCTTGATTTGAATAAGACATGTTATGATTTGAATCATGAACTTGCTTGGAAGTGAGAAAATTTTCCTCTGTCAATCTGATTCGAGTCAGAGAAGTATGCGATTCTAATCATAATGTTTTCTGACTTGAAACACAAGATTGATGATTCAAATCAAATTCATCCAATTTTGTTTAAAACTAAGTGTGATTTGAATCACACATTGCTTGACTCGAATCACACATTCAGACTTGTTTCAAATCACTAGTAACAAACTTTTTCACGTTACTACCTTTGATTTGCTTCATTATTTCGTTGATTTAAATCACAATACCTCATGATTTTACACATATCACATTGTTCTTTTCCAATATTTTTGTGCCTTACCTCTAGCACCTATTTAAACCTTTTTGGTTATCTCTCTAAAAAGTGACGTCACAAAAATTGTTAAATCAAAGAGGTTATTGACAATTTAAGTCAATGACACTTGTTGATCACAAGTGGTGATCATAAATGAGAAAAAATCTTTGATAAATCATTGGTTCTTTCTGTTTTGAAACCCCATAAAATTCATCAAAACCCAACCTTTCTTTATCAAGAATCTTGAGAGAAACAATGAAAAAAATATCTTCATTCTCCAACAAACTATCTCCGAAGTTCAACCTTGTGAGAAACCTCCTAGAATTTTGAAAGCGTGAGAATTATACAGTTGTGTTGTGTGAGATCCTTCAAATAATATTCATCATCTTCAAGCTTATACCAAGAAACCATTTTTGTGGGTATTAAATCTAGAGATTGAGTGTGAGAGGTAGATTGAGGTAAATTATGAAATCTAATGTTTTTTTTGTGAAGCTGTGATGTTTGTATCAGGATAAAATATTTTTTCTTGTTCACATTATTAGTTGGTGGTTATCAAGAAAGAGAAGAATTTTCTTCATACTTCAAGGAATACTATGGTGGGTCCGAGTAAAGATTGTCGCGGAACAAAGTTGGAAGTTGTCCTTATATGATGATAGAACAATCGCTCAGAAAAGTTTTCATCAGGTTCGAGTAAAGGAGGCTGTAAAATTAAAGCTTGGATAAGGTCATTTGGTCTATCAATTTTGGCGGATCAAGATCATTGAAGATATTCAATGTTAGCAACTAGTAATCTGCATTAACATAAAAAATCATTATTTTAGATTCGTGTGGGTTAAAGCATTGGGTTGTTAGTGTTCGGTTTGATAATAATTTACTATACTGAAATACTTGTATCTTTAATTTTAATCATAACAGAAGACGTTACAATTTCCGGTGGTGAAAATCATCGAAGATTAGAGTAAGCATAGCGAAGACAAATTGTCAAACCACTATATATTTTTTGTACACTTTTCTTTCCTTATCTCTTTAATTTTCTACATTGTATCAGGTATGTTAGGCATAATGCATCATTAGAATTTCATCTAAAATTAGATTTTGCTTATATTGTTTTATCCTATAAGTGTAGGTCTATGATGCATTCAATTTAATGAATGTTCATCTCTTGAATTAAGTTAATATGAACTCTAAGTCAATGGATTTAAATTACTTGTTAAAGCAACTTCAAGCTTACTTGAGTTAATGATATTATTTGAGTACTTGTTTCTATGATAATGAGGAAACTTACAATATTGAATATATTCACCATGTTTTTCTTCGGCTCGTTATCTTTTAACTATGCACTTTAACTTTAATTTTTTGTATTAAGTAATTATTTTTTAATTTGAGTGTTTTTAAGGGGAACGATCTATTCAATTCCCCCTTTTAGACCTTCTTATATTTACATCCTTGTCCAATAACCAGAAAAGCACCCGAGAATTCTATCAAAGTAGTCATACAACGAGGAAAGAGGATTTCGCCTATGAGGCTCCACCTTTTTGAGGCGCATGACACATACACCAAAAGTTGGGATCCCAAATTGGGTCTAGGAACAGGAGGCTCACGCCGATAGAAGACCCGAAGGAGGTTCATATAAGACCTTTGGTTCACCAAATAACTAAGATAGACACCCACTTTCGAAAGAATATGAGTGTGAACTAGTCGACCAAATTAGAAGAAATGTTAACTTGTTTGCTTACGCCTTATCCCTTGTCAGGCATAGATACCAGAGTGGTGTGCCATCGCCTAACCATCAACCCATATGTGATACCAATGTCTCAAAGAAAGATAAAAGTTGGAGAGAAGAGAGCCTCCATCGTTGAAGAAATAAGAAAGCTATAAAATATTAACTTCATCACAAAAGTAAAATACCCAAGATGGCTGGATAATATCATCATAGTGAAAAAAGAATCAAATAAGTAGCATATGTGTATATATTTCACTGAACTCAATACAAATTTTCCCAATGAATGTTATCCCTATTCAGATATTGATCCCTTGATCGATGGGTCCTTAGGCTATGAGACCCTTAATTTCATGGACATATGCTTGGGGTACAACTAGATTAAGATGGATCCTTTGGAGGATCCCAAGACAATGTTCATGCCAAACCACAACAACTACTATTGTAATTTCATGCCCATTGGAATGAAGAATGTAGGCACTGTTGCACCCTAATTTTTGCCCTAAGTTTTCTTTGCATTGTCATCTGCATCTTGCATACAAACAAGATCGCACTGGTTGCTCGGTTCTTCTCGGGTTAGGTTTATGCCTCGCAGGGGATCACCATTGTCTTTAATTACTTTATTTGTTTGTGTTTACTAACCATTAATCAAAATCCAAAAATGTTTTGTTTCCTTTTGCTAACATTATTTTCAGGAAGAGGAACCATTGAAAATGCCAAAAATAGCAGTCCTGCAGCTCGAGTAAATTTCACAGACAAAAGTCGAAGACGATCCGCAAATAATTCAAAAGTTATTTGATCAAAGATTTTCCGTTAATTGATTCATTCAAAGGATTTCCAAGGATCATGTGTTTACTTCTTCGACGCACAACAAGAATCGGGCCGAAACAACCAAGCAACCATGTTTGAATAAAAAATTCAAATTTCATCTTGGTTAACCGGTTAACCAAATGGTTAACCGGTTAACCAAATGGTTAACCAGTTAACCAGTGCGAAATTTGAATTTTTTATTCAAATTCAACACCCTTAGATCATTGATTTAATTGGAATATTCTAGAGCCATTGGTTTCTGATTTCTCTACATCACTTTGATCATTTCCTACCATAAACCCTCATTAATCACCACTCTTTTCCATTTCCCACCAAAATTCCAATTACCAAACCTAAATTCAAATTACCAAAGCAAGCTCCATTCCACCAAATTTCCATACCTAAGGCCTTTAAATAGGACCACAATTTAATTCATTCTACAAGCTTTTGATAGCCACAAAACCTCTTGCAAAATACTCCCCCAACACCAAAATTCTCAAAAGCTCACTTTCTTTCTTTTGAAGTTATCAAGAATTCACATTGAATTCTTGATTAACTTGAGCTAAACCTTCATCCTTTCATTCTTTTGTTCATAAATTTCAGTAGATCTAGCTTGGCTTGGTTCAATTTGAAGAAGTGACTTTGGTAATTCCTCTCCTTCCACAAACCCATACTCACCATCAACCATTCAAGATGTAGACATTTGGTTCCTTTGATTCTAGATCCTTTCGATCTTTATTTGTTGTTTGATTGCAGGGACTCCACTGTATTTTGGTTTTAAAATTCGTACAAATTCAGATCATGATCATTAAATGTTTTGAAAGAGTTTTGGAAATGGATTAATGCTGAATTTCTGTATTTTTTCTGCTGCTGCTTCAACGTTAACCAGTTAACGCAAGTCAGAATTGAATTCTTGGCTTGTTTCAAGCCCCTTTTTTGTTCCTCTTTCTTCTTCTTCTTCCTCTTTTTTATTTTTACCTTGGGAAGCACTTTTGGGAGTGATTTCTCCTTAATTTCAATGAACTTTGGGTGTAGATTATAGTAGTTAATGTTCATTAATTCAAAACTATCTTTAAGTGGATTATTCAATTCATTTAAGGTACTTTGCATTAGTGATACATTTTCATGCTTGAATCCACCAAGAAGAGTGATTAAACTTAAGGATGGAAGAATACTATGAGTGCGTCTCAATTTGGTATTCACCTTTAGTTTTGTGCGGTATCGCGTCCTGATAACGATTTACATATCGTTTATCTCGCATGCATTAGCACTAACATTATGCACCTTAATTGGTGGTGGCCGGCCTCATTTGTAGGGTAATTACTTTGTAAATTACTCGGCGATTGCTTAACATAGACCTAAATGTGTCCCGACTTCGGAATAAAAATCTAATTGGGTACTTGCACTTTCGTGGACCGGATCTCTTGTTGATTGCGTAATCCCAAAGTGGTTAATCATATTGCATTAAGAATTGAGACTTATGAATTTTTGATGCGCAGGTGCTTAGGGTCTCCCAACCGCCTTTCAAATTTCATTGAATTCAGTTCGGTTTGCCTTGATTAATCGCTATAGTGTAAGATGCTAAGTGGATCTGGTTGCCTTCGATTTTGGTTACTCTTTCTTTTTTGTTGTGGTTGATTAAGTTCACCATACCATTATTATGTGAATATTACTATACTTTTATTGTTAATATTTAGATTCTTGCACTTTAATTTCTTTTGTTACTAACATTTAATTTCTTGCACTTTTATTGCCTTTATTCTATTTTGCTTTATTCATCCACATCATGTTTATTATTTGCTCTTATTATATTGTTGATTTTCCTTTTGTCCATTTGGATACAAAAATCATTAATAAAAGATTAAACTTCTAAAAGACTTGTGACTTTAATTTGTGGACTTTTGGTTACTATCCTTGGCATTGGAATGGAAATTTTGGACTTAGATTTTAGGATCCTTTCCCCTTGCTTTGATCTTCATGAAGTTGGATTTAGCCTTTATTTGGCCATTTTCTAGCTTATAAGGATGGAACTCTTATGCTCATAATTTGGAATGTCATCAAGTTTGGTTAGATCTTTCTTCCCTTATCTCCTTTTTTTTAGGATAGTCCCTTCATCTCCTCCCATTCTTTGATTTTCAAAACCTTCTCCCTTTTTTCAAATGATTTTTTTTTTTAAAATCAACACCTCTTTAACAAAACAAAACCTTGATTTTTGTCAAGTGGCTTTTACCTTTTTCTTTTCTTTTTAAATCAACGAATCTAATCATGTTGACCTTAGTTAAAAAAAAATCAAACTCATTCAAGTTGTTTTGTGCCTTTGTGCACTTTTGTTTTCTTCTTTTAAAAAGTGCCGATTATGAGTCATTATTCTTTAGTCAGGTGCAAGTCTCTCATTCTCCATGGTTGTAGTTTGATGTAATTGAGTCTCTTGTCATTTGTGGGGGTTTAGTGGCATACTCGTTGATTTTATCCGAGTTGGCGCCCTCCCCATAATGATGTATGAGTCCATGTCTTCATTCTCATGGTAGTTTGTTTGACCATCCACTTGAAGATGACAAATTCTCTTCACTTAATAAAATTAATCATAACCCACCTTTTTCACTATTTGTACCACGAACTACGGAGTTTTGATCTTGCATTGCACTTTGTGGGTACGTAGGCATGAGGTGGTAAACCTCTCCAAACACAAAAATATTAAAAAATAATTCTTTCTCTCACCTCTCCACTCTTATTTTTACAAACCATTTTCAAACCAAAAGCATTAAATTTTTCAAAGGGCTCCGGTGGAGTACCACATACATTTTGGTTACGTAAAACCTTCCCTTTGTGTAACATATCCCCTTACCTGTTTCTCTGTTGTGTTTCTTTAGCTTTTCGCTTTTAGATTCATTAGGTTTTATTCGCTCTTTTTCCCTTTTCCATTTGGAACAAAATAAAAGCGCGGGGACTCTGTTTACTTTGAGTTAAGTTAACTAATAACTTACACTCATGTTTTTACCGCTACAGAAAAGTGGCGACTCTACTGGGGAGTAATCTCTAAGTGGATTCGGCCTACTTTGATTTATTTACTACTTTGGTTTGATCTGTTTGTTATTTGTTTGTTCTGTTTCGGTTTTGGTGATCCTCTGTGAGTGAGATAGATTCTAACCCGGATATGAGTTGAACTTATGATAGGACAGCGATATTCGAAGCGATAAGCGATGAAGTAGTCCAAAGCTATATCAATTTGATAATCTCCACTCGGTTAGGCTCTCTTGGATTATCAATGTCATGATGAGTAATCATACGTGGCATTATTTTCCGACCTTGAGCTGATCATACTGAGGACCATAAAACCCTTAACCCATCCAAGCCAATTTATGAACGTAGTGAGGAAACCATCCGGGTGTAAACCTAAGGTGGTTGTCACGCGATACTACACTCGGACGAGGTCTATTTTAAGAATGTTATCGGTTGGGGAGTAATTCAACGTACCGATAATATTCTAAAGATGGTTGTTAACTCCGGGCACCTCTCTTAGCACCCTTTTGGTTTTCTGCAGGTACAATGAAGACAAAACCTTAGTACTTACCTGTGTGGGTTGGTGTTCTATTACCTTGACTTCATGCTCGTGACTCGGAACCTTAACCCGTGTGCTTTGTGTGGTCTTGTTTGTGGTTGTTGAATACATGCACTCATACATTCATGAGCATTGTTTTTGAGATTTCAAGGGATTCATAAGGAACTTTTGCAAAATTTCAGATGTCTATGGTTATGAATTTTGAAAGGAGGAACACAAAGAAGTACACCTTCAAGAATCCTAATATAGTAGAGCTGAGAAAGCTAGGAGCATTGGTGGTTGACACCCAGGAGTTCCGGAAGTATTATGGAAAGCTCTTGTTTATTTTGGATACCGATGTACTAAAGGGGATTCTCCCTACCTTAGCTCAGTTTTATGATCCGTTGCATCATTGTTTCACCTTTCCTGATTATCATCTTGTGCACACCTGACATTTGCATCATAGTTCTTTGGCATATTAAGAGGGTCTGGAGGTGCCAATGACCTTAACTCAACTAGGTTGAGCTTCAGGAGTTGTGGCAAGAGTGCAACATACGGCATTGGAATTGGGTCAATTACCCTGTTTGCTTGTGATGGCCTTTGTAGGAAGGGACGCTGTTGTTGGTTGTTATTGCTGTTGTTGTACGACCTTTGCTGCGAATAATGAACTTGTTGTTGATACTGTGGTTGTTGTTGTTGAGGGTATGATGATGGTTGTGGCATTGGAGCTGGGATGGTAACAGCTGCTACTGACCGGTGAGCATATTGAGGCCTGCCCCTGCTTGTATGAATGGAATTTGTTTCACCTGCCCTTCAGGGTCCCGCAAAAGGTTTTCTGGGATTGCTGGACGAACTTGCACCACTGTCGGAAATTTTGCCCATCTTTAAGAGATTTTCAATCCTCTCACCAGCTATGACCACATCAGCAAAACTGGTAGAGGAGAAAGCAGCCAGTCTATCAATATAGGTCCCTTGCAATGTATTCATGAACATGTCAGCCATTTCCCTTTCTGACATGGGTGGTTGGACAGCAGCAGCAAGCTGTCTCCATCTTTGAGCATACTCCCGGAAGCTCTCTCTAGAAGATTGAGACATTCCCATTAGAAGGGTCCTATTGGGAGCCATGTCCAGGTTGTATTGATATTGACGGATGAAAGCCTCAGCCAAATCCTTCCAGCATCTTATGGTGGCCCTAGACAAATGCGAATACCATTCCCTCTAAGCTCCAGTTAGACTGTCCTCAAAGTAGAACATCCATAGCTTTTCATCCATGGTATACGCTTTGAGCCTTCCCAAGAAAGACTGCAGATGAGTGCGAGGGCAGGAGGTACCATTGTACTTTTCAAAGCATGGGGGTTTGAATTTGTGGGGGATTCTAACCCCATCCACCAATCCCATGTCCATCACATCGAAGCCCAAAGAATTCTGAGATTCCAAGGATCTTAACTTTTCAGCAATCTCATCTAACCTTCTGTCGTATACCTCATCTCCAGCTCCAATAACAGTGAACTATTCTCCCTGGGGATCCTCCTGCAGGATTGGGCCCCCGGTAACATTACCTTGACCATTTTTGGGATGTTAACTTCTGGATTTAGGTGAGGTCCATACTCCTGTGGGTCAATACGAGGCTGGCCCCGTTCATTGTTGCTAGTTCCTCCTGTTCCCAGATGAGGTTCCTCAGGAGTTTGTCTCTCCACCAGCTCTCTTAATCTTTCCTGGCTCTGGGCTAGGCCAGTCATCACTGCCATGAATTAAGACATCTGATTTCTCATCTCCAATCTCTCATTGGTCATCTGATTTCTGACCTCAGTCAGTTCCTGCTATACTTGTTCCATTTGAATGCCGGGAATATTGTTACGAGTCGGGTACCGGTGTGCGCGGTTGACAGGGAACACTCGGCGACGGGCAATGTTTCCTGAGATCACAACAAAGTTAGAAACAATAAATAACAACAAAACCTACAAAACAAAAACAAAGTTAGTATGCAATGCAGTATGCCTATTTGTTTTCCAAGGTATCCGATTTGGTTCTTGGTTTTGACCTTTCCAGACCTTGAGGAAGATGCTTGATGTTGTTGCGAGAAAACCCAAATGGAAACAAACTAAAATATATTACAAATGGTGAACAATACATAGTTTGTTTTACAACACACGCCCATGGAGGGTCAAAATACAATAAAAGGAAAAGTACATCAAATGGAAACAAACAACAAGCAAATAATCAAACATCCAGCCCAAATTCATCTTCTCTGACCTCCTTCAGGAGTGCCTCAGTCACTGGACCTGCTGGGTGCTCTGTAATGGTCCTGATGAGGAGGTTCCTGGTAGCAATGGCAGTGGTCAGTTTCTTATGCATGTCCTGGTCCTTTGATCTCTTCAATCCTGCTCTGAGCTTCAACTCTGAAATCTCCTTCTGAGCTGCCAACAAAGCTTCCTGCTGCTCTTTCTCACTGGCCTCTAACTGTTCAATCTTGGCTTGAGTCTTCTGGTCTTCTTGTGTACGGGCTTCAGTGATCCTGACCCACCTAGCCTGACTCTCTTGCAGATAGTGCTCAGCCCTAGCTTTCTGAATCTTGGCCTCCTTACAGGCATTCTTCAATATTTGTTCCCCAACTCTTGCTTTCCTGATGTAGTCCTCTGTCTTCTCAATTTTGGCAAGATGCTCCACCCTGAGCTTTTCCAATCTCTCAATGTCCAGACGACCATCACCCCTTTCCCAAAGGGTCTTCTTCAAGGCTTGAGATAGCTTCTCATTCCTTTCCTTCAACTTTTCAAATTCCTCCAGGCTCACTGTTGCTGCAGGCTGTACTGTGGATGGCCCAGGTATGTCTTCCAAGATGAAAGGCATTCTGGTAATCTGAGCTCTAGTACGAGACCAATCATAGTACTGAGCTGAAGCAGCATTGTTACATCTTCCAAGAGTAGCCACCCCTTTTGTCTGGATGTTGTCCCAAGCCCAGGATGCTTGTCTGACAACAACTGAATTAGGTTGCACTTCACAATACAGGGTCTCAGCTAAATCCTATCCTTTGGGAGGGTGAACCAAGGCATAACCCAGTTGTCTCTTAAACAGTAAAGGATTGTAGTTGATGCAACCCTTTACTCCTATCAGAGGAACATTTGGGTATTGTCCACAGCTGGTGATAATGTCATTGCCTTTGGTACTCTAGGTGCACCATCTAATATCATCTGAAGTCAAGGCAATGAGCCTCTTAGCCCAATTCTTCTGCTGGTGGGGATTCAAGAAAGCATCTGACTTAGGCAGGTGTCTGAGCAGCCAGGTGTAAAACAAAGGAGCAGAACATCTTACCAACTTCCCCCTCTGTTTCTCATTCCTCTGATGAATGGAGTAGTAAAAATCTCCTAGCAGTGTAGGTACTGAGTTTTTCAGGAGAAACAGATGGATGGCATTCTTGCTGACAAATTTAGGCTCATCTGCAAACAGTATAGCCCCATATATGCTGAGGGCTAACAGTGCACAAACTGCCCTCCACTCTCCCACTGGAGCCTTCAGGATGGCCTGAGAAATCAAGAAGTCCAGATGCAAACCAGGAATCCCAGCTTTTGTTGTCATACTTTGCTTAATCAGGGCAGGTTCCAAGTACAGTGCCCTTGCTATCTCCTCATTTCTAGGAGCAGTCATCTCTGGGTTGAAGGGGATTCCACCCCTGATAGGCACTCCAATCAATAAAGAAAACTCTTCCAGCAGAGGTCCTAACTGGAAATCTGGAAATATGAAGCATCTCAATGGAGGGTCATAAAACTGCAAGCATGTGTGGATCATGCTCCTCTGAGAAGGGTCAAGGTCCATAACCATATCCAAGATACCCCCATAGTGCTCTCTAAACAATAGGATGTGGTCAGGTGTGATAAGTGACTGGACCTGCCTGATACCAGTCAACACAGGCTCAAAAAAGTGGTAAGATATGTTGCTTTTCCTGGGAGTAGTCATGAGTGCTGCTGAAGAAATTGTAGACAAATGCTGATGAAGATTACAAACTGAGAAGCTGAGAGTAAGTCTCTGACAGACTGATGCTGGTGAGGATGGAGATAACTGAAGCTGATAACTGATGAAGACAGCTAAAGCAGAGGTCTATGCAGAAGAAGGGGTCAAAACCAAAACCAAGATACAATGAAGTGGATACCCTGAAAAGCAAATAAACAAATGTTAAATGATGCAATGATGACATATGCAAATGATATGCAAGGGTTTATGATCAAGCTGGATCTGATTATCTGTCTTGACATAAGACCCATGTATGTTCAAAAGTCCAGATGGAGGCTTAGAAATCCAGTAACCAGGGTGGGGGACTCAAGTAAAGAGTCACATGTCCAGGGTTAATCACAAGAACTGTCCAAAGTGGAGTGCTCTTAAATAAAATAGTAACAGGGTATGATGTGGCCAAGGGTTCCTACAAACTTGTAAACAGCCCAACCCCCTCACAGGTAATGTTCTAGAACAAGGATCCTCAGACTTGGATTCGTTATGAGGAGTGTAAACACTTCTAACCCGGAGGTACAGTGTTTGCAATAACCATAAAAGATCCTCCTCTAATTCACCTCAGTTTCTGAAGGTCATAATAAAGGTCATCCAGACTTAGTAGGCTTCCTAGATAGCCCTAGCACTACAGGAAATCTGTAGCACAGAGTTCTCAAGAAGAAACCCATATCTGAACCGTGTTTCATATTCCCGCACCAGACCGAAATGGAATGGGAAAGAACATGAACCACTCCAGCCTAGGTGTCACTCAGGTCCCATGTATAGGACCTTAAACTCTCAATGAACCCCACCCATCAAAGAAAACCAGATCCAACAATGACAATATGACAGTATGATGTATACAACTGTAAAGAGAGCAATAAATAAAACTGTGCATAAAGCAATAGATAAAGCAAAATAAATAAACACACATAGCACATAACACCCCAGTAAACACAAATCAAACAAGCACTAGGAGGAACCCACAAAAAGAACCAGAAGCCCTGGTTACAATATAAGGGTCCCCAGCAGAGTCGCCAAGCTGTCGCTCCCGCCAAATGACATCTGGTCAGAAGGGGTACAGACGCGAACGGTCGGCGAAAGAGAAAAAAGAAAAGAGTCGCCAGCTAGGCATTTTTATCCCGAAGGAAATGTAATGCTGCATGAACCTGGAAAAAGATGGATAAGACGGTCGCGAACCAGAGAAACTGAGAAAGGGGGTTGGTTACAACCTGGGAAGGTATTAGCACCCAGATTGTCCGCCGTACTCGACGGGATTCACGCTTGAAGGTTTGTGTTTAAAGGGGTAGTGTCAGTGCTATCTGTGTGCTAAAAGCTGGAAAAGAATGCAAGTGTCAGTGCTGAAGGAATGTGAAGTGAAATATGAAAGTGTCAGTGTAAGGAAAGAATGAAGCTCAAGACTATGAGGCTTAAAGGAACAATGCTGGAGGAGGGGGGAATATACAGAGACTTTTGTTCGATAACTGTTAAGTTATGCCTACGTATCCTCTCGTGCAATGAGGAAGTCAGAACACCGTAGTTCGACTTAAAGAGACTGAAAGATGAATTGACTTGTGAATTGCTTGCTTGTCTATGCTCAAGTGTATAACCTGCCTGGCTCAGGTGCAAACTGTCTTGCATTAGACGGAAGAAGCGAGTTCTCGTTTGTGAGTGAATGAGGTGAGAAAAGAATCCCGAAGGAGACGATTATTTTTTTTTTTTTGTGTTTTCAATCTTTTATTGCCTTTTTTGAGGTTTGTCATAAGTTAATGAGTTTAAGCCTAAACCAAGGGTTAGTAAACTCATCACATCCTCCCTCTGATCAGGGGTAATGAGAATACCTTAATTATGAAGTAAGCACCTCACACTTAATCACCATGATGTAGGATTAAGATCATTAACCTACTTGTATTTATTTAGATGTTTTTGTTTAGTTTTAAGTAATGAGTTTAAGCCATAATCAAGGATTTAATGGACTCATTACACCATCCTAATAGAAGGATAATAGACGAGAACATTCAAGCTGAGAATGGCTCCTCAACTTAATCCATGATTAGGGATTAACCTCATGACAAAACAAGGCCTTTATTAAAGTGGATTTTTAGTTAATGGTAAGATTAATAAGTGATTTTTATAGTTTGTAAGACAATTTGAGGGGGACTTGTCCATTAACACTAGGGTTAGTCCTTCTTAACCAATTAAGGAAGAATTAGAACCCTAATGCAAGGCCCAAGTTACAAGCTTGATGTCTTAGTGATTATTAGGTGGATTGATTAAAGGAATTAAACACATTAAGAGTTTAACACTTAGGATTAAATTTATACACTCCATCCTAATAGAAGGATGCAGGCATAAGCTTAATCACAAAGCCTTAAAACCTTTAAGGTTTAGTCCTTGATTATGAGGTGAGAAGAGAAGACTCAAAGATGACACAAAGGCAAAACTAATGGGGGACTAGTCAAACCCTAATTTGTGATCATGCTTGGGTATTCCTAGGGTTAATGAGGCTTGCAAAAAGATCTTCAAGGAAAGTCACCAAGGAAGAAGCAGGATGAAGGAAGGAGAAGCAAGAAGCAGCAAGACAACTTACTTCACTTAAGAAGATAAGTTGCTTGAAGAAAGAAAGAGGAGGAGGAGCATGAATGAGCAAGCTCACTCTAATTCACAAGTGAAAATGCAGCAATGGATGCATAAAAGAGATGAGAAGAGATTATGAGAAGTGAAGGCAAATTCACTTCTCAAACACTTACCACCTGAAAAGTTAGCAACAAGAAATGAAATGAAATGAAAATGAGATAAAATGCAAAGATGCAAACCAAAATCAGAAGCATGTTCATGATGCAAATGATGCTATGAGATGGTATGAAAGCATGTCAAGAGAGGAGGATGATCATACAAGTAATGAAGATGCAAATGAGACATGAAAGGAAGCATGAAAGTGCATGAAAACTTATGAAATGCAATGGATGCATAACATGGAAAATGGATGATGCAATGATCAAACATGGATCTAATGTGTCCTAAGATGTCTTACATGTCATGTGGATGCACAAAATGTCATGGCAAGTTCATGTATGCAAGCATATGAAGGATGAATGCAAATGAAGGCAAAAATTAGGGTTTATGTACAAGATGCAATGCAAAAATCAAAATCAGAAGCAAAACATGAGATAAAAAATTGAAAATGGGATCAAAGGTACCCTAAACCTATACAAGTTCACTGCCCAAAGGGGAAGGTTAGAAGCTAAACCCTAAAGGACTTATGATTTTTCTAAGTTGGCTAGGGTTTTAAGGGTGATCCTAAAGGGAAAATGCCAAACAAATTGAAAATGCAAGATAAAATTGAAACAAAAATGTTTTTAGAAGCTTTAAAGTATGTATAACACAATGCAAAAAGAACCATTTACAAACTCAACTTGGATCAAAAGTTATGAATTTTTGAAGTTAGGGTTAAAAATATTCAAATTAAAGAACCCTAATTCAAATGAAAATTGTCAAAGCATTATCAAAACCAAAAATAAATTTGTCTTGTGAGTTTGTAAATGTTTCTAAATGTTTAAAAATGCTTTCTGATTTTTTTTGGAATTTTTAAATACCTAAATGTATTTTTAATTAATTAATTCTCATTAACTAATTAAAAATAATCATTTAAATGATTTAAAAATAATTTTTAATGCAAAAAATAAAAATAAAAGTATTTTTGGGTTCTGAAAATTAATAAAAGCTTGGATAAAAAATTTCAGAATTTTTTGATATTATTTGCCATTTTTAAAAATTCGTTCAAATAAAATAGAAAACAAATGATCCTAAGGCCTAGGTTTAAAGTCAGATTGGAGGGAATTGACTTCGCGCGTAATCCAAGGGCTAGAATTCAAACTACGCTAATTATGATTAGAGCCCTAATCTGAACCCTAATGACTTTCAGGTGAACGGAACAGTGTTCCGGTCATCTTCTCCGGTCAGCCTCTCATTCAATCTCTCTCAATACGTAAAATCAAACCACCAAACTCTCCAGAAACGATCCCCACCCCATTCTAAACAAGAATCAGCCATCAAACAACATTTATTTCACATGAACAATGAGATTCGAAGCAAAACGGAAAATCTTTCAGAAATTTTAGAAGCTTCATACATGCTTAAAACTTAATCATTTTCAGAACCAAAAGGTGAAGTGTGATCAGTGAAGCATGGAGAACAATCTAAGAACTTAAGAAATCATTTCTGGAAAATTTGTTCTTGAGGTTACCTGAACTGAAGCTTTCGAAAATGGCACTGGCTGGCTGCTTCTTTGCCTCAAATCAGCTCCAATGATCCTCCTGAAGAGTTTGTGATGCTTGGTTGGAGTTTATATGGCCTCTAAGTGATGTTGGCTGAAACTCAGTTCAAGAAATGTGAAAATCGTGTTTTTGATACAGGGTGTTTCAAGGCAAAATGAAGAGTGGGAAATGATCAGTGATGAATATGGAGTTGAATGGTGAAAAAGTGTGGAGATTTGATGGCTGAGCTATGAGTTTCGAAAGCTTTTGCAAGTTGGAGTGATTTTGTGTATGCTGAGGATTCTTAGGTTTCAGCTTGCAATGTTGTGTGTTATGGCTTGGTTTTGATCCACATAATAAACTGTAATAGGTCAGAGAGTGGGTGGTGGCCTATGGTGATTGGTATGGGCAAGTTGCCAAAATGTCACCATGACTTGTACTTGAGGTATGGGCATGTGGCAGGCTGTGATAGATGCATGGTTGTGCGCAGCAAGGATCAAGGAATGCTATGAAATCAGATTTGATGAGCTGTGGCAAGTGGATGAAAGGTTTTGATCCATTTTGCAATTTTGGGGAAGTTTGGCCCCTTTTGAAATTTGTGAAATTCAAGGCATGAATGCTTGTGATTCAAGGCACAAATCTGATCCAAATGAGTTGCACTAGGAAGGTATGACGTGTAGAGATGTATTAGAAGTCCCAAATAGGCTTGGTATGAGAATTTGCAAACTTCCCTCTTTGGTGCAAAAGTGAAATTTAAGTGATTTTTCCCAACTTTGACAAGCCATAACTTGAGTTCTAAAATGAATTAGGTCAAGTTCTTGTACTTTTTGAAAAGGGAATGATCTAATCTACAACTTTCATGACCAAGAATTTTTCATTTTAAGCATTTTTGAATCAAAAAGAGGAGGTTGAATAACTTTCCCAAAATGACAAGTTTGCATTACAAGTCACTTTCCCAAAATGGCAACTTTGCAAATGGCTTTAAATTCCTCAATTTTGTGAACTTCTAACTTCTTCTAAGATCAAATAAAGATCACACACACCCAAAATGATGGAGAAGACCCTTTGGTTGGAGGATTGGGGGCCTCAGATGCCCTGATTTTACACTGACTTGTTCAAGAAGTCATCTATTGATCAAATGCCTTCCCCCTTGAATTTCTTCATGAAAATTGGTATGTATGATCCTCATATCATATAGAGACAAAAAGAAACAAGAATGAACAAAATTTTTGGAGTTATGGCCTCTGAAACCAAAACCCTAATTTTAGGTTATCTGTGTAGTTAAACCTGGCTCTACTTCCATGTCTTCCTCAGTTCTTGTGATTTTCTGACTTTCTTGACCTTGGGAGGATATAATATGATGCTTGAACATACATGGACCCTCTTGAGATGATTGAAGACCTTTGGAGTGGCTCAAATAGCTCAGGGATGGCTCAGATCACAAACCCTAGATGCAGATGGCTTTGAACCAATGCAGTGAAAGCAAAAATGCAATGTGAGATGATATGTTTGAACTTATGAATATGAATGAATCACAAGCCATGGTGAAAAGAGTGAGGGCAAATTTGGGGTGTTTACACTATATTATCAAACCCAATATCTAACAGCTGCCTTATCTCGTCAACCCCATGAGCAAAGGTACAATTTTCACCATTTCTACAGCTGCCAAACCCGAACTTAGCACAAATGCGGGTCTTGAAGAAAATGTTGCCGGCTTGTCTATTTGGAGGAGGGTGATTCATCCTTGGAGGAGGAGGGCCCATTAGTGCATCGGAATGGTTGTTGTCAGACATTCTTGGCCTTTTGAATGAATGGGAATGATCGATTGCTGAACGTGGTGGTTCAAATCATTCATTGTTCATTGGAAATTGAGGCCTGGCTTCAATGGCATCGCTGTTGGATGAGGGGAATTGCGGTGACATTCTAGAGGTTGGAATGTTGAATGGATAACTCATGGCTACTTACTGAGGAAAGAAGAAAAAAAATCAAATTGTGTGAAATTTAGAGTCTTTCTGATTTGATTATCGTTGATGAATAAGATCAAGGTTAAGAGAAATTTTAGAACTGAATTCAAAATTTGTACGAAGAAAGAAATAGTGACATGCACTGTTGATGAAATAATGAAACGATCAAATGAGAAGAAGAATAGTGGGGGAATGAAAAGCAAGAAGTTAAGATGACCTAGATGATGAGAATATTGTGGGAGAAAACATAATGGCCGGATGATCAAGGTTTTTTTTTTTGAGGTTTGAGTGGTGTTTGATTGAATAGAATGAAAAATATATATAGTGAGTTGTTTAAGGGTTTAGGGTATTTTGTTGCGGTAATATAGTGAAAACCCTAGTAGCTGGATGGACTTAGGACTAATGATAAATTGATTAATTAAGTTTTTAATTATATAATTAGTTTATTGGTTTATATCCAAATATAGCATACTGATTTATCGTAACATAAGATAACTAACTTAATAAAGTTTTTAATTATATAATTAGTTTTGCATTGCTTTGAAATGGATGGCCAACATCCATGAGAGTTCGGACACGAAACGCAATTAGACGTTGGTGTTGGTATCCAATTGAGGTACCTTAGCAGAAACATCGATTGGCCGGTAAACGGTGTCGTTCTTTGCACGCGAACCCAAGTGGAAAGTACACAAACGACTCAACCGTGGAAGAGGCTAAATGAAGTCCATTTATGAAAACAGGAAGTACATTGATACAGTTAGTGGTGGGTTGGTCACTGGTTTTTGAACACTCAAAATGGTAATGACAAACAAACCCAATAGAAAACTGCAAATCAAACTAAAACAAATTAAAACCGTAAAAAACCGCACTTGGTTTAGATGTATTTGAGTAATTTTTTTAACAAAATCGTACGGTTCGGTTTGCGGTTTGTATTTTGCAAACCGAACTAAACCAAACCAAACCGCATCATGTTACAACCCAAAACTCAAACCTATTATGCCTTAACCATACAAATATTCTCTTACTCACACTTAAGGTTTTAGTTTCAACCTTCTCAAATCTCTTCGAGTAGTATCACACATTCTTCTCAATATATTTGCTATTTACATCTCACCTTTTCTACTCTAATCTCTCTTATCTTATGTTCTTTTTTTTTTCATCTTCATCTTCTCCTTTTTTATATTATTGTTTTCTCTTCCAATTAAATTTGTATCGCACATTTCTTCTATAATATCGCATATCTTATGATCTTTGTTTTTCATCTTCTCTAATCTTTCATTTCCTCTGTTTTTTCTTTTTATTGTAATATTTTTTATATTGTTTTATACTACTATTTTATGATTTTTATTCCACTTTTGTCTAATCCTATTTTTGTATATTGAATAAGAAGTTATTGTCTAAATATGATGGGTTTTGTTGCTATTTGATAATGTATGAATGATTAAATACAAAACTATGTTGTTCTCAATAGATGTATGTATTCCATGACATGATTCATCATGAGATTGAGGTCTACGTCGATGACATGATAGCAAAGTCACAGATAGAAGAAGAACATTTGGTCAAAATAGCCAAGTTATTTGACAAGATTCGAAAGTTCAGATTGAGGTTGAATCCGAACAAATGCACATTCGGGGTGCGTTCCGGAAAGCTGTCGGGCTTTATCGTCAGCGAGAGGGGGATTGAGGTCGATCCAGCAAAAGTAAAAGTAATTCAGGAGATGCCTGAGCCGAAAACTGAGAAAGAGGTACGTAGCTTCTTAGGGGGGCTGAAATACATTGCACAGTTCATATCTCACCTAACAGTCACCTGTGAGCCAATCTTCAAACTTCTGAGGAAGAATCAAGCCATCTTATAGAATGTTGAATGCCAACAAGCTTTCGATCAAATCAAGGAGTAATTGCATGAACCTCCGATTCTCATGCCTCCCGTACCAGGTGTTGCACCCAAAAACTTTCCCTCACCTAGACAATACATTGTATACTAAGGTGTCCCAAGAGGTTCACAAGTTTCACAATGTATCTCAAGAGGTTCACAAGGTTCACAATTAGTCAGAATGTTTGACAATTCCTTCAGACAAAGCATTCTCCTAAGCAATGCATCCTAAACTAGGGTTTTGAGTTTTATCAGGCTAAATGGATTTCCAAGGCCTCAAGTGAGCTTCATAACATCTTAAATGTCTTCATGAATCCATATGTCAAGTTTCAAGGCTTTCCCAAAAGGTTTGCTCAGTCAAATGATCAGATAGGCTAAAATTAGTCAAAGCAGTCAAAAAGTCAAACTAAGGTCAACTGTGGTCAAACCAAAGTCAAACTTCATGATTTTTCGTTTGAACATTTGAACCTTTTCCCAACAGACATAACCAATTTCCGAACTGGTGTGTCTTTTCGTTTGAATTATTGAACTCCTATATAAGGAGTCGTTTGGCCTCTATTTACGCACACATAACAAAACTAAAACCTTCTACATTCGGAATAATTTCTTTTGCCAGAAACTATTCGTTCTTCAAGAATTATCCCCACAAAGATTTCGTGAACCCAGGCAAGAAAAGGGTCGAAATACTTTGTTCGGAAAGTGTACGAACACGATTCTTCGAAGATATCCTAGATTATCAAACTCACTATCTAACAGCTGCCTTATCTCGTCACACCCATGAGCAAAGGTACAATTTCACCATTTCTACAGCTGCCAAACCCGAATTTAGCACAAATGCGGGTCTTGAAGAAAATGTTGCCGGCTTGTCTATTTGGAGGAGGGTGATTCATCCTTGGAGGAGGAGGGCCCATTAGTGCATCAGAATGGCTGTTGTCAGACATTCTTGGCCTTTTGAATGAATGGGAATGATTGATTGCTGAACATGGTGGTTCAAATCGTTCATTGTTCATTGGAAATTAAGGCCTGCCTTCAATGGCATTGCTGTTGGATGAGCGGAATTGCGGTGACATTCTAGAGATTGGAATGTTGTATGGATAACTCATGGCTACTTACTGAGGAAAGAAGAAAAAAAATCAAATTGAGTGAAATTTAGAGTCTTTCTGATTTGATTATCGTTGATGAATGAGATTAACGTTAAGAGAAATTTTACAACTGAATTCAAAAATTGTACGAAGAAAGAAATAGTGACATCCAATGTTGATGAAATAATGAAACGATCAAATGAGAAGAAGAATAGTGGGGGAATGAAAAGCAAGAAGTTAAGATGACCTAGATGATGAGAATATTGTGGGAGAAAACATAATGGCCGGATGATGAAGGTTTTTTTTTTTTTGAGGTTTGAGTGGTGTTTGATTGAATAGAATGAAAAATATATATAGTGAGCTGTTTAAGGGTTTAGGGTTTTTTGTTGCGGTAATATAGTGAAAACCCTAGTAGCTGGATGGACTTAGGACTAATGGTAAATTGATTAATTAAGTTTTTAATTATATAATTAGTTTATTGGTTTATATCCAAATATAGCATACTGATTTATCGTAACATAAGATAACTAACTTAATAATGTTTTTAATTATATAATTAGTTTTGCATTGCTCTGAAATGGATGGCCACCATCCATGAGAGTTCGGACACGAAACGCAATTTGACGTTGGTGTTGGTATCCAGTTGAGGTACCTTAACAGAAACATCGATTGGCCGGTAAACGGCGTCGTTCTTTGCACGCGAACCCAAGTGGAAAGTACACAAACGACTCAACCGTGGAAGAGACTAAATGAAGTCCATTTATGAAAACAGGAAGTACATTGAAATCCGGGGAAGGAGAAGAGTGAAGGTTTTGGAGAATTCTGGCGTTAAGGGAATCGAGTGGAGGTTGAAAATGGGTCACCGGTTGGAGGGTTGCCTGTGAAGGCATGAAAGTGGAAGTCTATAGACATAGTGGGTTTTGGTGTGAGAAATTGTTTTTGAAAAAGGACGGTAGAGGAAGAAAACGTTCAACGTCATGATACAGTTAGTGGTGGGTTGGTCACTGGTTTTTGAACACTCAAAATGGTAATGACAAACAAACCCAATAGAAAACTGCAAATCAAACTAAACCAAATTAAAACCGTAAAAAACCGCACTTGGTTTAGATGTATTTGAGTAATTTTTTTAACAAAATCGTACGGTTCGGTTTGCGGTTTGTATTTTGCAAACCGAACTAAACCAAACCAAACCGCATCATGTTACAACCCAAAACTCAAACCTATTATGCCTTAACCATACAAATATTCTCTTACTCACACTTAGGGTTTTAGTTTCAACCTTCTCAAATCTCTTCGAGTAGTATCACACATTCTTCTCATCATATTTGCTATGTACATCTCACCTTTTCTACTCTAATCTCCCTTATCTTATGTTCTTTTTTTTTCATCTTCATCTTCTCCTTTTTTTATATTATTGTTTTCTCTTCCAATTAAATTTTTATCGCACATTTCTTCTATAATATCGCATATCTTATGATCTTTGTTTTTCATCTTCTCTAATCTTTCATTTCCTCTGTTTTTTCTTTTTATTGTAATATTTTTTATATTGTTTTATACTACTATTTTATGATTTTTATTCCACTTTTGTCTAATCTTATTTTTGTATATTGAATAAGAAGTTATTGTCTAAATATGATGAGTTTTGTTGCTATTTGATAATGTATGAATGATTAAATAGAAAATTATGTTGTTCTCAATAGATGTATGTATTCCATGACATGATTCATCATGAGATTGAGGTCTACGTCGATGACATGATAGCAAAGTCACAGATAGAAGAAGAACATTTGGTCAACTTAGCCAAGTTATTTGACAGGATTCGGAAGTTCAGATTGAGCTTGAATCCGAACAAATGCACATTCGGGGTGCGTTCCGGAAAGCTGTCGGGCTTTATCGTCAGCGAGAGGGGGATTGAGGTCGACCCAGCGAAAGTAAAAGCAATTCAGGAGATGCCTGAGCCGAAAACTGAGAAAGAGGTACGTAGCTTCTTAGGGGGGCTGAACTACATTGCGCGGTTCATATCTCACCTAACAGTCACCTATGAGCCAATCTTCAAACTTCTGAGGAAGAATCAAGCCATCTTATGGAATGATGACTGCCAACAAGCTTTCGATCGAATCAAAGAGTAATTGCATGAACCTCTGATTCTCATGCCTCCGGTACCAGGTGTTGCACCCCAAAATTTGCCCTCACCTAGACAATACATTGTGTACTAAGGTGTCCCAAGAGGTTCACAAGGTTCACAAGGTATCTCAAGAGGTTCACAAGGTTCACAATTAGTCAGAATGTTTGACAATTCCTTCAGACAAAGCATTCTCTTAAGCAATGCATCCTAAACTAGGGTTTTGAGTTTTATCAGGCTAAATGGATTTCCAAGGCCTCAAGTGAGCTTCATAACATCTTAAATGTCTTCAAGAATCCCTATGTCAAGTTTCAAGGCTTTCCCAAAAGGTTGGCTCAGTCAAATGATCAGATAGGCTAAAATCAATCAAAGCAGTCAAAAAGTCAAACTAAGGTCAACTGTGGTCAAACCAAAGTCAAACTTCATGATTTTTCTTTAGAACATTTGAACCTTTTCCCAACAGACATAACCAATTTCCGAACTGGTGTGTCTTTTTGTTTGAATTATTGAACTCCTATATAAGGAGTCGTTTGGCCTCTATTTACGCACACATAACAAAACTAAAACCTTCTACATTCTGAATAATTTCTTTTGCCAGAAACTATTCGTTCTTCAAGAATTATCCCCACAAACATTTCGTGAACCCAGGAAAGAATAGGGTCGAAATACTTTGTTCGAAAAGTGTATGAACACGATTCTTCGAAGATATCCTAGATTATCAAACCCACTATCTAACAGCTGCCTTATCTCGTCAACCCCATGAGCAAAGGTACAATTTTCACCATTTCTACAGCTTCCAAACACGAACTTAGCACAAATGCAGGTCTTGAAGAAAATGTTGCCGGCTTGTCTATTTGGAGGAGGGTGATTCATCCTTGGAGGAGGAGGGCCAATTAGTGCATCAGAATGGGTGTTGTCAGACATTCTTGGCCTTTTGAATGAATGGGGATGATCGATTGCTGAACGTGGTGGTTCAAATTGTTCATTGTTAATTGGAAATTGAGGTCTGGCTTCAATGGCATCGCTGTTGGATGAGGGGAATTGCGGTGACATTCTAGAGGTTGGAATGTTGTATGGATAACTCATGGCTACTTACTGAGGAAAGAAGAAAAAAAATCAAATTGAGTGAAATTTAGAGTCTTTCTGATTTGATTATCGTTGATGAATGAGATCAACGTTAAGGGAAATTTTAGAACTGAATTCAAAATTTGTACGAAGAAAGAAATAGTGACATGCACTGTTGATGAAATAATGAAACGATCAAATGAGAAGAAGAATAGTGGGGGAATGAAAAGCAAGAAGTTAAGATGACCTAGATGATGAGAATATTGTGGGAGAAAATATAATGGTCGGATGATCAATGTTTTTTTTTTGAGGTTTGAGTGGTGTTTGATTGAATAGAATGAAAAATATATATAGTGAGCTGTTTAAGGGTTTAGGGTTTTTTGTTGCGGTAATATAGTGAAAACCCTAGTAGCTGGAAGGACTTAGGACTAATGATAAATTGATTAATTAAGTTTTTAATTATATAATTAGTTTATTGGTTTATATCCCAATATAGCATATTGATTTATCGTAACATAAGATAACTAACTTAATAAAGTTTTTAATTATATAATTAGTTTTGCATTGCTTTGAAATGGATGGCCACCATCCATGAGAGTTCGGACACGAAACGCAATTAGACGTTGGTGTTGGTATCCAGTTGAGGTACCTTAACGGAAACATCGATTGGCCGGTAAACAGCGTCGTTCTCTGCATGCGAACCCAAGTTGCAAGTATACAAACGACTCAACCGTGGAATAGGCTAAATGAAGTCCATTTATGAAAACAGGAAGTACATTGAAATCCGAGGAAGGAGAAGAGTGAAGGTTTTGGAGAATTCTGGCGTTAAGGGAATCAAGTGGAGGTTGAAAATGGGTCACCGGTTGGAGGGTTGCCTGTGAAGGCATGAAAGTGGAAGTCTATAGACATAGTGGGTTTTGGTGTGATAAATTGTTTTGGAAAAAGGACGATAGAGGAAGAAAAAGTTCAACGTCATGATACAGTTAGTGGTGGGTTGGTCACTGGTTTTTGAACACTCAAAATGGTAATGACAAACAAACCTAATAGAAAACTGCAAATCAAACTAAACCAAATTAAAACCGTAAAAAACCGCACTTGGTTTAGATGTATTTGAGTAATTTTTTTAACAAAATCGTACGGTTCGGTTTGCGGTTTGTATTTTGCAAACTGAACTAAACCAAACCAAACCACATCATGTTACAACCCAAAACTCAAACCTATTATGCCTTAACCATACAAATATTCTCTTACTCACACTTAGGGTTTTAGTTTCAACCGTCTCAAATCTCTTCGAGTAGTATCACACATTCTTCTCATCATATTTGTTATGTACATCTTACCTTTTCTACTCTAATCTCCCTTATCTTATGTTCTTTTATTTTTCATCTTCATCTTCTCCTTTTTTTATATTATTGTTTTCTCTTCCAATTAAATTTGTATCGCACATTTCTTCTATAATATCGCATATCTTATGATCTTTGTTTTTCATCTTCTCTAATCTTTCATTTCCTCTGTTTTTTCTTTTTATTGTAATATTTTTTATATTGTTTTATACTACTATTTTATGTTTTTTATTCCACTTTTGTCTAATCTTATTTTTGTATATTGAATTAGAAGTTATTGTCTAAATATGATGAGTTTTGTTGCTATTTGATAATGCATGAATGATTAAATACAAAATTACGTTGTTCTCAATAGATGTATGTATTCCATGACATGATTCATCACGAGATTGAGGTCTACGTCCATGACATGATAGCAAAGTCACAGATAGAAGAAGAACATTTGGTCAACTTAGCCAAGTTATTTGACAGGATTCGAAAGTTCAGATTGAGCTTGAATCCGAACAAATGCACATTCGGTGTCCGTTCCGGAAAGCTGTCGGGCTTTATCGTCAGCGAGAGGGGGATTGAGGTCGACCCCGCGAAAGTAAAAGCAATTCAGGAGATGTCTGAGCCGAAAACTGAGAAAGAGGTACGTAGCTTCTTAGGGGGGCTGAACTACATTGCACGGTTCATATCTCACCTAATAGTCACCTGTGAGCCAATCTTCAAACTTCTGAGGAAGAATCAAGCCATCTTATGGAATGATGACTGCCAACAAGCTTTCGATCAAATCAAGGAGTAATTGCATGAACCTCCGATTCTCATGCCTCCGGTACCAGGTGTTGCACCCCAAAATTTGCCCTCACCTAGACAAGACATTGTGTACTAAGTTGTCCCAAGTGGTTCACAAGGTTCACAAGGTATCTCAAGAGGTTCACAAGGTTCACAATTAGTCAGAATGTTTGACAATTCCTTCAGACAAAGCATTCTCCTAAGCAATGCATCCTAAACTAGGGTTTTTAGTTTTATCAGGCTAAATGGATTTCCAAGGCCTCAGGTGAGCTTCATAACATCTTAAATGTCTTCAAGAATCCCTATGTCAAGTTTCAAGGCTTTCCCAAAAGGTTTGCTCAGTCAAATGATCAGATAGGCTAAAATCATTCAAAGTAGTCAAAAAGTCAAACTAAGGTCAACTGTGGTCAAACCAAAGTCAAACTTCATGATTTTTCGTTTGAACATTTGAACCTTTTCCCAACAGACATAACCAATTTCCGAACTGGTGTGTCTTTTCGTTTGAATTATTGAACTCCTATATAAGGAGTTGCTTGGCCTCTATTTATTCACACATAACAAAACTAAAACCTTCTACATTCTGAATAATTTCTTTTGCCAGAAACTATTCGTTCTACAAGAATTATCCCCACAAAGATTTCGTGAACCCAGGCAAGAATAGGGTCGAAATACTTTGTTCGGAAAGTGTACGAACATGATTCTTCGAAGATATCCTAGATTATCAAACCCATTATCTAACAGCTGCCTTATCTCGTCAACCCCATGAGCAAATGTACAATTTTCACCATTTCTACAGCTGCCAAACCCGAACTTAGCACAAATGCGGGTCTTGAAGAAAATGTTGCCGGCTTCTCTCTTTGGAGGAGGGTGATTCATCCTTGGAGGAGGAGGGCCCATTCGTGCATCAGAATGGCTGTTGTCAGACATTCTTGGCCTTTTGAATGAATGGGAATGATCGATTGCTGAACGTGGTGGTTCAAATCGTTTATTGTTCATTGGAAATTGAGGTCTGGCTTCAATGGCATCGCTATTGGATGAGGGGAATTGCGGTGACATTCTAGAGGTTGGAATGTTGTATGGATAACTCATGGCTACTTACTGAGGAAAGAAGAAAAAAAATCAAATTGAGTTAAATTTAGAGTCTTTCTGATTTGATTATCGTTGATGAATGAGATCAACGTTAAGAGAAATTTTAGAACTAAATTCAAAATTTGTACGAAGAAAGAAATAGTGACATGTAATGTTGATGAAATAATGAAACGATCAAATGAGAAGAAGAATAGTGGGGGAATGAAAAGCAAGAAGTTAAGATGACCTAGATGATGAGAATATTGTGGGAGAAAACATAATGGCCGGATGATCAAGGTTTCTTTTTTTTGAGGTTTGAGTGGTGTTTGATTGAATAAAATCAAAAATATATATAGTGAGCTGTTTAAGGGTTTAGGGTTTTTTGTTTCGGTAATATAGTGAAAACCCTAGTAGCTGGAATGGACTTAGGACTAATGATAAATTGATTAATTAAGTTTTTAATTATATAATTAGTTTATTGGTTTATATCCAAATATAGCATACTGATTTATCGTAACATAAGATAACTAACTTAATAAAGTTTTTAATTATATAATTAGTTTTGCATTGCTTTGAAATGGATGGCCACCATCCGTGAGAGTTCGGACACGAAACGCAATTAGAGGTTGGTGTTGGTATCTAGTTGAGGTACCTTAACGGAAACATCGATTGGCCGGTAAACGGCGTCGTTCTCTGCACGCGAACCCAAGTGGCAAGTACACAAACGACTCAACCGTGGAAGAGGCTAAATGAAGTCCATTTATGAAAACAGGAAGTACATTGAAATTCGGGGAAGGAGAAGAGTGAAGGTTTTGGAGAATTATGGCGTTAAGGGAATCGAGTGGAGGTTGAAAATGGGTCACCGGTTGGAGGGTTGCCTGTGAAGGCATGAAAGTGGAAGTCTATAGATATAATGGGTTTTGGTGTAAGAAATTGTTTTGGATAAAGGACGGTAGAGGAAGAAAAAGTTCAACGTCATGATACAATTAGTGGTGGGTTAGTCACTGGTTTTTGAACACTCAATATGGTAATGACAAACAAACCCAATAAAAAACTACAAATCAAACTAAACCAAATTAAAACCGTAAAAAACCGCACTTGGTTTAGATGTATTTGAGTAATTTTTTTAACAAAATCGTACGGTTCGGTTTGCGGTTTGTATTTTGCATACCGAACTAAACCAAACCAAAGCGCATCATGTTACAACCCAAAACTCAAATCTATTATGCCTTAACCATACAAATATTCTCTTACTCACACTTAGGGTTTTAGTTTCAACCTTCTCAAATCTCTTCGAGTAGTACCACACATTCTTCTCATCATATTTGCTATGTACATCTCACCTTTTCTACTCTAATCTCTCTTATCTTATGTTCTTTTTTTTTCATCTTCATCTTCTCCTTTTTTATATTATTGTTTTCTCTTCCAATTAAATTTTTATCGCACATTTCTTCTATAATAACGCATATCTTATGATCTTTGTTTTTCATCTTCTCTAATCTTTCATTTCCTCTGTTTTTTCTTTTTATTATAATATTTTTTATATTGTTTTATACTACTATTTTATGTTTTTTATTCCACTTTTGTCTAATCTTATTTTTGTATATTGAATAAGAAGTTATTGTCTAAATATGATGAGTTTTGTTGCTATTTGATAATGTATGAATGATTAAATACAAAATTATGTTGTTCTCAATAGATGTACGTATTCCATGACATGATTCATCACGAGATTAAGGTCTACGTCGATGACATGATAGGAAAGTCACAGATAGAAGAAGAACATTCTGTCAACTTAGCCAAGTTATTTGATAGGATTCGGAAGTTCAGATTGAGGTTGAATCCGAACAAATGCACATTCGGGGTGCGTTCCGGAAAGCTGTCGGGCTTTATCGTCAGCGAGAGGGGGATTGAGGTCGACCCCGCGAAAGTAAAAGCAATTCAGGAGATGCCTGAGCCGAAAACTGAGAAAGAGGTACGTAGCTTCTTAGGGGGGCTGAACTACATTGCACGGTTCATATCTCACCTAACAGACACCTGTGAGCCAATCTTCAAACTTCTTAGGAAGAATCAAGCCATCTTATGGAATGATGACTGCCAACAAGCTTTCGATCGAATCAAGGAGTAATTGCATGAACCTCCGATACTCATGCCTCCGGTACCAGGTGTTGCACCCCAAATTTGCCATCACCTAGACAAGATATTGTGTAATAAGGTGTCCCAAGAGGTTCACAAGGTATCTCAAGAGGTTCACAAGGTTCACAATTAGTCAGAATGTTTGACAATTCCTTCAGACAAAGCATTCTCCTAAGCAATGCATCCTAAACTAGGGTTTTGAGTTTTATCAGGCTAAATGGATTTCAAAGGCCTCAAGTGAGCTTCATAACATCTTAAATGTCTTCAAGAATCCCTATGTAAAGTTTCAAGGCTTTCCCAAAAGGTTTGCTTAGTCAAATGATCAGATAGGCTAAAATCAGTCAAAGCAGTCAAAAAGTCAAACTAAGGTCAACTGTGGTCAAACCAAAGTCAAACTTCATGATTTTTCGTTTGAACATTTGAACCTTTTCCCAACAGACATAACCAATTTCTGAACTGGTGTGTCTTTTCGTTTGAATTATTGAACTCCTATATAAGGAGTCGTTTGGCCTCTATTTACGCACACTTAACAAAACTAAAACCTTGTACATTCTGAATAATTTCTTTTGCCAGAAACTATTCGTTCTTCAAGAATTATCCCCACAAAGATTTCGTGAACCCAGGAAAGAATAGGGTCGAAATACTTTGTTCGGAAAGTGTACGAACACGATTCTTCGAAGATATCCTAGATTATCAAACCCACTATCTAACAGCTGCCTTATCTCTTCAACCCCATGATCAAAGGTACAATTTTCACCATTTCTACAGCTGCCAAACCCGAACTTAGCACAAATGCGGGTCTTGAAGAAAATGTTGTCGGCTTGTCTATTTGGAGGAGGGTGATTCATCCTTGGAGGAGGAGGGCCCATTAGTGCATCAAAATGGCTGTTGTCAGACATTCTTGGCCTTTTGAATGAATGGGAATGAAAGATTGCTGAACGTGGTGGTTCAAATCGTTCATTGTTCATTGGAAATTGAGGCCTGGCTTTAATGGCATCGATGTTGGATGAGGGGAATTGCGGTGACATTCTAGAGGTTGGAATGTTGTATGGATAACTCATGGCTACTTACTGAGGAAAGAAGAAAAAAATCAAATTGAGTGAAATTTAGAGTCTTTCTGATTTGATTATCGTTGATGAATGAGATCAACGTTAAGAGAAGTTTTAGAACTGAATTCAAAATTTGTACGAAGAAAGAAATAGTGACATGCACTGTTGATGAAATAATGAAACGATCAAATGAGAAGAAGAATAGTGGGGGAATGAAAAGCAAGAAGTTAAGATGACCTAGATGATGAGAATATCGTGGGAGAAAACATAATGGCCGGATGATCAAGGTTTTTTTTTGTTGAGGTTTGACTGGTGTTTGATTGAATAGAATGAAAAATATATATAGTGAGCTGTTTAAGGATTTAGGGTTTTTTGTTGCGGTAATATAGTGAAAACCCTAGTAGCTGGATGGACTTAGGACTAATGATAAATTGATTAATTAAGTTTTTAATTATATAATTAGTTTATTGGTTTATATCCAAATATAGCATACTGATTTATCGTAACATAAGATAACTAACTTAATAAAGTTTTTAATTATATAATTGGTTTTGCATTGCTTTGAAATGGATGGCCACCATCCATGAGAGTTCGGACACGAAACACAATTAGACGTTGGTGTTAGTATCCAGTTGAGGTACCTTAACGGAAACATCGATTGGCCGGTAAACGGCGTCGTTCTCTGCACGCGAACCCAAGTGGCAAGTACACAAACGACTCAACCGTGGAAGAGGCTAAATGATGTCCATTTATGAAAACAGGAAGTACATTGAAATTCGGGGAAGGAGAAGAGTGAAGGTTTTGGAGAATTCTGGCGTTAAGGGAATCGAGTGGAGGTTGAAAATGGGTCACCGGTTGGAGGGTTGCCTGTGAAGGCATGAAAGTGGAAGTCTATAGACATAATGGGTTTTGGTGTGAGAAATTGTTTTGGAAAAAGGACGGTAGAGGAAGAAAAAGTTCAACGTCATGATACAGTTAGTGGTGGGTTGGTCACTGGTTTTTGAACACTCAAAATGGTAATGACAAACAAACCCAATAGAAAACTGCAAATCTAATTAAACCAAATTAAAACCGTAATAAACCGCACTTGGTTAATATGTATTTGAGTAATTTTTTTAACAAAATCGTACGGTTCGGTTTGCGGTTTGTATTTTGCAAACCGAACTAAACCAAACCAAACCACATCATGTTACAACCCAAAACTCAAACCTATTATGCCTTAACCATACAAATATTCTCTTACTAACACTTAGGGTTTTAGTTTCAACCTTCTCAAATCTCTTCGAGTAGTATCACACATTCTTCTCATCATATTTACTATGTACATCTCACCTTTTCTACTCTAATCTCTCTTATCTTATGTTCTTTTTTTTCATCTTCATCTTCTCCTTTTTTATATTATTGTTTTCTCTTCCAATTAAATTTTTATCGCACATTTCTTCTATAATATCGCATATCTTATGATCTTTGTTTTTCATCTTCTCTAATCTTTCATTTCCTCTGTTTTTTCTTTTTATTGTAATATTTTTTATATTGTTTTATACTACTATTTTATGTTTTTTATTCCACTTTTGTCTAATCTTATTTTTGTATATTGAATAAGAAGTTATTGTCTAAATATGATGAGGTTTGTTGCTATTTGATAATGTATGAATGATTAAATACAAAATTATGTTGTTCTCAATAGATGTACGTATTCCATGACATGATTCATCACGAGATTGAGGTCTACGTCGATGACCTGATAGCAAAGTCACAGATAGAAGAAGAACATCTGGTCAACTTAGCCAAGTTATTTGACAGGATTCAGAAGTTCATATTGAGGTTGAATCCAAACAAATGCACATTCGGGGTGCGTTCCGGAAAGCTGTCGGGCTTTATCGTCAGCGAGAGGGGGATTGAGGTCGACCCCGCGAAAGTAAAAGCAATTCAGGAGATGCCTGAGCCGAAAACTGAGAAAGAGGTACGTAGCTTCTTAGGGGGGCTGAACTACATTGCACGGTTCATATCTCACCTAACAGACACCTGTGAGCCAATCTTCAAACTTCTGAGGAAGAATCAAGCCATCTTATGGAATGATGACTGCCAACAAGCTTTCGATCGAATCAAGGAGTAATTGCATGAACCTCCGATACTCATGCCTCCGGTACCAGGTGTTGCACCCCAAATTTGCCCTCACCTAGACAAGATATTATGTAATAAGGTGTCCCAAGAGGTTCACAAGGTATCTCAAGAGGTTCACAAGGTTCACAATTAGTCAGAATGTTTGACAATTCCTTCAGACAAAACATTCTCCTAAGCAATGCATCCTAAACTAGGGTTTTGAGTTTTATCAGGCTAAATGGATTTCAAAGGCCTCAAGTGAGCTTCATAACATCTTAAATGTCTTCAAGAATCCCTATGTAAAGTTTCAAGGCTTTCCCAAAAGGTTTGCTTAGTCAAATGATCAGATAGGCTAAAATCAGTCAAAGCAGTCAAAAAGTCAAACTAAGGTCAACTGTGGTCAAACCAAAGTCAAACTTCATGATTTTCGTTTGAACATTTGAACCTTTTCCCAACAGACATAACCAATTTCTGAACTGGTGTGTCTTTTCGTTTGAATTATTGAACTCCTATATAAGGAGTCGTTTGGCCTCTATTTACGCACACTTAACAAAACTAAAACCTTCTACATTCTGAATAATTTCTTTTTCCAGAAACTATTCGTTCTTCAAGAATTATCCCCACAAAGATTTCGTGAACCCAGGAAAGAATAGGGTCGAAATACTTTGTTCGGAAAGTGTACGAACACGATTCTTCGAAGATATCCTAGATTATCAAACCCACTATCTAACAGCTGCCTTATCTCGTCAACCCCATGATCAAAGGTACAATTTTCACCATTTCTACAGCTGCCAAACCCGAACTTAGCACAAATGCGGGTCTTGAAGAAAATGTTGTCGGCTTGTCTATTTGGAGGAGGGTGATTCATCCTTGGAGGAGGAGGGCCCATTAGTGCATCAAAATGGCTGTTGTCAGACATTCTTGGCCTTTTGAATGAATGGGAATGAAAGATTGCTGAACGTGGTGGTTCAAATCGTTCATTGTTCATTGGAAATTGAGGCCTGGCTTCAATGGCATCGATGTTGGATGAGGGGAATTGCGGTGACATTCTAGAGGTTGGAATGTTGTATGGATAACTCATGGCTACTTACTGAGGAAAGAAGAAAAAAAAATCAAATTGAGTGAAATTTAGAGTCTTTCTGATTTGATTATCGTTGATGAATGAGATCAACGTTAAGAGAAGTTTTAGAACTGAATTCAAAATTTGTACGAAGAAAGAAATAGTGACATGCACTGTTGATGAAATAATGAAACGATAAAATGAGAAGAAGAATAGTGGGGGAATGAAAAGCAAGAAGTTAAGATGACCTAGATGATGAGAATATCGTGGGAGAAAACATAATGGCCGGATGATAAAGGTTTTTTTTTGTTGAGGTTTGACTGGTGTTTGATTGAATAGAATGAAAAATATATATAGTGAGCTGTTTAAGGATTTAGGGTTTTTTGTTGCGGTAATATAGTGAAAACCCTAGTAGCTGGATGGACTTAGGACTAATGATAAATTGATTAATTAAGTTTTTAATTATATAATTAGTTTATTGGTTTATATCCAAATATAGCATACTGATTTATCGTAACATAAGATAACTAACTTAATAAAGTTTTTAATTATATAATTAGTTTTGCATTGCTTTGAAATGGATGGCCGCCATCCATGAGAGTTCGGACACGAAACGTAATTAGACGTTGGTGTTGGTATCCAGTTGAGGTACCTTAACGGAAACATCGATTGGCCGGTAAACGGCGTCGTTCTCTGCACGCGAACCCAAGTGGCAAGTACACAAACGACTCAACCGTGGAAGAGGCTAAATGATGTCCATTTATGAAAACAGGAAGTACATTGAAATCTGGGGAAGGAGAAGAGTGAAGGTTTTGGAGAATTCTGGCGTTAAGGGAATCGAGTGGAGGTTGAAAATGGGTCACCGGTTGGAGGGTTTCCTGTGAAGGCATGAAAGTGGAAGTCTATAGACATAGTGGGTTTTGGTGTGAGAAATTGTTTTGGAAAAAGGACGGTAGAGGAAGAAAAAGTTCAACGTCATGATACAGTTAGTGGTGGGTTGGTCACTGGTTTTTGAACACTCAAAATGGTAATGACAAACAAACCCAATAGAAAACTGCAAATCTAATTAAACCAAATTAAAACCGTAATAAACCGCACTTGGTTAATATGTATTTGAGTAATTTTTTTAACAAAATCATACGGTTCGGTTTGCGGTTTGTATTTTGCAAACCGAACTAAACCAAACCAAACCACATCATGTTACAACCCAAAACTCAAACCTATTATGCCTTAACCATACAAATATTCTCTTACTAACACTTAGGGTTTTAGTTTCAACCTTCTCAAATCTCTACGAGTAGTATCACACATTCTTCTCATCATATTTACTATGTACATCTCACCTTTTCTACTCTAATCTCTCTTATCTTATGTTCTTTTTTTTCATCTTCATCTTCTCCTTTTTTATATTATTGTTTTCTCTTCCAATTAAATTTTTATCGCACATTTCTTCTATAATATCGCATATCTTATGATCTTTGTTTTTCATCTTCTCTAATCTTTCATTTCCTCTGTTTTTTCTTTTTATTGTAATATTTTTTATATTGTTTTATACTACTATTTTATGTTTTTTATTCCACTTTTGTCTAATCTTATTTTTGTATATTGAATAAGAAGTTATTGTCTAAATATGATGAGGTTTGTTGCTATTTGATAATGTATGAATGATTAAATACAAAATTATGTTGTTCTCAATAGATGTACGTATTCCATGACATGATTCATCACGAGATTGAGGTCTACGTAGATGACATGATAGCAAAGTCACAGATAGAAGAAGAACATCTGGTCAACTTAGCCAAGTTATTTGACAGGATTCAGAAGTTCAGATTGAGGTTGAATCCGAACAAATGCACATTCGGGGTGCGTTCCGGAAAGCTGTCGGGCTTTATCGTCAGCGAGAGGGGGATTGAGGTCGACCCCGCGAAAGTAAAAGCAATTCAGGAGATGCCTGAGCCGAAAACTGAGAAAGAGGTACGTAGCTTCTTAGGGGGGCTGAACTACATTGCACGGTTCATATCTCTCCTAACAGACACCTGTGAGCCAATCTTCAAACTTCTGAGGAAGAATCAAGCCATCTTATGGAATGATGACTGCCAACAAGCTTTCGATCGAATCAAGGAGTAATTGCATGAACCTCCGATACTCATGCCTCCGGTACCAGGTGTTGCACCCCAAATTTGCCCTCACCTAGACAAGATATTATGTAATAAGGTGTCCCAAAGAGGTTCACAAGGTATCTCAAGAGGTTCACAAGGTTCACAATTAGTCAGAATGTTTGACAATTCCTTCAGACAAAGCATTCTCCTAAGCAATGCATCCTAAACTAGGGTTTTGAGTTTTATCAGGCTAAATGGATTTCAAAGGCCTCAAGTGAGCTTCATAACATCTTAAATGTCTTCAAGAATCCCTATGTAAAGTTTCAAGGCTTTCCCAAAAGGTTTGCTTAGTCAAATGATAAGATAGGCTAAAATCTGTCAAAGCAGTCAAAAAGTGAAACTAAGGTCAACTGTGGTCAAACCAAAGTCAAACTTCATGATTTTTCGTTTGAACATTTGAACCTTTTCCCAACAGACATAACCAATTTCTGAACTGGTGTGTCTTTTCGTTTGAATTATTGAACTCCTATATAAGGAGTCGTTTGGCCTCTATTTACGCACACTTAACAAAACTAAAACCTTCTACATTCTGAATAATTTCTTTTGCCAGAAACTATTCGTTCTTCAAGAATTATCCCCACAAAGATTTCGTGAACCCAGGAAAGAATAGGGTCGAAATACTTTGTTCGGAAAGTGTACGAACACGATTCTTCGAAGATATCCTAGATTATCAAACCCACTATCTAACAGCTGCCTTATCTCGTCAACCCCATGATCAAAGGTACAATTTTCACCATTTCTACAGCTGCCAAACCCGAACTTAGCACAAATGCGGGTCTTGAAGAAAATGTTGTCGGCTTGTCTATTTGGAGGAGGGTGATTCATCCTTGGAGGAGGAGGGCCCATTAGTGCATCAAAATGGCTGTTGTCAGACATTCTTGGCCTTTTGAATGAATGGGAATGAAAGATTGCTGAACGTGGTGGTTCAAATCGTTCATTGTTCATTGGAAATTGAGGCCTGGCTTCAATGGCATCGATGTTGGATGAGGGGAATTGCGGTGACATTCTAGAGGTTGGAATGTTGTATGGATAACTCATGGCTACTTACTGAGGAAAGAAGAAAAAAAATCAAATTGAGTGAAATTTAGAGTCTTTCTGATTTGATTATCGTTGATGAATGAGATCAACGTTAAGAGAAGTTTTAGAACTGAATTCAAAATTTGTACGAAGAAAGAAATAGTGACATGCACTGTTGATGAAATAATGAAACGATCAAATGAGAAGAAGAATAGTGGGGGAATGAAAAGCAAGAAGTTAAGATGACCTAGATGATGAGAATATCGTGGGAGAAAACATAATGGCCGGATGATCAAGGTTTTTTTTTGTTGAGGTTTGACTGGTGTTTGATTGAATAGAATGAAAAATATATATAGTGAGCTGTTTAAGGATTTAGGGTTTTTTGTGGCTGTAATATAGTGAAAACCCTAGTAGCTTGATGGACTTAGGACTAATGATAAATTGATTAATTAAGTTTTTAATTATATAATTAGTTTATTGGTTAATATCCAAATATAGCATACTGATTTATCGTAACATAAGATAACTAACTTAATAAAGTTTTTAATTATATAATTAGTTTTGCATTGCTTTGAAATGGATGGCCACCATCCATGAGAGTTCGGACACGAAACGCAATTAGACGTTGGTGTTGGTATCCAGTTGAGGTACCTTAACGGAAACATCGATTGGCCGGTAAACAGCGTCGTTCTCTGCACGCGAACCCAAGTGGCAAGTACACAAACGACTCAACCGTGGAAGAGGCTAAATGAAGTCCATTTATGAAAACAGGAAGTACATTGAAATCCGGGGAAGGAGAAGAGTGAAGGTTTTGGAGAATTTTGGCGTTAAGGGAATCGAGTGGAGGTTGAAAATGGGTCACCGGTTGGAGGGTTGCCTGTGAAGGCATGAAAGTGGAAGTCTATAGACATAGTGGGTTTTGGTGTGAGAAATTGTTTTGGAAAAAGGACGGTAGAGGAAGAAAAAGTTCAACGTCATGATACAGTTAGTGGTGGGTTGGTCACTGGTTTTTGAACACTCAAAATGGTAATGACAAACAAACCCAATAGAAAACTGCAAATCTAATTAAACCAAATTAAAACCGTAATAAACCTCACTTGGTTAATATGTATTTGAGTAATTTTTTTAACAAAATCGTACGGTTCGGTTTGCGGTTTGTATTTTGCAAACCGAACTAAACCAAACCAAACCACATCATGTTCCAACCCAAAACTCAAACCTATTATGCCTTAACCATACAAATATTCTCTTACTAACACTTAGGGTTTTAGTTTCAACCTTCTCAAATCTCTTCGAGTAGTATCACACATTCTTCTCATCATATTTACTATGTACATCTCACCTTTTCTACTCTAATCTCTCTTATCTTATGTTCTTTTTTTTCATCTTCATCTTCTCCTTTTTTATATTATTGTTTTCTCTTCCAATTAAATTTTTATCGCACATTTCTTCTATAATATCGCATATCTTATGATCTTTGTTTTTCATCTTCTCTAATCTTTCATTTCCTCTGTTTTTTCTTTTTATTGTAATATTTTTTATATTGTTTTATACTACTATTTTATGTTTTTTATTCCACTTTTGTCTAATCTTATTTTTGTATATTGAATAAGAAGTTATTGTCTAAATATGATGAGGTTTGTTGCTATTTGATAATGTATGAATGATTAAATACAAAATTATGTTGTTCTCAATAGATGTACGTATTCCATGACATGATTCATCACGAGATTGAGGTCTACGTCGATGACCTGATAGCAAAGTCACAGATAGAAGAAGAACATCTGGTCAACTTAGCCAAGTTATTTGACAGGATTCAGAAGTTCAGATTGAGGTTGAATCCAAACAAATGCACATTCGGGGTGCGTTCCGGAAAGCTGTCGGGCTTTATCGTCAGCGAGAGGGGGATTGAGGTCGACCCCGCGAAAGTAAAAGCAATTCAGGAGATGCCTGAGCCGAAAACTGAGAAAGAGGTACGTAGCTTCTTAGGGGGGCTGAACTACATTGCACGGTTCATATCTCACCTAACAGACACCTGTGAGCCAATCTTCAAACTTCTGAGGAAGAATCAAGCCATCTTATGGAATGATGACTGCCAACAAGCTTTCGATCGAATCAAGGAGTAATTGCATGAACCTCCGATACTCATGCCTCCGGTACCAGGTGTTGCACCCCAAATTTGCCCTCACCTAGACAAGATATTATGTAATAAGGTGTCCCAAGAGGTTCACAAGGTATCTCAAGAGGTTCACAAGGTTCACAATTAGTCAGAATGTTTGACAATTCCTTCAGACAAAACATTCTCCTAAGCAATGCATCCTAAACTAGGGTTTTGAGTTTTATCAGGCTAAATGGATTTCAAAGGCCTCAAGTGAGCTTCATAACATCTTAAATGTCTTCAAGAATCCCTATGTAAAGTTTCAAGGCTTTCCCAAAAGGTTTGCTTAGTCAAATGATCAGATAGGCTAAAATCAGTCAAAGCAGTCAAAAAGTCAAACTAAGGTCAACTGTGGTCAAACCAAAGTCAAACTTCATGATTTTCGTTTGAACATTTGAACCTTTTCCCAACAGACATAACCAATTTCTGAACTGGTGTGTCTTTTCGTTTGAATTATTGAACTCCTATATAAGGAGTCGTTTGGCCTCTATTTACGCACACTTAACAAAACTAAAACCTTCTACATTCTGAATAATTTCTTTTTCCAGAAACTATTCGTTCTTCAAGAATTATCCCCACAAAGATTTCGTGAACCCAGGAAAGAATAGGGTCGAAATACTTTGTTCGGAAAGTGTACGAACACGATTCTTCGAAGATATCCTAGATTATCAAACCCACTATCTAACAGCTGCCTTATCTCGTCAACCCCATGATCAAAGGTACAATTTTCACCATTTCTACAACTGCCAAACCCGAACTTAGCACAAATGCGGGTCTTGAAGAAAATGTTGTCGGCTTGTCTATTTGGAGGAGGGTGATTCATCCTTGGAGGAGGAGGGCCCATTAGTGCATCAAAATGGCTGTTGTCAGACATTCTTGGCCTTTTGAATGAATGGGAATGAAAGATTGCTGAACGTGGTGGTTCAAATCGTTCATTGTTCATTGGAAATTGAGGCCTGGCTTCAATGGCATCGATGTTGGATGAGGGGAATTGCGGTGACATTCTAGAGGTTGGAATGTTGTATGGATAACTCATGGCTACTTACTGAGGAAAGAAGAAAAAAAAATCAAATTGAGTGAAATTTAGAGTCTTTCTGATTTGATTATCGTTGATGAATGAGATCAACGTTAAGAGAAGTTTTAGAACTGAATTCAAAATTTGTACGAAGAAAGAAATAGTGACATGCACTGTTGATGAAATAATGAAACGATAAAATGAGAAGAAGAATAGTGGGGGAATGAAAAGCAAGAAGTTAAGATGACCTAGATGATGAGAATATCGTGGGAGAAAACATAATGGCCGGATGATAAAGGTTTTTTTTTGTTGAGGTTTGACTGGTGTTTGATTGAATAGAATGAAAAATATATATAGTGAGCTGTTTAAGGATTTAGGGTTTTTTGTTGCGGTAATATAGTGAAAACCCTAGTAGCTGGATGGACTTAGGACTAATGATAAATTGATTAATTAAGTTTTTAATTATATAATTAGTTTATTGGTTTATATCCAAATATAGCATACTGATTTATCGTAACATAAGATAACTAACTTAATAAAGTTTTTAATTATATAATTAGTTTTGCATTGCTTTGAAATGGATGGCCGCCATCCATGAGAGTTCGGACACGAAACGTAATTAGACGTTGGTGTTGGTATCCAGTTGAGGTACCTTAACGGAAACATCGATTGGCCGGTAAACGGCGTCGTTCTCTGCACGCGAACCCAAGTGGCAAGTACACAAACGACTCAACCGTGGAAGAGGCTAAATGATGTCCATTTATGAAAACAGGAAGTACATTGAAATCTGGGGAAGGAGAAGAGTGAAGGTTTTGGAGAATTCTGGCGTTAAGGGAATCGAGTGGAGGTTGAAAATGGGTCACCGGTTGGAGGGTTTCCTGTGAAGGCATGAAAGTGGAAGTCTATAGACATAGTGGGTTTTGGTGTGAGAAATTGTTTTGGAAAAAGGACGGTAGAGGAAGAAAAAGTTCAACGTCATGATACAGTTAGTGGTGGGTTGGTCACTGGTTTTTGAACACTCAAAATGGTAATGACAAACAAACCCAATAGAAAACTGCAAATCTAATTAAACCAAATTAAAACCGTAATAAACCGCACTTGGTTAATATGTATTTGAGTAATTTTTTTAACAAAATCATACGGTTCGGTTTGCGGTTTGTATTTTGCAAACCGAACTAAACCAAACCAAACCACATCATGTTACAACCCAAAACTCAAACCTATTATGCCTTAACCATACAAATATTCTCTTACTAACACTTAGGGTTTTAGTTTCAACCTTCTCAAATCTCTACGAGTAGTATCACACATTCTTCTCATCATATTTACTATGTACATCTCACCTTTTCTACTCTAATCTCTCTTATCTTATGTTCTTTTTTTTCATCTTCATCTTCTCCTTTTTTATATTATTGTTTTCTCTTCCAATTAAATTTTTATCGCACATTTCTTCTATAATATCGCATATCTTATGATCTTTGTTTTTCATCTTCTCTAATCTTTCATTTCCTCTGTTTTTTCTTTTTATTGTAATATTTTTTATATTGTTTTATACTACTATTTTATGTTTTTTATTCCACTTTTGTCTAATCTTATTTTTGTATATTGAATAAGAAGTTATTGTCTAAATATGATGAGGTTTGTTGCTATTTGATAATGTATGAATGATTAAATACAAAATTATGTTGTTCTCAATAGATGTACGTATTCCATGACATGATTCATCACGAGATTGAGGTCTACGTAGATGACATGATAGCAAAGTCACAGATAGAAGAAGAACATCTGGTCAACTTAGCCAAGTTATTTGACAGGATTCAGAAGTTCAGATTGAGGTTGAATCCGAACAAATGCACATTCGGGGTGCGTTCCGGAAAGCTGTCGGGCTTTATCGTCAGCGAGAGGGGGATTGAGGTCGACCCCGCGAAAGTAAAAGCAATTCAGGAGATGCCTGAGCCGAAAACTGAGAAAGAGGTACGTAGCTTCTTAGGGGGGCTGAACTACATTGCACGGTTCATATCTCTCCTAACAGACACCTGTGAGCCAATCTTCAAACTTCTGAGGAAGAATCAAGCCATCTTATGGAATGATGACTGCCAACAAGCTTTCGATCGAATCAAGGAGTAATTGCATGAACCTCCGATACTCATGCCTCCGGTACCAGGTGTTGCACCCCAAATTTGCCCTCACCTAGACAAGATATTATGTAATAAGGTGTCCCAAAGAGGTTCACAAGGTATCTCAAGAGGTTCACAAGGTTCACAATTAGTCAGAATGTTTGACAATTCCTTCAGACAAAGCATTCTCCTAAGCAATGCATCCTAAACTAGGGTTTTGAGTTTTATCAGGCTAAATGGATTTCAAAGGCCTCAAGTGAGCTTCATAACATCTTAAATGTCTTCAAGAATCCCTATGTAAAGTTTCAAGGCTTTCCCAAAAGGTTTGCTTAGTCAAATGATAAGATAGGCTAAAATCTGTCAAAGCAGTCAAAAAGTGAAACTAAGGTCAACTGTGGTCAAACCAAAGTCAAACTTCATGATTTTTCGTTTGAACATTTGAACCTTTTCCCAACAGACATAACCAATTTCTGAACTGGTGTGTCTTTTCGTTTGAATTATTGAACTCCTATATAAGGAGTCGTTTGGCCTCTATTTACGCACACTTAACAAAACTAAAACCTTCTACATTCTGAATAATTTCTTTTGCCAGAAACTATTCGTTCTTCAAGAATTATCCCCACAAAGATTTCGTGAACCCAGGAAAGAATAGGGTCGAAATACTTTGTTCGGAAAGTGTACGAACACGATTCTTCGAAGATATCCTAGATTATCAAACCCACTATCTAACAGCTGCCTTATCTCGTCAACCCCATGATCAAAGGTACAATTTTCACCATTTCTACAGCTGCCAAACCCGAACTTAGCACAAATGCGGGTCTTGAAGAAAATGTTGTCGGCTTGTCTATTTGGAGGAGGGTGATTCATCCTTGGAGGAGGAGGGCCCATTAGTGCATCAAAATGGCTGTTGTCAGACATTCTTGGCCTTTTGAATGAATGGGAATGAAAGATTGCTGAACGTGGTGGTTCAAATCGTTCATTGTTCATTGGAAATTGAGGCCTGGCTTCAATGGCATCGATGTTGGATGAGGGGAATTGCGGTGACATTCTAGAGGTTGGAATGTTGTATGGATAACTCATGGCTACTTACTGAGGAAAGAAGAAAAAAAATCAAATTGAGTGAAATTTAGAGTCTTTCTGATTTGATTATCGTTGATGAATGAGATCAACGTTAAGAGAAGTTTTAGAACTGAATTCAAAATTTGTACGAAGAAAGAAATAGTGACATGCACTGTTGATGAAATAATGAAACGATCAAATGAGAAGAAGAATAGTGGGGGAATGAAAAGCAAGAAGTTAAGATGACCTAGATGATGAGAATATCGTGGGAGAAAACATAATGGCCGGATGATCAAGGTTTTTTTTTGTTGAGGTTTGACTGGTGTTTGATTGAATAGAATGAAAAATATATATAGTGAGCTGTTTAAGGATTTAGGGTTTTTTGTGGCTGTAATATAGTGAAAACCCTAGTAGCTTGATGGACTTAGGACTAATGATAAATTGATTAATTAAGTTTTTAATTATATAATTAGTTTATTGGTTTATATCCAAATATAGCATACTGATTTATCGTAACATAAGATAACTAACTTAATAAAGTTTTTAATTATATAATTAGTTTTGCATTGCTTTGAAATGGATGGCCACCATCCATGAGAGTTCGGACACGAAACGCAATTAGACGTTGGTGTTGGTATCCAGTTGAGGTACCTTAACGGAAACATCGATTGGCCGGTAAACAGCGTCGTTCTCTGCACGCGAACCCAAGTGGCAAGTACACAAACGACTCAACCGTGGAAGAGGCTAAATGAAGTCCATTTATGAAAACAGGAAGTACATTGAAATCCGGGGAAGGAGAAGAGTGAAGGTTTTGGAGAATTTTGGCGTTAAGGGAATCGAGTGGAGGTTGAAAATGGGTCACCGGTTGGAGGGTTGCCTGTGAAGGCATGAAAGTGGAAGTCTATAGACATAGTGGGTTTTGGTGTGAGAAATTGTTTTGGAAAAAGGACGGTAGAGGAAGAAAAAGTTCAACGTCATGATACAGTTAGTGGTGGGTTGGTCACTGGTTTTTGAACACTCAAAATGGTAATGACAAACAAACCCAATAGAAAACTGCAAATCTAATTAAACCAAATTAAAACCGTAATAAACCTCACTTGGTTAATATGTATTTGAGTAATTTTTTTAACAAAATCGTACGGTTCGGTTTGCGGTTTGTATTTTGCAAACCGAACTAAACCAAACCAAACCACATCATGTTCCAACCCAAAACTCAAACCTATTATGCCTTAACCATACAAATATTCTCTTACTAACACTTAGGGTTTTAGTTTCAACCTTCTCAAATCTCTTCGAGTAGTATCACACATTCTTCTCATCATATTTACTATGTACATCTCACCTTTTCTACTCTAATCTCTCTTATCTTATGTTCTTTTTTTTCATCTTCATCTTCTCCTTTTTTATATTATTGTTTTCTCTTCCAATTAAATTTTTATCGCACATTTCTTCTATAATATCACATATCTTATGACCTTTGTTTTTCATCTTCTCTAATCTTTTATTTCCTCTGTTTTTTCTTTTTATTGTAATATTTTTTATATTATTTTATACTACTATTTTATGTTTTTTATTCCACTTTTGTCTAATCGTATTTTTGTATATTGAATAAGAAGTTATTGTCTAAATATGATGAGTTTTGTTGCTATTTGATAATGTATGAATGATTAAATACAAAATTTTGTTGTTCTCAATAGATGTATGTATTCCATGACATAATTTATCACGAGATTAAGGTCTACGTCGATGACATGATAGCAAAGTCACAGATAGAAGAAGAACATTTGGTCAACTTAGCCAAGTTATTTGACAGGATTCAGAAGTTCAGATTGAGGTTGAATCCGAACAAATCCACATTCGGGGTGCGTTCTGGAAAGCTGTCGGGCTTTATCGTCAGCGAGAGGGGGATTGAGGTCAACCCCGCGAAAGTAAAAGAAATTCAGGAGATGCCTGAGCCGAAAACTGAGAAAGAGGTACGTAGCTTCTTAGGGGGGCTGAACTACATTGCACGGTTCATATCTCACCTAACAGACACCTGTGAGCCAATCTTCAAACTTCTGAGGAAGGATCAAGCCATCTTATGGAATGATGACTGCCAACAAGCTTTCGATCGAATCAAGGAGTAATTGCATGAACCTCCGATACTCATGCCTCCGGTACCACGTGTTGCACCCCAAATTTGCCCTCACCTAGACAAGATATTGTGTAATAAGGTGTCCCAAGAGGTTCACAAGGTATCTCAAGAGGTTCACAAGGTTCACAATTAGTCAGAATGTTTGACAATTCCTTTAGACAAAGCATTCTCCTAAGCAATGCATCCTAAACTAGGGTTTTGAGTTTTATCAGGCTAAATGGATTTCAAAGGCCTCAAGTGAGCTTCATAACATCTTAAATGTCTTCAAGAATCCCTATGTCAAGTTTCAAGGCTTTCCCAAAAGGTTTGCTTAGTCAAATGATATGATAGGCTAAAATCAGTCAAAGCAGTCAAAAAGTCAAACTAAGGTATACTATGGTCAAACCAAAGTCAAACTTCATGATTTTTCGTTTGAACATTTGAACCTTTTCCCAACACACATAACCAATTTCTGAACTGGTGTGTCTTTTCGTTTGAATTATTGAACTCCTATATAAGGAGTCGTTTGGCCTCTATTTACGCACACTTAACAAAACTAAAACCTTCTACATTCTGAATAATTTCTTTTGCCAGAAACTATTTGTTCTTCAAGAATTATCCCCACAAAGATTTCGTGAACCCAGGAAAGAATAGGGTCGAAATACTTTGTTCGGAAAGTGTACGAACACGATTCTTCGAAGATATCCTAGATTATCAAACCCACTATCTAACAGCTGCCTTATCTCGTCAACCCCATGATCAAAGGTACAATTTTCACCATTTCTACAGTTGCCAAACCCGAACTTAGCACAAATGCGGGTCTTGAAGAAAATGTTGTCGGCTTGTCTATTTGGAGGAGGGTGATTCATCCTTGGAGGAGGAGGGCCCATTAGTGCATCAAAATGGCTGTTGTCAGACATTCTTGGCCTTTTGAATGAATGGGAATGAAAGATTGCTGAACGTGGTGGTTCAAATCGTTCATTGTTCATTGGAAATTGAGGCCTGGCTTCAATGGCATCGATGTTGGATGAGGGGAATTGCGGTGACATTCTAGAGGTTGGAATGTTGTATGGATAACTCATGGCTACTTACTGAGGAAAGAAGAAAAAAAAATCAAATTGAGTGAAATTTAGAGTCTTTCTGATTTGATTATCGTTGATAAATGAGATCAACGTTAAGAGAAGTTTTAGAACTGAATTCAAAATTTGTACGAAGAAAGAAATAGTGACATGCACTGTTGATGAAATAATGAAACGATCAAATGAGAAGAAGAATAGTGGGGGAATGAAAAGCAAGAAGTTAAGATGACCTAGATGATGAGAATATCATGGGAGAAAACATAATGGCCGGATGATCAAGGTTTTTTTTTGTTGAGGTTTGACTGGTGTTTGATTGAATAGAATGAAAAATATATATAGTGAGTTGTTTAAGGATTTAGGGTTTTTTGTTGCGGTAATATAGTGAAAACCCTAGTAGCTGGATGGACTTAGGACTAATGATAAATTGATTAATTAAGTTTTTAATTATATAATTAGTTTATTGGTTTATATCCAAATATAGCATACTGATTTATCGTAACATAAGATAACTAACTTAATAAAGTTTTTAATTATATAATTAGTTTTGCATTGCTTTGAAATGGATGGCCACCATCCATGAGAGTTCGGACACGAAATGCAATTAGACGTTGGTGTTGGTATCCAGTTGAGGTACCTTAACGGAAACATCGATTGGCCGGTAAACGGCGTCGTTCTCTGCACGCGAACCCAAGTGGCAAGTACACAAACGACTCAACCGTGGAAGAGGCTAAATGAAGTCCATTTATGAAAATAGGAAGTACATTGAAATCCGGGGAAGGAGAAGAGTGAAGGTTTTGGAGAATTCTGGCGTTAAGGGAATCGAGTGGAGGTTGAAAATGGGTCACCGGTTGGAGGGTTGCCTGTGAAGGCATGAAAGTGGAAGTCTATAGACATAGTGGGTTTTGGTGTGAGAAATTGTTTTGGAAAAAGGACGGTAGAGGAAGAAAAAGTTCAACGTCATGATACAGTTAGTGGTGGGTTGGTCACTGGTTTTTGAACATTCAAAATGGTAATGACAAACAAACCCAATAGAAAACTGCAAATCTAATTAAACCAAATTAAAACCGTAATAAACCGCACTTGGTTAATATGTATTTGAGTAATTTTTTTAACAAAATCGTACGGTTCGGTTTGCGGTTTGTATTTTGTAAACCGAACTAAACCAAACCAAACCACATCATGTTCCAACCCAAAACTCAAACCTATTATGCCTTAACCATACAAATATTCTCTTACTAACACTTAGGGTTTTAGTTTCAACCTTCTCAAATCTCTTCGAGTAGTATCACACATTCTTCTCATCATATTTACTATGTACATCTCACCTTTTCTACTCTAATCTCTCTTATCTTATGTTCTTTTTTTTCATCTTCATCTTCTCCTTTTTTATATTATTGTTTTCTCTTCCAATTAAATTTTTATCGCACATTTCTTCTATAATATCACATATCTTATGACCTTTGTTTTTCATCTTCTCTAATCTTTTATTTCCTCTGTTTTTTCTTTTTATTGTAATATTTTTTATATTATTTTATACTACTATTTTATGTTTTTTATTCCACTTTTGTCTAATCGTATTTTTGTATATTGAATAAGAAGTTATTGTCTAAATATGATGAGTTTTGTTGCTATTTGATAATGTATGAATGATTAAATACAAAATTTTGTTGTTCTCAATAGATGTATGTATTCCATGACATAATTTATCACGAGATTAAGGTCTACGTCGATGACATGATAGCAAAGTCACAGATAGAAGAAGAACATTTGGTCAACTTAGCCAAGTTATTTGACAGGATTCAGAAGTTCAGATTGAGGTTGAATCCGAACAAATGCACATTCGGGGTGCGTTCCGGAAAGCTGTCGGGCTTTATCGTCAGCGAGAGGGGGATTGAGGTCAACCCCGCGAAAGTAAAAGCAATTCAGGAGATGCCTGAGCCGAAAACTGAGAAAGAGGTACGTAGCTTATTAGGGGGGCTGAACTACATTGCACGGTTCATATCTCACCTAACAGACACCTGTGAGCCAATCTTCAAACTTCTGAGGAAGAATCAAGCCATCTTATGGAATGATGACTGCCAACAAGCTTTCGATCGAATCAAGGAGTAATTGCATGAACCTCCGATACTCATGCCTCCGGTACCAGGTGTTGCACCCCAAATTTGCCCTCACCTAGACAATATATTGTGTAATAAGGTGTCCCAAGAGGTTCACAAGGTATCTCAAGAGGTTCACAAGGTTCACAATTAGTCAGAATGTTTGACAATTCCTTCAGACAAAGCATTCTCCTAAGCAATGCATCCTAAACTAGGGTTTTGAGTTTTATCAGGCTAAATGGATTTCAAAGGCCTCAAGTGAGCTTCATAACATCTTAAATGTCTTCAAGAATCCCTATGTCAAGTTTCAAGGCTTTCCCAAAAGGTTTGCTTAGTCAAATGATCTTGTAGATGTCTTGAATTGGCAGAATTTTTGACCAACAAGAATTATTGAATTCAGTTCAGAATGTCCTATCAAATGTTGGGACATTATCAAACAGAGTATATGAACTTATTTCAGGATGTCTTACCAGATGTTGGGACATTGTGTAAATGACTTAAGTTCAGTTTTTCAGGATGTCCCAACAGATGTTGAGACATCTCAAACCTGCTACCAGAATTAATTATTGAATAACTAATCAGAGATATTTAAGGAGAGTTATCTGGAATTAATTAATGATGGATAAAAACAGAACAAGGCGCATTTGTAGGGAGTTTTATATTGAAGATTCAGATTAAAACAGAAGACCTAAATCACCTAGAATCTAGGAAGTAACAAACCCTAAATTCAAGGTGGAAGCTGCATGCGCATTAGGGCTGGATCATCCTACAGAAAGCCCAAATTACAGATACCTATTTAAGCAACAGAAACTCATAGAATTGAGTACGAATTTCAGAAGACCAAATAGGGTGTCTAGTGTTTTAATAGCAGGTTGTTTTTATTGTACCACTTTATGAGCTTTTAAGCATAAGTGCATTTGTGACTTGATTGAAACTGTGAAGTAAGATCAAGCTGTTTTGTTTGAAGAATGTCTTCAATTTTATTAAACTTGTAAACTTGATCACTGTGTGATTGAGGGGGAGTGAGTAGGGTACTCTTATCTAAGTTGTGACTTAGGTAGAAATTGCATTGGGTAGTTATTAAGTGATAGATTAAACAGGGTGGTTTACGTCTAGAATTAATATTACTTATAGTGGATTTCCTCCTGGCTTGGTAGCCTCCAGATGTAAGTGTGGTTATACACTGAACTGGGTTAACAAACTTCTGTGTTTTTTACTTTTCTTGCTATTTAAGTTTTGTTTAAATTTGTCAAGTGTTGGGACATCTCTTAGGACATCTCATACCTGATCACAGAATTTCAATTGGCATCAGAGCAGGCACCCTGCCTGTTTATACTGGGTGAGATCTAGGGAATACAAATTCTGTAACATGGACAGAGATATAGGGTCAGTAAATAGACCACCTATTCTGGATGGATCTAATTATGACTACTGGAAGCAAAGAATGATTGCATTCTTAAGATCACTTGACAACAGGGCATGGAGAGCAGTCAACATTGGATGGGATTATCCTGTCCAAGATACCAAAGATGGATCAAAAGTGCTGAAACCTGAAGAAGAATGGAGTAAGGAAGAAGAAGATTCAGCACTAGGCAACTCAAAGGCCTTAAATGCTTTATTCAATGGCATTGATAGGAACATCTTCAGACTTGTACATCATTGTGAGCTAGCCAAAGATGTGTGGGATACTCTCAAAACAACTCATGAAGGAACATCAAAAGTAAAGATGTCAAGACTTCAACTTCTCACCACAAAATTTGAAAACTTGAGAATGAAGGAAGATGAGACAGTTCATGAATTCTACATGAACATTTTAGAAGTAGCTAATACTTCTGGAGCTTTGGGAGAAAAAATGACTGATGAAAAGCTTGTAAGAAAAATCCTCAGATCTTTGCCAAAAAGATTTGACATGAAAGTCACAGCAATAGAAGAAGCTCAAGACATATGCTCTATGAAAGTTGAAGAACTCATTGGTTCCCTTCAAACTTTTGAGATGGGAATGAATGACACAAATGTTAAAAAGAACAAAAGCATAGCCTTGGTGTCAAATACTGATGAAGAAGAAGATGATGAATCAGAAAATAATAAAAGCTTATCAGACAACCTTGCTATGCTTGGAAGACAATTCAAATAGATTCTCAGAGGAATGGAAGGCAAATCCAAACCCAGTGGAAGAAACACAAACTCTTCTGAGAACAGGAGACCTTATGATGCTAACAGAAGGTCAAATTATGCTGAAAAGACCAGTCAAAAAAAAGGAGTCAAATGCCATGGATGTGAAGGATATGGACACATCAGGAATGAATGTCCTACCTACTTAAAAAGGCAAAAGAAAGGACTCTCTGTGACCTGGTCTGATGAAGACTCAGGAGGTGATTCAGAAGAGGAATCAGCTAAGCATATCACTGCTTTAGCTGGATTATGTGACTCTGAAAGTGAATCCAGTGATGGAGAACTTACTTATGAAGAACTTGAGCAAGCATTCAAAGATCTATACAAAAGAAGCTCTGAAATATGCAGTGAGGTTATAAAGCTAAAGAAGCAGAATGAGGCATTAGAAGATGACAAAGCAAATGATCAGGAGATCATTGACACCTTAAAAAGTGAAGTAAGCCTTCTCAACTCCAAGTTGGAACATATGTCCAAATCTGTTAGAATGTTGAACAGCAGCTCAAATACACTGGATGTGATTCTCAACAACAATAAGCACTCAGGGGATAAAAGTGGACTGGGATTTAACAGAGTAAATAAAGATGAAGCTAGCTCTAGCAAAACAACTTCAAAATCCATACAGTCTAACAAGATGTCCCAACAAATGCTTCAACATCAGGAAAAGAACACAAAGTCAAACATAATGTTCCAACAGATGTCTCAACATTCTGAAAAGAACAAAATGAAGAAGAAGTATCAAAGATGGAGATGCCATCACTGTGGAAGATTTGGACATATCAAACCTCATTGTTATAAGTTGCATGGATATCCAAATCAGATGTATCAGCAACCTTCCAAGAAGAAAATAGAAGTTACCAAGAAAGTTCTGCATAAACATCAAAGAAATCAGCAACCTCCTAAGCAGAAGACATAAAACATCAAGAAGGTATGGAAACCAAAAGCTAGCACTGAAGCTGATCAAAGCTACAAGAACAAGATCAACAATCAAGCTTGGAGATCAGCTGATAAACAACACACAGGGCAGAGGCATCAAAAGAAATCTCAACTCATCTGGTCAAAGAAAAGTACTGCATTCATAGCACATACATCACTAAGAGTATCAGCTAAAGAAGACTGGTACTTTGACAGTGGATGTTCAAGACACATGACTGGATTGAAGAATCTGCTAGTAAACTTAAAATCACATTCATCCAGGTATGTGACCTTTGGAGATGGAGCTAAAGGAGAAATCAAGGGAGTTGGAACCTTGGATTGTCAAGATGTTCCAAGACTAGATGATGTGCTGCTAGTTAAAGGTTTAACTGCTAACCTGATCAGTATAAGTCAATTATGTGATCAAGGGTACAGTGTAAACTTTACCAAAACTGAATGCATAGTGACTAACAAAGAACAAGAGGTTGTCATGAAAGGAGCCAGATCTAAAGACAACTGTTACATGTGGGAATCCCAAAATTTCAGTCTTACTTCAACTTGCTCTTTAGCTAAAGAAGAAGAAGTGAAACTATGGCACCAAAGACTAGGTCATCTTCATTTAAGAGGCATAAAGAAGATAATATCCATGGATGTTGTAAGAGGTATTCCTAAACTGAAGATTGATGATGGAAAAATATGTGGTGAATGTCAAATAGGCAAGCAAACCAAGATGTCCCATCCAAAGCTCCAACATCTGACAACTTTCAAAGTTTTGGAACTTTTGCATATGGATCTGATGGGACCTATGCAGGTTGAAAGTCTTGGTGGTAAGAGGTATGCCTATGTTGTGGTTGATGACTTTTCAAGATATACATGGATAAATTTCATCAAAGAAAAGTCTGATGTATTTGATGTATTCAAAGAGTTATGTCAAAGATTGCAAAGGGAAAAATCCAGCTGTGTGATCAGAATAAGAAGTGATCATGGAAATGAATTTGAGAACCAAAAGTTCTTAGATTTTTGCTCTTCAGAAGGAATCAATCATGAATATTCTTCACCAATCACTCCTCAACAGAATGGGATTGTTGAAAGGAAGAACAGAACTATTCAAGAATCAGCAAGAGCTATGATCCATGCTAAAAAGTTACCTCTGTACTTCTGGGCTGAAGCTATGAACACTGCCTGTTACATTCATAACAGAGTTACTTTAAGGAAAGGAACTTTGTCCACAATATATGAAGTCTGGAAGGGCAGAAAACCCACAGTTAAGTACTTCCATGTATTTGGAAGTAACTGTTATATTCTAGCAGATAGGGAGCAAAGAAGAAAAATGGATCCTAAAAGTGATGAAGGGATTTTCCTTGGATACTCTATCAACAGCAGAGCATATAGAGTATTTAATTCTAGAACCAAAGTCATCATGGAATCCATAAATGTGATAATTGATGATGCTCCTACAGATGTCCCAGAAGATGTTGGAACATCTGCTGATATCAAGATTGAAGCTGAAGAAAAGAATGATCATTATAACTTCACTCAAACTGATACAAGAACAGAAGAATCCAGCAAACCTCCCTCCATCAGAATACAGAAAGATCATCCCAAAGATTTAATAATTGGTGATCCCAACAGAGGTGTGAGCACTAGATCAAGAGAAGTAATTTCAGGTTCTTATTTTGTTTCTAAAATAGAACCTAAGAACATTAAGGAAGCTCTTACTGATGATTACTGGATTAGTGCTATGCAAGAGGAATTAGGTCAATTCACAAGGAATGAAGTATGGAATCTTGTTCCTAGACCTGATGACATAAATGTGATTGGAACAAAATGGGTGTATAAGAACAAGTCAAATGAACAAGGAGTTGTTACAAAGAACAAAGCTAGACTTGTAGCTCAAGGATACACTCAAATTGAAGGAGTAGACTTTGATGAAACCTTTGCACCAGTAGCAAGGCTTGAATCAATCAGACTACTTTTGGGAATTGCTTGTATCCTAAAGTTCAAGCTATTTAAAATGGATGTGAAAAGTGCCTTTTTAAATGGTTATCTGAATGAAGAGGTATATGTAGAACAGCCTAAAGGATTTGTTGATCCAAGCTGTCCAAATCATGTGTACAAACTGAAGAAAGCACTTTATGGTCTGAAGCAAGCTCCAAGGGCATGGTATGAAAGACTGACCACATTTCTTATCAAGCAAGGGTATAGAAAAGGTGGAATTGACAAAACCTTGTTTGTTAAAGATGAAGAAGGAAATATCATAATTGCTCAAATATATGTTGATGATATTGTCTTTGGTGGGATGTCTGATAAGATGGTCAAACATTTTGTCAAGCAGATGGAATCTGAATTTGAAATGAGCCTAGTAGGTGAGTTAACCTACTTTCTTGGTCTGCAAATAAAGCAAATGGAAGACTCAATGTTCGTCTCTCAAAGCAAGTATACCAAGAACATAGTCAAGAAATTTGGAATGGAAAATGCTACTCATAAGAGAACTCCTGCCCCCACACATTTGAAGCTGACTAAAGATGAAAAGGGTGAGAATGTAGATCAAAGCTTATACAGAAGCATGATTGGAAGCTTGTTATACTTGACTGCTAGCAGACCTGACATAGCTTTTGCAGTAGGTGTATGTGCAAGATATCAAGCTGATCCAAAAGTCAGTCATCTAAATCAAGTCAAGAGAATTCTTAAATATGTTAATGGTACTTGTGACTATGGCATAATGTACTTTCATGGATGTAAACCAATTCTTACTGGCTTCTGTGATGCTGATTGGGCTGGAAGTGCTGATGACAGAAAAAGCACCTCGGGAGGATGCTTCTTTCTAGGAAACAATTTGATTTCTTGGTTCAGTAAGAAACAAAATTGTGTATCCTTATCTACAGCTGAAGCTGAATATATAGCAGCTGGAAGCAGTTGTTCTCAGTTGGTTTGGATGAAGCAAATGCTCACTGAGTACAATGTCCCACAGGATGTCATGACATTGTACTGTGACAACTTAAGTGCAATCAACATATCAAAGAATCCTATCCAACATAGCAGGACCAAGCATATTGATATCAGACATCATTTCATCAGAGATCTTGTAGAAGAAAAGGTGATTTCATTGGAACATGTAGCTACAAATCTGCAGTTAGCTGATATCTTTACCAAAGCATTGGATGCTACACAATTTGAGAACTTAAGGGGCAAACTTGGAATCTGTTTATGTGATATTTAGCAGTTAATGAGATGTGCCAACATGTCATATGACATTGTATGGCATAAGTTCCAGATGGCAAAACCAGTCTGGACAAGATCCTTGGGAATTCCATCTCTAATCATTTGCACTGTAACGACTACTTATTCAGTAACTGTTTATAATCAGCTATCAAGATTCTCATCATACTATCACAAGCGAATCACATTAACTAGCTATTCTTCAGAAATCAAAAACCCTAAAGCTTTTCATCCATCTTCCTCAACAATATCTCAAAACCCTAACACAACTGAAGAAGTTCTCAACAAAGAAGACGTAGTTCATGCCACTCCCATCTCTGTGGTACCAATGAAATCAACTCCATTGGACGAACTCAGAGGAAGTGCTTCTCACACTAAAAAGCCAAGAACTCCAAAGAGAGCTAAAGATCAAGTCTGCAGCAAAGCCAAAGGAGGCATTCCTTCTCCTGCTAACATGCCCCCAAAATCTTCAAAATATGTAGATGATTCCATCAAGGAGATTGTCAACCAAATCCTTTTTGAACAGAGAGTGGTGAGTGGGATCTCTGTTCCTCTGAACACCATGCCTGCACCTCAAGAAGAACAAGCTCAAGATGCAGAGGACACTCCTGCAGAACAAGATGTCCCAATAGATGTTGGAACATCTGAAGATGAGAAAAAGAACTCATCTGATGCTGATTTGGAACAAACTGAGGACCAGCATAAGGCCTCAAATGAAAATGATGAAGAAGTCTCTGAGGATCAGACCAAAGCCTCAAATGAAGATCAAATCCCTGCTGATCAACCAGCTGAAGAGGAGACTGCTCAATCTCCTCCAGTGGTCAACCTGGAGCAGGACTCTGATACAGAGATCATAGCCTCTGTTAGACCTAGCATAGCCAAAAGGCTCAGGTCCAGGAAAGGAAAGATGCAAGTTGAAGCTGAAATTCCTGAGAAGAAGAAAGCTTCCCCAAAGAAAGGCAAAGCTAAAGCTACTTTTGGGCCAACAAAACAATGGAGTAAAGTTCAAACTCAGAAAAGAAAAGCTGTCACCCCATCAGACTCAGATGTTGAATCAGATGTCCCAACATCTCCTCCCAAAAAGAAACCAGCACCATATAGGGCTTCATCTGCTGTTCCAGAAGCCCCCTTGGACAACATATCATTCCATCATGTCTCTAGTGTCAACAGATGGAAGTTTGTGTACCAAAGAAGGGTTGCCCTAGAAAGAGAACTGAGCAGCAATGCACTTGAGTGCACTGAACTGATTGACCTCATCTCTGCTGCAGGACTATTCAAAACAGTCTCAGATCTCTCTCCCTGCTATGAACTTCTTGTCAAAGAGTTCATTGTTAATCTTCAGGAGGATTGTTCAAATGGTAAGTCCTCTGAGTTTAGAAAAGTTTTTGTTAGAGGTAAATGTGTAGAGTTTTCTCCTCAAATCATCAATCAGTACCTAGGAAGAGAAACAGATGGACCCAATGAGCTAGGTAAGACAGATAACCAAGTTTGCAAGGTTATCACTGCAAACCAGGTCAAAGCATGGCCTGTGAAGGGAAAGCTCTCAGTGAGCATGCTTACAAGAAAATATGCCATGCTGAACAGGATTGGTACAGCTAACTGGGTGCCTACCAATCACACTTCTTCAATCTCCACTGGTCTGGCCAGGTTTATCTATGCTGTGGGAACTCAAACCAAGATGGACTATGGAGCTTACATTTTTGATCAGACCTTGAAGCATGCCAGCTCTTCTGCAACAAAGCTGCCAATAGCTTTTCCATCATTGCTGTGTGGTATAGTGCTCAATCAATACTCTGGAATTCTCACTGACAAGGATACAGCCTGCAAAAGAGAAAGCCCCCTGGCTTTTCACTACAAGTTATTCCTCAGTCATCATGCTGCAGATGTTGAAGCACCTTCTGGGACATCTGCAGGTCCTTCAACTGCTAAGACTCCAATCTCCAAGAAGGCTCTAATTGCTGAGCTTAAAAGCACATGCAAAGAACTTGAAGCAAGGAAGCTGAAGCTTGAAGAAATCATCCAAAGGCTGGAGAATGAAGAAGATCAGAAAGCTGCCTCTAATGAAGAAAGTGAAGCTGATGAAGAAACAGAAGTTGAGGAAGAAACTGAGAGTGATGAATCTGAGTGATCAGTGTATGTGAGGCAAATGTAATGACAACAATGTATTCCTGGAATAGTGTCTTTGGCCCTAAATTTTGTGTCTACCAAGGGGGAGAACAACAACAAATTGTATTGCTGTTTAATTATGAATGAAAAAATCTGTTTGTTTGCTTCTGAACTGAATAAGTTTTTTTCTGTTGCAACAAGACTGGATACATATATGTTTGAGGGGGAGTAATCTCAAATAAGAATCAACAGAAAAGTAATGCTATACTCTGATAAAAAGAACTTCTGCTGCACTCTGAAAACCAGAAAAGATGTTAGCCAAAAATTAGCCAAAGGGGGAGTTTGTAGATGTCTTGAATTGGCAGAATTTTTGACCAACAAGAATTATTGAATTCAGTTCAGAATGTCCTATCAAATGTTGGGACATTATCAAACAGAGTATATGAACTTATTTCAGGATGTCTTACCAGATGTTGGGACATTGTGTAAATGACTTAAGTTCAGTTTTTCAGGATGTCCCAACAGATGTTGAGACATCTCAAACCTGCTACCAGAATTAATTATTGAATAACTAATCAGAGATATTTAAGGAGAGTTATCTGGAATTAATTAATGATGGATAAAAACAGAACAAGGCGCATCTGTAGGGAGTTTTATATTGAAGATTCAGATTAAAACAGAAGACCTAAATCACCTAGAATCTAGGAAGTAACAAACCCTAAATTCAAGGTGGAAGCTGCATGCGCATTAGGGTTGGATCATCCTACAGAAAGCCCAAATTACAGATACCTATTTAAGCAACAGAAACTCATAGAATTGAGTACGAATTTCAGAAGACCAAATAGGGTGTCTAGTGTTTTAATAGCAGGTTGTTTTTATTGTACCACTTTATGAGCTTTTAAGCATAAGTGCATTTGTGACTTGATTGAAACTGTGAAGTAAGATCAAGCTGTTTTGTTTGAAGAATGTCTTCAATTTTATTAAACTTGTAAACTTGATCACTGTGTGATTGAGGGGGAGTGAGTAGGGTACTCTTATCTAAGTTGTGACTTAGGTAGAAATTGCATTGGGTAGTTATTAAGTGATAGATTAAACAGGGTGGTTTAAGTCTAGAATTAATATTACTTATAGTGGATTTCCTCCTGGCTTGGTAGCCTCCAGATGTAAGTGTGGTTATACACTGAACTGGGTTAACAAACTTCTGTGTTGTTTACTTTTCTTGCTATTTAAGTTTTGTTTAAATTTGTCAAGTGTTGGGACATCTATTAGGACATCTCATACCTGATCACAGAATTTCAGATCTGATAGGCTAAAATCAGTCAAAGCAGTCAAAAAGTCAAACTAAGGTCAACTGTGGTCAAACCAAAGTCAAACTTCATGATTTTTCGTTTGAACATTTGAACCTTTTCCCAACACACATAACCAATTTCTGAACTGGTGTGTCTTTTCGTTTGAATTATTGAACTCCTATATAAGGAGTCGTTTGGCCTCTATTTACGCACACTTAACAAAACTAAAACCTTCTACATTCTGAATAATTTCTTTTGCCAGAAACTATTCGTTCTTCAAGAATTATCCCCACAAAGATTTCGTGAACCCAGGAAAGAATAGGGTCGAAATACTTTGTTCGGAAAGTGTACGAACACGATTCTTCGAAGATATCCTAGATTATCAAACCCACTATCTAACAGCTGCCTTATCTCGTCAACCCCATGATCAAAGGTACAATTTTCACCATTTCTACAGCTGCCAAACCCGAACTTAGCACAAATGCGGGTCTTGAAGAAAATGTTGTCGGCTTGTCTATTTGGAGGAGGGTGATTCATCCTTGGAGGAGGAGGGCCCATTAGTGCATCAAAATGGCTGTTGTCAGACATTCTTGGCCTTTTGAATGAATGGGAATGAAAGATTGCTGAACGTGGTGGTTCAAATCGTTCATTGTTCATTGGAAATTGAGGCCTGACTTCAATGGCATCGATGTTGGATGAGGGGAATTGCGGTGACATTCTAGAGGTTGGAATGTTGTACGGATAACTCATGGCTACTTACTGAGGAAAGAAGAAAAAAAAATCAAATTGAGTGAAATTTAGAGTCTTTCTGATTTGATTATCGTTGATGAATGAGATCAACGTTAAGAGAAATTTTAGAACTGAATTCAAAATTTGTACGATGAAAGAAATAGTGACATGCACTGTTGATGAAATAATGAAACGATCAAGTGAGAAGAAGAATAGTTGGGGAATGAAAAGCAAGAAGTTAAGATGACCTAGATGATGAGAATATTGTGGGAGAAAACATAATGGCCGGATGATCAAGGTTTTTTTTTGTTGAGGTTTGACTGGTGTTTGATTGAATATAATGAAAAATATATATAGTGAGCTGTTTAAGGATTTAGGGTTTTTTGTTGCGGTAATATAGTGAAAACCCTAGTAGCTGGATGGACTTAGGACTAATGATAAATTGATTAATTAAGTTTTTAATTATATAATTAGTTTATTGGTTTATATCCAAATATAGCATACTGATTTATCGTAACATAAGATAACTAACTTAATAAAGTTTTTAATTATATAATTAGTTTTGCATTGCTTTGAAATGGATGGCCACCATCCATGAGAGTTCGGACACGAAACGCAATTAGATGTTGGTGTTGGTATCCAGTTGAGGTACCTTAACGGAAACATCGATTGGCCGGTAAACGGCGTCGTTCTCTGCACGCGAACCCAAGTGGCAAGTACACAAACGACTCAACCGTGGAAGAGGCTAAATGAAGTCCATTTATGAAAACAGGAAGTACATTGAAATCCGGGGAAGGAGAAGAGTGAAGGTTTTGGAGAATTCTGGCGTTAAGGGAATCAAGTGGAGGTTGAAAATGGGTCACCGGTTGGAGGGTTGCCTGTGAAGGCATGAAAGTGGAAGTCTATAGACATAGTGGGTTTTGGTGTGAGAAATTGTTTTGGAAAAAGGACGGTAGAGGAAGAAAAAGTTCAACGTCATGATACAGTTAGTGGTGGGTTGGTCACTGGTTTTTGAACACTCAAAATGGTAATGACAAACAAACCCAATAGAAAACTGCAAATCTAATTAAACCAAATTAAAATCGTAGTAAACCGCACTTGGTTTATATGTATTTGAGTAATTATTTTAACAAAATCGTACGGTTCGGTTTGCGGTTTGTATTTTGCAAACCGAACTAAACCAAACCAAACCACATCATGTTACAACCCAAAACTCAAACCTATTATGCCTTAACCATACAAATATTCTCTTACTAACACTTAGGGTTTTAGTTTCAACCTTCTCAAATCTCTTCGAGTAGTATCACACATTCTTCTCTTCATATTTACTATGTACATCTCACCTTTTCTACTCTAATCTCTCTTATCTTATGTTCTTTTTTTTCATCTTCATCTTCTCCTTTTTTATATTATTGTTTTCTCTTCCAATTAAATTTTTATCGCACATTTCTTCTATAATATCACATATCTTATGACCTTTGTTTTTCATCTTCTCTAATCTTTTATTTCCTCTGTTTTTTCTTTTTCTTTTAATATTTTTTATATTATTTTTTATATTATTTTATGTTTTTTATTCCACTTTTGTCTAATCGTATTTTTGTATATTGAATAAGAAGTTATTGTCTAAATATGATGAGTTTTGTTGCTATTTGATAATGTATGAATGATTAAATACAAAATTTTGTTGTTCTCAATAGATGTATGTATTCCATGACATAATTTATCACGAGATTGAGGTCTACGTCGATGACATGATAACAAAGTCACAGATAGAAGAAGAACATTTGGTCAACTTAGCCAAGTTATTTGACAGGATTCGGAAGTTCAGATTGAGGTTGAATCCGAACAAATGCACAATTCAGGAGATGCCTGAGCCGAAAACTGAGAAAGAGGTACGTAGCATCTTAGGGGGGCTGAACTACATTGCACAGTTCATATCTCACCTAACAGACACCTGTGAGCCAATCTTCAAACTTCTGAGGAAGAATCAAGCCATCTTATGGAATGATGACTGCCAACAAGTTTCGATCGAATCAAGGAGTAATTGCATGAACCTCCGATACTCATGCCTTCGGTACCAGGTGTTGCACCCCAAATTTGCCCTCACCTAGACAAGATATTGTGTAATAAGGTGTCCCAAGAGGTTCACAAGGTATCTCAAGAGGTTCACAAGGTTCACAATTAGTCAGAATGTTTGACAATTCCTTCAGAAAAAGCATTCTCCTAAGCAATGCATCCTAAACTAGGGTTTTGAGTTTTATCAGGCTAAATGGATTTCAAAGGCCTCAAGTGAGCTTCATAACATCTTAAATGTCTTCAAGAATCCCTATGTAAAGTTTCAAGGCTTTCCCAAAATGTTTGCTTAGTCAAATGATCAGATAGGCTAAAATCAGTCAAAGCAGTCAAAAAGTCAAACTAAGGTCAACTGTGGTCAAACCAAAGTCAAACTTCATGATTTTTCGTTTGAACATTTGAACCTTTTCCCAACACACATAACCAATTTCTGAACTGGTGTGTCTTTTCGTTTGAATTATTGAACTCCTATATAAGGAGTCGTTTGGCCTCTATTTACGCACACTTAACAAAACTAAAACCTTCTACATTCTGAATAATTTCTTTTGCCAGAAACTATTCGTTCTTCAAGAATTATCCCCACAAAGATTTCGTGAACCCAGGAAAGAATAGGGTCGAAATACTTTGTTCGGAAAGTGTACGAACACGATTCTTCGAAGATATCCTAGATTATCAAACCCACTATCTAACAGCTGCCTTATCTCGTCAACCCCATGATCAAAGGTACAATTTTCACCATTTCTACAGCTGCCAAACCCGAACTTAGCACAAATGCGGGTCTTGAAGAAAATGTTGTCGGCTTGTCTATTTGGAGGAGGGTGATTCATCCTTGGAGGAGGAGGGCCCATTAGTGCATCAAAATGGCTGTTGTTAGACATTCTTGGCCTTTTGAATGAATGGGAATGAAAGATTGCTGAACGTGGTGGTTCAAATCGTTCATTGTTCATTGGAAATTGAGGCCTGGCTTCAATGGCATCGATGTTGGATGAGGGGAATTGCGGTGACATTCTAGAGGTTAGAATGTTGTACGGATAACTCATGGCTACTTACTGAGGAAAGAAGAAAAAAAAATCAAATTGAGTGAAATTTAGAGTCTTTCTGATTTGATTATCGTTGATGAATGAGATCAACGTTAAGAGAAATTTTAGAACTGAATTCAAAATTTGTACGATGAAAGAAATAGTGACATGCACTGTTGATGAAATAATGAAACGATCAAATGAGAAGAAGAATAGTGGGGGAATGAAAAGCAAGAAGTTAAGATGACCTAGATGATGAGAATATTGTGGGAGAAACCATAATGGCCGGATGATCAAGGTTTTTTTTTGAGGTTTGACTGGTGTTTGATTTAATTGAATGAAAAATATATATAGTGAGCTGTTTAAGGATTTAGGGTTTTTTGTTGCGGTAATATAGTGAAAACCCTAGTAGCTGGATGGAATTAGGACTAATGATAAATTGATTAATTAAGTTTTTAATTATATAATTAGTTTATTGGTTTATATCCAAATATAGCATACTGATTTATCGTAACATAAGATAACTAACTTAATAAAGTTTTTAATTATATAATTAGTTTTGCATTGCTTTGAAATGGATGGCCACCATCCATGAGAGTTCGGACACGAAACGCAATTAGATGTTGGTGTTGGTATCCAGTTGAGGTACCTTAACGAAAACATCGATTGGCCGGTAAACGGCGTCGTTCTCTGCACGCGAACCCAAGTGGCAAGTACACAAACGACTCAACCGTGGAAGAGGCTAAATGAAGTCCATTTATGAAAACAGGAAGTACATTGAAATCCGGGGAAGGAGAAGAGTGAAGGTTTTGGAGAATTCTGGCGTTAAGGGAATCAAGTGGAGGTTGAAAATGGGTCACCGGTTGGAGGGTTGCCTGTGAAGGCATGAAAGTGGAAGTCTATAGACATAGTGGGTTTTGGTGTGAGAAATTGTTTTGGAAAAAGGACGGTAGAGGAAGAAAAAGTTCAACGTCATGATACAGTTAGTGGTGGGTTGGTCACTGGTTTTTGAACACTCAAAATGGTAATGACAAACAAACCCAATAGAAAACTGCAAATCTAATTAAACCAAATTAAAATCGTAGTAAACCGCACTTGGTTTATATGTATTTGAGTAATTATTTTAACAAAATCGTACGGTTCGGTTTGCGGTTTGTATTTTGCAAACCGAACTAAACCAAACCAAACCACATCATGTTACAACCCAAAACTCAAACCTATTATGCCTTAACCATACAAATATTCTCTTACTAACACTTAGGGTTTTAGTTTCAACCTTCTCAAATCTCTTCGAGTAGTATCACACATTCTTCTCATCATATTTACTATGTACATCTCACCTTTTCTACTCTAATCTCTCTTATCTTATGTTCTTTTTTTTCATCTTCATCTTCTCCTTTTTTATATTATTGTTTTCTCTTCCAATTAAATTTTTATCGCACATTTCTTCTATAATATCACATATCTTATGACCTTTGTTTTTCATCTTCTCTAATCTTTTATTTCCTCTGTTTTTTCTTTTTCTTTTAATATTTTTTATATTATTTTTTATATTATTTTATGTTTTTTATTCCACTTTTGTCTAATCGTATTTTTGTATATTGAATAGGAAGTTATTGTCTAAATATGATGAGTTTTGTTGCTATTTGATAATGTATGAATGATTAAATACAAAATTTTGTTGTTCTCAATAGATGTATGTATTCCATGACATAATTTATCACGAGATTGAGGTCTACGTCGATGACATGATAGCAAAGTCACAGATAGAAGAAGAACATTTGGTCAACTTAGCCAAGTTATTTGACAGGATTCGGAAGTTCAGATTGAGGTTGAATCCGAACAAATGCACAATTCAGGAGATGCCTGAGCCGAAAACTGAGAAAGAGGTACGTAGCTTCTTAGGGGGGCTGAACTACATTGCACAGTTCATATCTCACCTAACAGACACCTGTGAGCCAATCTTCAAACTTCTGAGGAAGAATCAAGCCATCTTATGGAATGATGACTGCCAACAAGTTTCGATCGAATCAAGGAGTAATTGCATGAACCTCCGATACTCATGCCTTCGGTACCAGGTGTTGCACCCCAAATTTGCCCTCACCTAGACAAGATATTGTGTAATAAGGTGTCCCAAGAGGTTCACAAGGTATCTCAAGAGGTTCACAAGGTTCACAATTAGTCAGAATGTTTGATAATTCCTTCAGACAAAGCATTCTCCTAAGCAATGCATCCTAAACTAGGGTTTTGAGTTTTATCAGGCTAAATGGATTTCAAAGGCCTCAAGTGAGCTTCATAACATCTTAAATGTCTTCAAGAATCCCTATGTAAAGTTTCAAGGCTTTCCCAAAATGTTTGCTTAGTCAAATGATCAGATAGGCTAAAATCAGTCAAAGCAGTCAAAAAGTCAAACTAAGGTCAACTGTGGTCAAACCAAAGTCAAACTTCATGATTTTTCGTTTGAACATTTGAACCTTTTCCCAACAGACATAACCAATTTCTGAACTGGTGTGTCTTTTCGTTTGAATTATTGAACTCCTATATAAGGAGTCGTTTGGCCTCTATTTACGCACACTTAACAAAACTAAAACCTTCTACATTCTGAATAATTTCTTTTGCCAGAAACTATTCGTTCTTCAAGAATTATCCCCACAAAGATTTCGTGAACCCAGGAAAGAATAGGGTCGAAATACTTTGTTCGGAAAGTGTACGAACACGATTCTTCGAAGATATCCTAGATTATCAAACCCACTATCTAACAGCTGCCTTATCTCGTCAACCCCATGATCAAAGGTACAATTTTCACCATTTCTACAGCTGCCAAACCCGAACTTAGCACAAATGCGGGTCTTGAAGAAAATGTTGTCGGCTTGTCTATTTGGAGGAGGGTGATTCATCCTTGGAGGAGGAGGGCCCATTAGTGCATCAAAATGGCTGTTGTTAGACATTCTTGGCCTTTTGAATGAATGGGAATGAAAGATTGCTGAACGTGGTGGTTCAAATCGTTCATTGTTCATTGGAAATTGAGGCCTGGCTTCAATGGCATCGATGTTGGATGAGGGGAATTGCGGTGACATTCTAGAGGTTAGAATGTTGTACGGATAACTCATGGCTACTTACTGAGGAAAGAAGAAAAAAAAATCAAATTGAGTGAAATTTAGAGTCTTTCTGATTTGATTATCGTTGATGAATGAGATCAACGTTAAGAGAAATTTTAGAACTGAATTCAAAATTTGTACGATGAAAGAAATAGTGACATGCACTGTTGATGAAATAATGAAACGATCAAATGAGAAGAAGAATAGTGGGGGAAAGAAAAGCAAGAAGTTAAGATGACCTAGATGATGAGAATATTGTGGGAGAAACCATAATGGCCGGATGATCAAGGTTTTTTTTTGAGGTTTGACTGGTGTTTGATTTAATTGAATGAAAAATATATATAGTGAGCTGTTTAAGGATTTAGGGTTTTTTGTTGCGGTAATATAGTGAAAACCCTAGTAGCTGGATGGACTTAGGACTAATGATAAATTGATTAATTAAGTTTTTAATTATATAATTAGTTTATTGGTTTATATCCAAATATAGCATACTGATTTATCGTAACATAAGTTAACTAACTTAATAAAGTTTTTAATTATATAATTAGTTTTGCATTGCTTTGAAATGGATGGCCACCATCCATGAGAGTTCGGACACGAAACGCAATTAGATGTTGGTGTTGGTATCCAGTTGAGGTACCTTAATGGAAACATCGATTGGCCGGTAAACGGCGTCGTTCTCTGCACGCGAACCCAAGTGTCAAGTACACAAACGACTCAACCGTGGAAGAGGCTAAATGAAGTCCATTTATGAAAACAGGAAGTACATTGAAATCCGGGGAAGGAGAAGAGTGAAGGTTTTGGAGAATTCTGGCGTTAAGGGAATCAAGTGGAGGTTGGAAATGGGTCACCGGTTGGAGGGTTGCCTGTGAAGGCATGAAAGTGGAAGTCTATAGACATAGTGGGTTTTGGTGTGAGAAATTGTTTTGGAAAAAGGACAGTAGAGGAAGAAAAAGTTCAACGTCATGATAAAGTTAGTGGTGGGTTGGTCACTGGTTTTTTAAAACTCAAAATGGTAATGACAAACAAACCCAATAGAAAACTGCAAATCAAACTAAACCAAATTAAAACCGTAAAAAACCGCACTTGGTTTAGATGTATTTGAGTAATTTTTTTAACAAAATCGTACGGTTCGGTTTGCGGTTTGTATTTTGCAAACCGAACTAAACCAAACCAAACCGCATCATGTTACAACCCAAAACTCAAACCTATTATGCCTTAACCATACAAATATTCTCTTACTCACACTTAGGGTTTTAGTTTCAACCTTCTCAAATCTCTTCGAGTAGTATCACACATTCTTCTCATCATATTTGCTATGTACATCTCACCTTTTCTACTCTAATCTCTCTTATCTTATGTTCTTTTTTTTCATCTTCATCTTCTCCTTTTTTATATTATTGTTTTCTCTTCCAATTAAATTTTTATCGCACATTTCTTCTATAATATCACATATCTTATGACCTTTGTTTTTCATCTTCTCTAATCTTTTATTTCCTCTGTTTTTTCTTTTTCTTTTAATATTTTTTATATTATTTTTTATATTATTTTATGTTTTTTATTCCACTTTTGTCTAATCGTATTTTTGTATATTGAATAGGAAGTTATTGTCTAAATATGATGAGTTTTGTTGCTATTTGATAATGTATGAATGATTAAATACAAAATTTTGTTGTTCTCAATAGATGTATGTATTCCATGACATAATTTATCACGAGATTGAGGTCTACGTCGATGACATGATAGCAAAGTCACAGATAGAAGAAGAACATTTGGTCAACTTAGCCAAGTTATTTGACAGGATTCGGAAGTTCAGATTGAGGTTGAATCCGAACAAATGCACAATTCAGGAGATGCCTGAGCCGAAAACTGAGAAAGAGGTACGTAGCTTCTTAGGGGGGCTGAACTACATTGCACAGTTCATATCTCACCTAACAGACACCTGTGAGCCAATCTTCAAACTTCTGAGGAAGAATCAAGCCATCTTATGGAATGATGACTGCCAACAAGTTTCGATCGAATCAAGGAGTAATTGCATGAACCTCCGATACTCATGCCTTCGGTACCAGGTGTTGCACCCCAAATTTGCCCTCACCTAGACAAGATATTGTGTAATAAGGTGTCCCAAGAGGTTCACAAGGTATCTCAAGAGGTTCACAAGGTTCACAATTAGTCAGAATGTTTGACAATTCCTTCAGACAAAGCATTCTCCTAAGCAATGCATCCTAAACTAGGGTTTTGAGTTTTATCAGGCTAAATGGATTTCAAAGGCCTCAAGTGAGCTTCATAACATCTTAAATGTCTTCAAGAATCCCTATGTAAAGTTTCAAGGCTTTCCCAAAATGTTTGCTTAGTCAAATGATCAGATAGGCTAAAATCAGTCAAAGCAGTCAAAAAGTCAAACTAAGGTCAACTGTGGTCAAACCAAAGTCAAACTTCATGATTTTTCGTTTGAACATTTGAACCTTTTCCCAACAGACATAACCAATTTCTGAACTGGTGTGTCTTTTCGTTTGAATTATTGAACTCCTATATAAGGAGTCGTTTGGCCTCTATTTACGCACACTTAACAAAACTAAAACCTTCTACATTCTGAATAATTTCTTTTGCCAGAAACTATTCGTTCTTCAAGAATTATCCCCACAAAGATTTCGTGAACCCAGGAAAGAATAGGGTCGAAATACTTTGTTCGGAAAGTGTACGAACACGATTCTTCGAAGATATCCTAGATTATCAAACCCACTATCTAACAGCTGCCTTATCTCGTCAACCCCATGATCAAAGGTACAATTTTCACCATTTCTACAGCTGCCAAACCCGAACTTAGCACAAATGCGGGTCTTGAAGAAAATGTTGTCGGCTTGTCTATTTGGAGGAGGGTGATTCATCCTTGGAGGAGGAGGGCCCATTAGTGCATCAAAATGGCTGTTGTTAGACATTCTTGGCCTTTTGAATGAATGGGAATGAAAGATTGCTGAACGTGGTGGTTCAAATCGTTCATTGTTCATTGGAAATTGAGGCCTGGCTTCAATGGCATCGATGTTGGATGAGGGGAATTGCGGTGACATTCTAGAGGTTAGAATGTTGTACGGATAACTCATGGCTACTTACTGAGGAAAGAAGAAAAAAAAATCAAATTGAGTGAAATTTAGAGTCTTTCTGATTTGATTATCGTTGATGAATGAGATCGACGTTAAGAGAAATTTTAGAACTGAATTCAAAATTTGTACGATGAAAGAAATAGTGACATGCACTGTTGATGAAATAATGAAACGATCAAATGAGAAGAAGAATAGTGGGGGAATGAAAAGCAAGAAGTTAAGATGACCTAGATGATGAGAATATTGTGGGAGAAACCATAATGGCCGGATGATCAAGGTTTTTTTTTGAGGTTTGACTGGTGTTTGATTTAATTGAATGAAAAATATATATAGTGAGCTGTTTAAGGATTTAGGGTTTTTTGTTGCGGTAATATAGTGAAAACCCTAGTAGCTGGATGGACTTAGGACTAATGATAAATTGATTAATTAAGTTTTTAATTATATAATTAGTTTATTGGTTTATATCCAAATATAGCATACTGATTTATCGTAACATAAGATAACTAACTTAATAAAGTTTTTAATTATATAATTAGTTTTGCATTGCTTTGAAATGGATGGCCACCATCCATGAGAGTTCGGACACGAAACGCAATTAGATGTTGGTGTTGGTATCCAGTTGAGGTACCTTAACGGAAACATCGATTGGCCGGTAAACGGCGTCGTTCTCTGCACGCGAACCCAAGTGTCAAGTACACAAACAACTCAACCGTGGAAGAGGCTAAATGAAGTCCATTTATGAAAACAGGAAGTACATTGAAATCCGGGGAAGGAGAAGAGTGAAGGTTTTGGAGAATTCTGGCGTTAAGGGAATCAAGTGGAGGTTGGAAATGGGTCACCGGTTGGAGGGTTGCCTGTGAAGGCATGAAAGTGGAAGTCTATAGACATAGTGGGTTTTGGTGTGAGAAATTGTTTTGGAAAAAGGACAGTAGAGGAAGAAAAAGTTCAACGTCATGATAAAGTTAGTGGTGGGTTGGTCACTGGTTTTTTAACACTCAAAATGGTAATGACAAACAAACCCAATAGAAAACTGCAAATCAAACTAAACCAAATTAAAACCGTAAAAAACCGCACTTGGTTTAGATGTATTTGAGTAATTTTTTTAACAAAATCGTACGGTTCGGTTTGCGGTTTGTATTTTGCAAACCGAACTAAACCAAACCAAACCGCATCATGTTACAACCCAAAACTCAAACCTATTATGCCTTAACCATACAAATATTCTCTTACTCACACTTAGGGTTTTAGTTTCAACCTTCTCAAATCTCTTCGAGTAGTATCACACATTCTTCTCATCATATTTGCTATGTACATCTCACCTTTTCTACTCTAATCTCTCTTATCTTATGTTCTTTATTTTTCATCTTCATCTTCTCCTTTTTTATATTATTGTTTTCGCTTCCAATTAAATTTTTATCGCACATTTCTTTTATAATAACTGTTGCACCCCAAAATTTGCCCTCCCCAAGACAAGACATTGTTTACTAAGAGGTTCACAAGGTTCACAAGACATCTCATGAGGTTCACAAGGTTCACAATTAGTCAGAAAGTTTGACAATTCCCTCAGACAATGCATCCTCCTAAGCAAGGCATCCTAAACTAGGGTTTTGACTTTCATCAGGCTAAATGGACTTCCAAGACTTCAAGTGAGCTTCATATCATCCTATATGTGTTCAAGAATTCCCATGTCAAGTTTCAAGACTTTCCCAAAAGATTTGCTCAGTCAGATGATCAGATAAGTTAAGATCAGTCAAAGTAGTTAAAAAGTCAAACTGAGGTCAACTGTGGTCAAACCAAAGTCAAACTTCATGATTTTTTTCCAACATAAAGTTTATGAAGTAAAATTCATCATTTTATCAAGGGTTGATCATGATTCATCAAAGAGATTTCAGATCATCAAGAATCAGGAGTTTCTAAATTAGGGTTTTCATAGGAAAAGTCAATTGAACTTTGACCAGCCATAACTTTCACATGCTTCATCAAATTTTTTCTATCCAAAGATCATTTTTAAGGAAATTGAATTCTCTACAACTTTGTGTCTCACAAGCCAAGCCCAAAAATGCTTCATTTGGAAGGTATGAGCTAAGACATTATAGGTCATTTTAAAAGTCAACAAAAAGTCAACAACTTCCAAAGGGTGTAACTTGAGAATGGTAAAAGATATGGACATGAGACCAAAGAGGTTGGTTATAGGACTCTCTAAGCTTTCCAAAATGTCCAAGAACATCTTCATAGCATTAAAATTGAGGGATTTGTGCCTTTGCAAAGTTGGGAAATTTTTGAGAGGTTTATGAAGTAAATGGGGTCTTAAAACCAAATTTCACCAAATGGCCTTCTTTTTTATGATCCAAACACTTCCATGACATCATGCACGAATTAAAAATTATTTATTCATATTTTTATTCATTCTATTTTATTTATTATGATTTTTTACATTAAAAATCATTTTAAATTAAAATAAAATATAAAAGGATGAATATTTGATTTGATTTTGGTTCTAGAAGGTCTTAATATTCATTTAGAAGTGATTGGTATCATATAAAATCAGATTATACAAATATAGCAAGGTTAGATCAAAGAAATTCAATTTTTAAAGATGAATCTTTTTCGATCTCCATAGGTCCAAAAGTCCAAAGGATTGAATTATTTTTTGACCTAATTCTGATGTATGATATATAAACAACATAAAGCAATGCACAAGACACGATTTTGCTGCCTCCAAGAACACCATTGAATCTCAAAATTTCTCATCAAAAGTCACATACGGTTTTTGACTTAGAGGGACTTTCAATACAAAATAAAGGTTGCTACACGTTCCTTGGACATCATTGATGCTTTCCCAATCATCACCATCATTCAAAACCTCATATATCATGAAAACCGAATTCATGTTCTTCATCTTTTTTTTAATTTTCGATTTCATTCATTTATCCACTATAAATTGTTTTTGCGTTGTTAATCTTGTTTGTTGTGATGTTTAGATGATTTCTGGGCAAGAATATTGAAGAATCGTGACCTAAACCGAAAATCACCATTGTTAGGGTTAGAGCTCTCGAATTAGGGATTCACGATCTACTTAATATAAATGGATTCTAAAAACATGGTTATGACGTATGAACATTGGGCAATTGATCTGGGTTATCAATTTGCATTATTATTGTGGTTTACTGGATGTTTCAAAAACGTAGGTTTTCTGGTTTATGAACACGCAGGTGAATTCGCAGGAAAAGTTGTATGAAAATTCGCAGGAAATTCAAACAAGGAAGATGAAGCTGCGCGCCAAATTCCAGTTTTAAATTCTAACATTATATTTTATTTAATTGTTGTGCATATATTACAGAAAAGCTGCTTGGCTCAGTTGGTAGAGGGCGCGTGTATGTAAGGCAAGGTCAAGGGTTCGAGTCCTATGAGGACCATTCTTTTTTTGGAAAAAATTCTCAAATATTTGTTTACGCATATGATACTTTCTCTTCCCCCAGATGACAAGGCGCGCGCCTTGCCCCAATGGTCACGTCTCACCAGGTATTGGGGGAGGTCTTGGGTTCAAATCCAGGCCTCCCCATTTTTTTAATGTTGTTTTCTTTGTTTTTCTTATTTATTTTATTAATTATATTATCAAGTTAATTAGTTTTCTTAATTAAAACATTCAAACCCTAATTTTATTTTCTTAAATTTCTAACCCTAATTTTTTATTTTACTTTAAATATTAAACTCAATTATTTTTCTTTCTAATATATAATTAAATAATTAATCTTGTTTTGTAAATAATTATTATATTGTTTATTATCATTATTCTAATTACTTTATTATTTTCTTCTTAAAAATTCTTAAAAATTATTTGTTTAATTTAAAAATATTCTCTTAAATTCTATATATTTTTGTATATTTGTGCTAACCTCTTCTTCTTATAATTATTTTATTACTAACCATTTTAATTATAGTTTCTTTATTATATATATTTATTATTTATATTATAATGTAATTGCGAAAGCCTTGTAATAGTCGTAGGTTTATTTTTGTCTTTATTTTATTATTTATAAATATTTTTGCCATGGTTAGTAACTATAGGGAGTGATAACATGTCTGTGATTTAAAATTAATTTAGTATAACTAATTTAATAAGATAAATATATGAATATGAACACTCACACACGTAAGTCGATCTTTGATCGCCCTCTTGCACTTTCTAAGGTTATCCCTCATGTTGCCTAATTATAAGGTCAAGTAAGGTGTCTTAAAGCAAAGTCCCTTCATTAATATCATCAAGTCCCTTCAGTTTAAAAGATCAAGTCCCTTCGATGTTGCCTACGGTAAATGATCTTGTCCCTTCGAATAAAAGATGATAAGTCCCTACGAATTGCTAAAGACACCTTACAGTTGCCTAAATACAGATGTCCCTTCACATGTCCCTTAATACATCCAAGTTAATGACTACCTATTCCTTAATAATAGGGATAGTCTTACCATTGAAAGAACATATAAGAACAGTAAAGACTTAGCATAGGGTAGGTTCTTCTTAAGTACTTGCTCACTTTTCTTCAAAAACACTCTTATACACTTCACATTTCAAACAAATTTTCAAAACAAAGTCTTTATATACATCCATACGAGGATCATTATAAAGTACTTAGAATTTTTTTTAATCACACACTACACCTTTCTGTAAACACCCCAAATTTGCCCTCACCCATTCACACCATGGCTGGTGATCATCTCATATGCATAAACACAATCATATCACCTCATATCTCATTTTTGATTCACTGCATAGATTCAAAGTCATCTGCATCTAGGGTTTGTGATCTGAGCAATCCAAAAGCTTTTTGAGCCACTCCAAAGGCCATCAATCACTTAAAAGGGATCCATGTATGTTCTTATATCATATTACATCCTCTCAAAGTCAAAAATGCCAAGGAATCACAAGAACTGGGATTGGTATGGAAGCAGAGCCAAGTTTGACTACACAGTTGACCTAAAATTAGGGTTTTGGTTTCAGAGGCCATAACTCCAAATTTTTTTGGTCATTCTTGTTTCCATTGGTCTCTATATGGTATAGGGAGTATGCATATCAATTTTCATGAAGAAATTCCATGGGGAAGTCATCTGATCAAGGGTTGACTTTTCAGACAAGTCAGTGCAAAATCAGGGCATCTGAGGCCCCCAATGACCCAACCAAGGGGTGATCTTCATCATTTTGAGTGTATATGATCTTTATTTGATCATGGAAGAAGGTTGAAGTTCACAAAAGTCAAGAATTACAAGTTTTTGCAAAGTTGACTTTTTAGGGCATGGTTGACTTTTCAAGAATATGTCATTTTTATGCCATTTTTCAAGCCTTGCTTTTTGATCCAAAAATGCTTCAAATGAAAAAACTTTGGTCATGAAAGTTGTAGAGTACATTTTTCCCTTTTCAAAAAGTACAAGAACATGATCTAACTCTTCTTGGATCAAAAGTTATGGTGTGACAAAGTTGGCAAAAATCACTAATTTTCAAGACATGCCTCAAATGAGAAACTTGCAATTTCATGAACCAAGCATTCTTGTGACTTCTAATTGGCATCAAACCATTACACAAGCATCATGTAAATCCTAAAGTTCAGATTGGACCAAGGTTTCCTCATGTTTTATGGCTTGTGGGACAAGAAATTTCATATGAACCAAAAGATGATCAACTTGCAAAACCATCATCACACTCTCACCAACTTGCTGCATTGGCTATTGAACCTTGCTAGCCCTCCACACACACCTTGCTGCGCAGCCCATGCCTCTTGTACCAAGCTAGAACTTAGCCCATACCCTCCTTACAACAAAGTGGACTTTTTGCAAAAGTAAACATCCCAATCACAGCAGGCCAGGTCACATCACCTGACCAATGGGAGTTCTTTATGCAAAGCAAATGCTGGCCATAACACACAAGGAGCAAGGCTGAAACAGATCACAACATCACATACACAAAATCACCCCTCCAAGCATTTCTCTTCGAAACTCTCTGCCCAACACACAAACACAAAAACCATTTTCATAGATCAACTCACCTTGCTTCACTGAGCCAAAACCAACAAGACTTAGGCCTGAATCAAGCAAGAACACCATTCCTCCATTTTCACTCCCAGAAGCAAAACCATTCGAAACTCACTCCACAGGCCATAAACACCCAAACAAACTCCACAAACCTTCTCCACTCATCATCCTGATCACAAAGAACCACTCACATTGGCCTGAAACAGCCTGAATCACCATCACCATTTTCAACTGAGCTTGAGCAGAAGCTGTTCAAACTCCTTAACCAGCCAACATAAACTCCTCCTAAGCATTCAAGGATCAGCAGGGGACCAAGTAAGGTGGATTGCATCAAAGGGAGAGGTCAGAAAGTTGCTGGAGTGAAAGCTTCGAAACTCAGGTAGCTCAAGAACTTTTTTTCCAGAAATGGATTTTTAAGTTCTAAAGTTGTTCTCCATGCTTCACTGATTGCTCTGATACCTTTAGTTTTGAAAATGGTGGAGAGATGAGAGTTTAATTTGTTTCTGAAAGTTTTGACCTAAAATCTTCTTTGTTTCGATTCATGAGATTAATGAAATATAAATGAGTTTTGGCTTGGGGTTTCGATTCAGTAAGTTGTGGGGATCATTTCCATGTTTTTAGATTTCATTTTAGTTAGGTTTTGAGAGTTTTGGAGATTTTCAGGTGGGGTTCCCACCGGAGAAGACGACCGGAGGTCTTCTCCGGCCACCTGAAAATCATTAGGGCTTAATCCTGTAATTAATGAGATTTTGAATCTGGAGCGTTGGATTGCCTTGACCAGTTGACTTGCCGCGCGTGTGAACGGTCCAGATTTGTCATTAAAACCCTAAATCTCATTTAATTAATTCATAATTGTATTTAACTCAGTTTGAATGTGAGCCACAAGATCTGGCGCGCAGTCAACATTTGCAAACCCAGATTGAATCCTGGCCTTCCATCCTGCATACTTCAGTTTATTTTAATTTTTATTTCATTTCTTTTCATTTAATTTGCATAATTTATTTAAAATAGTAAAAATTGTTTAAAAATTATGAAACTTTTTCTCAAGAGTTTCATTAATTTTTATGACACAAAAATATTTTTATTTTTATTTTTAGCATTAAAAAAGTATTTTTAAATATTTAAAAGTTTATTTTTAATTGATTAATGGAAATTAATTTATTAAAAATACTTTGAGGTATTTAAAAATCACCAAAAAATTCATGAAATGTTCTAAGACATTTAGAAACATTGTCCCACCTTCAAACCAAATTTATTTTTTGATCTTGATGCATTTTGAGAATTTTTCATTGATTTAAAATCATTTTTATGCATTAATTTGATCCAAAGTTCCAAAAATCATTTCTGCCTATCCATGAGGAGTTGGACATTGATTCTTTTTGCATTGCATTGTGTTTAGCATGTAGTTTGTGAGATTAAATGGCCTGGATTTGATCTTTCATTTTCTATTTGTTTGGTAATTTTCTTGTTTAGGAACCCTAAAACCCTAGAAATCTTAGAGAAATCATAATTTGAAATTGGTTAGAAGTTGAGACCTCTCCTTTGGGCAGTAAGTTAGTATAGGATTAGGGATCCTTTGAGTGGCATTTTCAATTTTTTTTATCTTAGGGTTTGCTTCTGATTTTGGTTTTTGTTTGATGTATTGTTCATAAACCCTAATTTGGGTTACCATATGCATCCATCTTGCATTCTCTTGCATAACATGACTTGCCATGACATTTCAAGCATCCATGTGATTCATTTGACATCATAAGACATATTGAAAGCATGTTTTATCATTGCATCATGTATTTGCCATGTTGTATGTCATGTGCACCTCATAACTTTTCATGCATGTCCTTGTTTCTTAACTTGCTTCATTTGCATTCATGAGCTTGTATGATCATTTCCATGTGCTGCCTCATGTTTGTAGCATCTCATAACATCATTAGCATCATGTATATGTTTCTGGTTTTGTTTCTCATCATGCCATCTCATCCCATTTTGCATTGCATGGCATTCCTTTTCTAACCTTTCAGGTGGTAAGTGACTTTGAGAAGTGAATTTGCCTTCACTTCTCATAACTTCTCTTCATCTCTTTTCATGCATCCTTGCTGCATTTTTGGTATGTGTTTGAGATTGAGCTTGCTCATTCTTCCTCTTCCCACTTTCTTTCTTCAAGTGACTTGACTTCTTGAATGAAGCAAGTTGCTTTGCTTCTCCTGATCCTTTCATCTGCTTCCTGGTGGTTCCATTGAAGACTTCTCTTGAAAACCTCACAAACCTTAGGAACAACCAAGCATGACAATGATTAGGGTTTTGATTAGTCCCCCACTTAGTTTTTACCTTTGTGTCTCTTTGTGTCTTCTCTTCTCATCTTATAATCAGGGACTAAACCCTAAAGGCTTTAAGGCTTTGTGATTAAGCTTATGCCTGCATCCTTCTCTTAGGATGGAGTGTATAACTTTAATCCTAAGTGTTAAATCCTTAATGTGTTTAAATCCTTTAATCAATCCCTCTTAATAATCATCAAGACATCACACTTGTAACTTGGGCCTTGCATCAGGGTTCTAATTCTTCCTTAATTGGTTAAGAAGGACTAACCCTAGTGTTAATGGACAAGTCCCCCTCAAGTTGTCTTACAAATCATAAAACTCACTTCATCATCATACCATTAAATAAAATCCACTTAATCAAAGGCTTGTTTTGTCATGAGTTTAATCCCTAATCATGGATTAAGTTGAGGAGTTTTCCTCAGCTTAAACATTCTCATCTATTATCCTTCTATTAGGATGGTGTAATGAGTCTGTTAAATCCCTGATTATGGCTTAACCTCATTACTTAACACTAAACAAAAACCACAAAAACATCTAAATAATCACAAGTAGGTTAATGATCTTAATCCTGCATCAAAGGTGATTAAGTGTGAGAATCTGACTTCACACTTAAGGTAATTCTCATTACCCCTAATCAGAGGGAAGATGTGATGAGTTTACTAAATCCATTGGTTTAGGCTTAAGCTCATTAACTTATGACAAACTTTCAAAAGAAATAAAGGACTGAACACAAAAACAAACAATAATCGTCTCCTCCGGGATTCTTTTCTCACCTCATTCACTCATAAACGAGAACTTGCTTCTTCCGTCTAATGCAAGACAGTTTGCACCTGAGCCAGACAGGTCATACACTTGAGCATAGACAAGCAAGCAGTTCACAAGTCAATTCATCTTTCAGTCTCTTTGGGTCGAACTACGGTGTTCTGACTTCCTCATTACACGAGAGGATACGTAGGCATAACTTAACAGTTATCGAACAAAAGTCTCTGTACATTCCCCCTCCTCCAGCTTTATTCTTTTAGCCTCATGATCCTGAGCATTTCACTCTTGTCTTTATTCTGACACTGTACATATCACACCTCACTTTCCTTTACACTGACACCTGTACATCCTTTTCCAGCTCTTTTACACACAAATTGCACTGACAATACCCCTTTAAAACACAAATCTTCGAGCGTGGATCCCGTCGAGTACGGCGGACAATCTGGGTGCTAATACCTTCCCAGGTTGTAACCAACCCCCTTTCTCAGTCTCTCTGGTTCGCAACCGTCTTATCCATCTTTTTCTAGGTCTATGCAGCATTGCCTTTCCTCCGGGATAAAAATGCCTAGCTGGAGACTCTATTCATCTCCAGTGAGTTCACGGCCGTGTGTTCTCATTGTCCCTCTCGCCGACCGTTTGCGCTTATACCGGGATGCAAATCCTCGGGAGCGACAGCTTGGCGACTCTGCTGGGGAAGTCATATACTGCAACCAGGGCTTCTGGTTCTTTTTGTGGGTTCCTCCTAGCGCTTGTTTGATTTGTGTTTATTGGGGTGTTATGTGCTTATTTGTGTTTGTATATGTTTTATTTTTGCTTTATGTGCAGTTGTTTATTTGCTTTCTTTACTGCTTTACATATATCATACTGTCATGCTGTCTGGCTGGATCTGGTTTTGCTTTGGTGGGTGGGTGTTCCATTGAGAGTTAAGGTCCTATACCTGGGACCTGAGTGACACCTAGGCTAGAGTGGTTCATATTCTTTCCCATTCCATCTCGGTCTGGTGCGGGAATATGAAACACGGTTCAGATATGGGTTTCTTCTTGAGAACTCTGTGTTGCAGATCTCCTGCAATACTAGGGCTATCTGGGAAGCCTGCTAAGTCTGGATGACCTTTAGTTTTGACCTTCAGAAACTGAGGTGAATCAGAGGAGGAACTTTTATGGTTATTGTAAACACTGTACCTCCGGGTTAGAAGTGTTTACACTTCTCATAACTGATCCAAGTCTGAGGATCCTTGTTTTAGAACACCACCTGTGAGGGGGTTGGGCTGTTTACAGGTTTGCAGGTACCTTGACCTCAGAATACCCTGTTACTTTGACTTGATTAAGAATACTCCATGTTGGAACAGTTCTTGTGATTCTAAACCCTGGACATGTGGCTCTTTATTTGAGCCCCCCACCTTGGTTACTGGATTTATAGACCTCCATCTGGAATTCTTGAACCTACTTGGACCTATATCAGGGCACTTGATCAGATCCGGCTCAGTCACAAACCCTTGCATATCATTTGCATACATAACCATTGCATCATATTGACATTTGCTTATTTGTGTTTCAGGGTATCCACCTTCATTTTTGGTTTGGTTTTGACCCTATCTTCAGTATTGACCTATCTTCATCAGCATCTGCTTCTGCTATCAGCTATCTACTTCAGTCACCGGCACCAGCCAATTAGTGGCCCAATTCTTCAGTGTTATCATCAGCACCTGTCTCCACTCATCTTCAGCATCATGGCTCCTAAAAAGAGTAACATCACCTACCACTTCTTCCAGCCAGAGCTATCTGACATCAGGAGGATTCAGACCCTGATCACTCCAGATCATATACCACTGTTCAGGGAACACTACGGAGATATACTTGATGTGGTTATGGATCTGGACCCTTCACAGAGAAGCCTGATCCACACTTGCCTTCAGTTTTATGATCCCCCACTCAGATGTTTCACTTTTCAGGACTTTCAATTGGGCCCTTTATTGGAAGAGTACTCCTCATTAGTGGGTATACCTGTCAGAGGTGGAGTCCCTTTCAATCTTGAGATGGTCTTTCCTGGTAATGAAGAGATAGCAAAGGCTTTACATCTGGAACCTGTTCTGGTTGAGCAACATATGACTTCTAAAGCTGGAATCCCTGGCTTTCATCTGGATTTCTTGATCTCTCAAGCTACCCTGAAAGCTTCTTTAGGAGAGTGGAAAGCTGTCTGTGCTTTATTGGCTTTGAGCATATATGGAATTATATTGTTTGCAGATGAGCCTCGATTCATTAGCAAGAATGCAATCCATCTTTTCATCCTGAAGAACCCAGTGCCCACTTTATTGGGGGACCTCTACTACTCAGTGCATCAGAGGAATGAAAAGTAGAGGGGAAGATTAGTGAGGTGTTGTGCTCCATTGTTCCATACTTGGCTTCTCAGGCATCTACCCAGGACAGATGCATTTTTGAATCCTCATCAACAGAAAAACTGGGCTAAAAGACTCACTGTACTAACTTCAGCTGATATCAGGTGGTGCACCCAAAGCATCAAAGGCAGGAATATCATCACCAGCTGTGGGCATTTTCCCAATGTGCCCCTAATAGGAGTTAAGGGTAGTATCAATTACAACCCTCTGCTGTTCAAAAGACAACTGGGCTATGCACTGGTCCACACTCCTAAGGCACAAGACTTGATTGAGACTCTTTACTGTGAGAACAAGCCTAATCTGGCTACTGTTAGGCAGGCAGCGTGGGCTTGGGATAATGTTCAAACCAAGGGAGTAACCATTCTGGGGAAGTGCAACAATGTGGCATCGGCACAATATTATGAGTGGTCCCATGACCGGGCTTAATTCTCTGGAATGCCCTTTACCATGGAGGATATGCCTGGACCATCCTCAGCACCACCCCCTGCCACTGTCAGTTTGGAGGAGTTTGAGGGTCTGAAAGAGAGGAATGAGAAGTTGACTCAGGCTTTGCAGAAGACCCTCCGGGAGAGGAGTGATGGTAGGATGGACATTGAGAGGCTAGAGAAGCTGAGAGTGGAGCATCTGGCTAAAATTGAGAAGTCTGAGGATTACATTAAAAAGTCTAAAGCTGGAGAACAAATTTTGAAGAACGCTTGCAAGGAAGCCCAGTTCCAGAGAGCAAGGACAGACTTGTATCTGAAGGAGAGTCAGGCCCGGTGGGTCAGGATCACCGAGGCTCGCTCCCTGGAGGACAAGAGAGTTCAAGACAGGATAGAGCAACTGGAAGCTAGTGCAAAAGAGCAACAAGAAGCCCTGGCAGCAGCCCAGAGGGAGATATCAGAGCTGAAGATCAGAGCTGGAGTGAAGAGGTCAAAAGACCAAAGTCAGCATAAGAAGCTAACTGCAGCTGTTACAACCCGGAATCTCCTCATCAGGAATCTCACGGAGCGTCCAGCTGATCCTGTGACCGAAACACTTCTCAAGGAAGTTCGGGAGGATGAGTTTGGTCTTGGTGTTTGACCATTTGCTTGTTGTTGCTTTCATTCCATGTACTTTTATTTTCTTTTAATGTATTTTGGTCCCTCAGAGGGTTTGTATTTGTAATCAAACTATGTACCATTTGTCTTTTGTAATATATGTACCAGTTTGTTCCATCCGAGTTTACTTCGAAAGCAGCATCAACAGCATCTTCAAGGGCCTGGAAGGGTCAAAACTGAATGCCAAGCCGGATACCTTGGAAACAAATAAGCATACTGCATTGCATGCTAACCCTTTGTTTGTTTTGTAGGTTTTTGTTTTATTGTTGCTAACTCTGTTGTGATATTCAGGAACTATTGCTCGACGCCGAGTATTTCCCCTCAACCGTCCGCACCGTTATCCAACCCGTAACAACCTTCCGGGCATACAAATGGATCAGGTACAGCAGGACCTTGCAGAGGTTAGAAATCAAATGGCAAACGAAAGATTGGAAATGAGAACGCAGATGACTCAGTTTATGGAAGTGATGAACAACATGGCTCAGAGCCAGGAAAGATTGAGAGCCATGGTGGAAAGGCAGAATCAAGAAGATCCACATATAGGGACTGCTGGCACAAGTAACAACGAGAGGGTCCAACCTCATGTTAACCCCCCTGTATTTGGCCCCCATCTTCATCCAGAGGTCAATATTCCTGCAAATGTTCAAGGGACTGCCACTGCAGCCAGGGTACTGCAAGAAGACCCCCAAGAGGATCAATTCACAGTAATGGGTGTTGGGGAGGAAGCTTATGATAGAAGGCTGGATGAGATAGCTGAGAAATTGAGGTCCTTAGAGTCTCAAAACTCTTTGGGTTTCGATGTCATGGACATGGGCTTGGTAGACGGGGTCAGGATTCCCCATAAGTTCAAGCCTCCTTGTTTTGAAAAATATAACGGGACTTCGTGCCCCAGGACTCACTTACAGTCATTTCTGGGGAGGATGAAGGCCTATACTATGGATGAGAAGCTCTGGATGTTTTATTTCGAGGATAGCTTAACTGGAGCGTCAAGAGAATGGTACTCTCACCTGACAAGAGCAACTATCAGGTGTTGGAAGGACCTGGCAGAAGCCTTCATCAGACAGTATCAGTACAACTTAGACATGGCACCCAACAGGACCCTCCTAATGGGAATGTCACAGTCGTCAAGAGAAAGTTTCCGAGAATATGCCCATAGATGGAGGCAATTGGCTGCTGCTGTTCAGCCACCTATGTCTGAGAGGGAAATGGCAGATATGTTTATGAATACCCTCCAAGGGACATATATTGACAGGCTGGATGCTTTCTCTTCCACTAGCTTTGCAGATGTTGTCATAGCTGGGGAGAGAATTGAAAGCCTGTTAAAAATGGGCAAGATCTCAGACAACGGTGCAAGCTCGTCCAGTAGTACAAGAAAGCCTTTTGCGGGCCCAAGAAGAGCTGGCGAGACCAATGCCATCCACACCAACAGGGGCAGGCCCCAATATGTTCACAGATCAGTGGCAGCAGTCACCATTCCCGCCCCAGCTCATCCTCAGCCAGTTTATCAACCTCCGCAACAAAACTATCAGCAACAACCTCAGTACCATCAACAAGCTCAATATCCTCCAAGGAACTACAACAACACCAACAGCAATAACCAGCAAAGGCCATTCCAGCAGAGGCCATCTCAAGCCAACAGGGTGATCGAACCGATCCCCATGCCATATGCTACATTGCTGCCACAACTCCTGAAACTCAACCTGGTTGAGCTAAGGACGTTGGCACCTCCAGATCCCAACAGTCTACCCAGGAATTATGACTCCAACGCCAGATGTGCTTTTCATTCAAATGCACCTGGCCACAGTACAGAAAAGTGCAGAGCTCTGCATATGAAGGTACAAGACCTGGTAGACTCTAAGGCCTTGAATTTCGCACCACCACCCAATGTCAATAAGAACCCAATGCCAAACCACGGTGGTCCCAGAATTAACGCTATTGAAGAAGACAAGCCGTCTTATTTAATAACCAGTGTGGGTCAGATCCGGACACCGTTGGTAGAAATTAAGGCTCAGCTTCTCGAATGCCAAATGTTCCCGGGGTGTGAGTTGGGGTGTGCTTACTGCAATATCTCGGTAAATGGGTGCGATGACCTGAGGAATGGCATAGATGGTCTTATTCAGAGCGGCCAGCTTCAAATCTCCACATCATTTCCAACAAATCCAGCAATCTCATCAGCAACAACTCCAGAACCTCCTACAACTGCAACAACCATTGTTTTTGACAATTCTTCGGTTTCATCAACAAGTACTTCATCTATCACCTCAACTGATCAGCCATCAACAAATTTTCCTTCTACAACTTCAGCACCACTCCAGTTTGAGTCTCCTACAACAACAACGTCCATCCTTCCGACAATATCTCCTACAACATCAGCAACAAACAATGAAGATGTCTCCACAATTACAATATTTTATGATCCTGAAAGCAACTCTGTCTACGACTCAGAAAGTGCTGCTCCCATCAGAGCACCGGTTACAATTTATTATGATCCACGGACTATCGCAATTCCTTCCGCAGCTGCAATCAGTCCAGTCACTATCACGGTGCCTGGACCAGTACCTTATGAAAGTAGTAATGCCATCCCCTAGCATTACGGCTCTGACCTGTACTGCGAAGGGCAAAGAATCACTTTTGAATCATCAACCCCGGCACCGCAAATAGACAATGTGGGAGGAGGCGGAGGCTTCACTCGAAGCGGACGTCTCTTCGCTCCACAAATCCAGAGACCCACTGCCGAAGCAGAAGCTGCTGCCAAGGCAAAAGGGAAGAGCTTGGCACAGGAAGACCAAGCTGTCAAGGAAGCTTTGAAAACACCCTTCGATCAAGAGGTTGATGAGTTCATGCGAATCATCAAAAAGAGTGATTATAAAATAGTGGATCAGCTTCATCAGACGCCTTCCAAGATCTCAATCCTATCACTGCTTATGTGCTCCGAAGCCCATCAGAACGCACTACTCAAAGTCTTGCACGCAGCTTACGTGCCTGAAGAGATTACTGTCAATCAGTTGGAAGCTGTAGTTGGAAATGTTAATGCTAGTCATGGACTAGGGTTCACCAACACTGATTTGACCACGGAAGGCCGCAACCATAACAAGGCCTTGCACATAACCATGGAATGTAAAGGTGCAGTACTTTCTCATGTGCTGGTAGACACGGGGTCATCCCTTAATGTCTTACCTAAAAAGGCCCTGGTGAAGCTAGAATATGACGGATTGGCGTTAAGACCCAGCAACCTGGTGGTAAGAGCCTTCGATGGTTCAAAGAGATCGGTTCTGGGAGAGATTGAGTTGCCCATAACGATTGGCCCACAAACTTTCAAAACGACCTTCTACGTGATGGATATACAGCCTGCCTACAGCTGTCTATTGGGTAGGCCATGGATTCACGCCGCTGGCGCCGTGACCTCAACCCTTCACCAGAAGTTAAAATTCGATTGGGAGGGTCAAATCGTTACAATCTGTGGAGAGGAGGATATTTTTGTCAGCCACCTGGCTACTTATAAATACATTGAGATGGATGGGGAGATCCATGAAACAATGAGCCAAGGTTTTGAAGCCTTGAATGTCAATGAAACATCTGCTGTGCCTGGTACTTCAATATCGTCATACCAACAAGCCCGGAAGGTTGTTGAGGGAGGAAACGCCCAAGGCTGGGGCAAACTGTTATCGGTGGAGAAGAAAGAGGACAGATTTGGGTTGGGTTACAAACCAACTCAACAAGATCAAGCAGAGGCTGCGAAAGAGCCCAACTTTGTTAGTGGGGGGATGCTCACCCCTGATGCTGTCAACTGTTTGGAAGATGAGCTGGAAGAAGAACGCAACCTGGAAAGCTGGATTCGTCCAAAGATCCCGGGGAGCAGTATCTCGAACTGGTCTTCCCAGGAAATTATAAGAGTTACTCATGCAGAGTAATTATTATTTCCTGTGTTTTTATAGCATGCATCAAAGTCTTGCATCTTGCCCAAGATGACAAGACTCATTTTGTAATCGGGCCATCTGTACTTTTTGTGCAACAAGATTAATCAATGAAATATCAGACATCTTTTTGCAAATGAGTCTTTTTCTGTTCACTGTTTTTCCATTTTTCTTTTTGTACAAAAAATAAATGGCAGTGTTTTCAAAATGACAACTTTTTTTCACTTTTCTAAAACAAGATTAAAATCGAATCACTAAAATGAACAAACTGAACCCTTGCAGAGTGTGCCTTCCAGACAGCACCGACAACAGCACGGCTTTGACTTCGTATGACTTTGACAATCCCATCAATCAAGCTGATGAAGGGGTTGAAGAAGAATATGAGCTTCCTGAAGAGCTAGCCAGGTTGTTGAGGCAGGAGGAAAAGGTTATTACTCCTCACCAGGAGGAGGTTGAAGTGATCAATCTTGGTACAGATGAAGACGTGAAAGAAGTTAAAATCGGGGCCTGCCTACAAGACTCAGTAAAGAGACAACTGATTGACCTGCTGCAAGAGTATGTGGACGTGTTTGCTTGGTCTTATCAAGATATGCCAGGGTTGGACACCGACATTGTTATGCACAAGCTGCCTTTAAGAGAAGAATGCCCGCCGGTTAAACAGAAACTGCGCCGTACTCGCCCGGACATGGCAATGAAGATCAAGGAAGAGGTACAAAAGCAATGGGACGCCGGGTTCCTTGCTGTGACTAGCTATCCACCGTGGGTTGCTAACATAGTACCTGTGCCTAAGAAAGACAGAAAAGTAAGGATGTGTGTTGACTACCGGGATCTGAACAGAGCCAGCCCGAAAGACGATTTCCCTTTACCTCACATTGATGTATTGATGGATAATACGGCTCAGTTCTCGGTATTCTCCTTCATGGATGGATTTTCAGGATACAACCAGATCAAAATGTCACCTGAAGACATGGAGAAGACAACCTTCATCACACCCTGGGGCACGTTCTGTTACAAGGTGATGCCATTCGGGCTGAAGAATGCTGGTGCAACTTATCAACGGGCTATGGTAACATTATTCCACGATATGATCCATAAAGAAATAGAATGTTATGTGGATGACATGATTGCCAAGTCCCTTACTGAAGAAGACCACCTGGTGAATCTACTGAAGTTATTCAAGCGTCTCAGGAAGTACCAATTGAAGCTGAACCCCAACAAGTGCACATTCGGGGTGCGATCTGGTAAGCTGCTGGGTTTTATTGTAAGCGAGAAAGGGATTGAAGTTGACCCTGATAAAGTCAAAGCCATCCAAGAGATGCCTGCACCAAAAACAGAGAAAGAAGTTCGAGGGTTCTTAGGTCGATTGAACTACATCTCACGGTTCATATCTCACCTTACAGCAACCTGTGAACCCTTGTTCAAACTACTGAGAAAAGAACAGATGGTCAGGTGGAACGAAGACTGCCAAAGGGCTTTTGACAAGATCAAAGAATACTTACAAGAGCCTCCAATCCTTATGCCCCCAGTTGAAGGAAGACCTCTGATAATGTACTTGACAGTATTAGAAGAATCGATGGGGTGTGTGCTGGGCCAGCATGACGAGTCTGGTCGAAAAGAGTATGCAATATACTACCTAAGCAAAAAGTTTACCGACTGTGAACAACGTTATTCACTGCTCGAGAAAACTTGCTGTGCTTTAGCGTGGGCTGCTCGCCGACTGAGACAGTATATGTTGACCCACACTACTTTGTTGATATCAAAAATGAACCCAGTCAAGTACATTTTCGAGAAGCCAGCTCTTACCGGACGGGTTGCAAGATGGCAGATGATTCTCACAGAATACGACATCCAGTATACATCTCAGAAAGCCATCAAGGGCAGTGTATTGTCTGAATATCTTGCTGAGCAACCTATTGATGATTATCAGCCTATGAGATTTGACTTCCCTGATGAAGACATCATGTTCATAAAAGCAAAAGATCATGAAGAGCCTATTCACACTGAAGGGCCTGACCCGGAAGAAGAATGGACTATGATGTTTGATGGGGCTGTTAATATGAATGGTCGTGGTGTTGGTGCAGTACTCATTACACCCAAAGGAGTTCACATGCCTTTCTCGGCAAAACTCACCTTTAACTGCACTAACAACGAAGCTGAATACGAAGCTTGTATTATGGGTCTTGAGGAAGCCGTTGACCTCAGGATCAAGACATTGACCGTATTCGGAGATTCAGCTCTGGTAATCAATCAAACCAACGGAAAATGGTACACCCACCAGGACCATCTGATACCTTACAGGGATTATACAAGGAGGTTATTGACTTTCTTTACAACAGTCAAACTTGAGTATATCCCTCGGGATGAGAATCAGTTTGCAGATGCTCTTGCCACCATTTCGTCCATGATCAAAGTTCAGGCTGCCAACTTTGTACCTCAAATTTCGGTGTCCAGACTTGACAGACCAGCATATGTGTTCGCAGCAGATGTTGTTAAAGATGATAAGCCTTGGTTCCATGACATTAAGTGCTTCTTGGAGGATCAAACATACCCGCCTGGGGCATCTTCCAATGATAAGAAGACTTTGAGAAGGCTTGCTGGTAGTTTCTTCTTGAACACTGATGGTTCCCTATACAAAAGGAACTTTGATATGGTACTCCTCAGATGCGTTGATAAGGCAGAAGCGGACTTGTTAATGCATGAAGTGCACGAAGGATCCTTTGGTACCCATGCTGGAGGGCATGCAATGGCCAAGAAATTACTAAGATCAGGTTATTACTGGATCACAATGGGTGCAGACTGTTGTGCCTACGCCAGAAAATGTCATAAATGCCAGATTTATGCGGATAAAGTGCATGTGCCTCCCAATCCTTTGAATGTAATGTCTTCACCCTGGCCCTTTGCTATGTGGGGCATTGATATGATTGGCAAGATCGAGCCAACTGCTTCAAATGGCCACAGATTCATCCTGGTCGCCATTGATTATTTCACCAAGTGGGTTGAAGCAGCCTCATATGCAAACGTTACAAGGCAAGTGGTAGCCAGATTTCTGAAAAGAGATGTCATCTGTCGATACGGAGTTCCCGAGCGAATCATTACTGATAATGGTTCCAACTTGAACAATAAAATGATGGCTGAACTGTGCCGGGACTTCAAGATTCAACATCACAATTCTTCTCCTTACAGGCCAAAGATGAATGGCGCTGTTGAGGCGGCAAACAAGAATATCAAGAAGATTGTGTAGAAGATGGTAGTCACCTACAAAGACTGGCATGAAATGCTACCATTTGCCTTGCATGGGTACCGAACGTCGATCAGGACATCCACTGGGGCAACGCCTTATCAGCTTGTGTATGGCATGGAAGCAGTCTTACCTGTTGAAGTGGAATTACCCTCCTTGCGAGTACTGATGGATGTTAAGATGAACGAAGCAGAGTGGGTCCAATCCCGATTCGAGCAACTGAATTTGGTCGAAGAGAAAAGATTGGCTGCAATCTGTCATGGGCAGTTGTATCAGAAAAGAATGAAGAGAGCCTTCGATCAGAAAGTCAGGCACCGAGAGTACCAAGTAGGAGATCTTGTGCTGAAAAGAATCCTCCCTCCTCATACAGATCACAGGGGCAAGTGGACTCCAAACTATGAAGGGCCATTTGTGGTAAAGAAAGTTTTCTCTGGTGGAGCATTGATGCTCAGCACCATGGATGGTGAAGACTTCCCGTCCCCTGTGAATTCAGATGCAGTTAAAAAATACTTCGCATAAAATGACCCGCTGGACATAAAAACAGAATGTAAGTCTAGGCAAAAATAGGGCATCCCGGCGAGTCAAATCCAGAATAAAATACTCGGGCAAAAATAAGGGAAAATAAGCAAGAAATGTACACCCGCTGAGTTGAAAAGCCGCATCGGACAGCTCAGGAAAAAATGGGTATCCCGATGGATTGAAAACCCGAAAGGGCGATCCATGCAAAATAAGGGAATAAGCGAACAACTGCATTCTGAATTCGTCTGTATCACTTACAATTTGGCAAGCTTCGAAAGGATTAAGCTTCAATCAGAATCAACATTCTCCAGAAAGCAAGGTGAGAAGAACGTCAAAAGTCATACGAGTCATAGTGAAGGGGAAACTCCTCATAGCGTCATCAACACTGCCAACATTTTGTTTCTCAATTTGTAACAATCTCCTCATTTCAGGGGATATGTTCCTTTGACTGTACCTCGCCAATTCAGGGCATATGAATTAATAAAATCAGATTTTCAGTCATGTCTCGTCTTGTACATTTTCATTTGTTTGCAAAAAAATGTCTGATGTCTTAAAATGAAAAACTGATTGCATAGAATACAGATGTTTATCTTCAAAAAAAAATAAAATAAAAACACGTGCTTGCAGGAAATATACTTACTCTCAGAAGTGCCTAACTCCTATGACGGAATCCAGTAAAGGATACCTCGGGATCATTTGTGCGTTTCTCTGTCTTTTCAGGTTTGCAGGAATCCAGAGCGCAACTTGGGGCATGTAAGCTTCATCCTAGCAAGCTGGCAAGTCAACACTCAATTTTAGCACCCGAAGTGCTCTCTCCCCAGCTGAGTTGCCTCTCATGACTTCCCCAGCTGAGTTGCCACGTATTACTTGTCCCCACCCGAGTTGCCAGGCATCACAGAAGGTGCCCATATCCCCGGCTGAGTCAAGAAGCTACCGCAACAGAATTTCTAGGGAGGCCTTTCAGTGATTCCTCTTTTTCTCCCCAGCTGAGTTGCCATTTCGCCCTCAGCCAAGTACAAGAGTCAGGGAGCTATCTCCCCACAGAGTTCCAGCCTCTATCCAGAAGAGCAACGCATAGAAGATCACAACAGAGTGAAGAAAACTTCTACAAACCCCAGCTGGGTCTTTAATTTATTGGAATAGGTCTCTCAGTGACCCATTTCCCCAAGCAGACATCATCTCATCAGATCTACCAATGATCTCGTCCCCAGCTGGGATGTTTACTTCAGGCAGATCGGTCGAAGATCTTCGCAGCAACGGGATCCGAGTCCCGGTTCGGTGTCTTTGCACAATCATTGCATTCGCATCATATTCACCCACAAAGCGTAGCATTCCGTTTTAACACGGAGCATTACGGCAAAAAAAAAATCAAGCATATAGCATAATCATAAGCCATGTCTTGAACCAACACTTGTGAATAACGACAGTTCATCAACGTACAGAAAAATCCCACCAGAGTCCCCAGCAAAAGCAGCTGCCTCACAATCCTCAAACACCAATATGTACTCATTTTAACACCCGTCCGTGCCATCTTTCCCCAGTAAAGTCGCCTGAACACTCTTTGCAAACAACACCACCCGTATTACAGATACTTCCTGACACCCGTCCGTGTCATACTCCCAGCAAAAAGCCAAAGACGTCCTCTTTGCACTCACATGTACCTATATACACTTTCTTGACACCCGTCCGTGTCGCATCCCCAGCGCAGTCGCCTACACTTTTACAACCCATATACTTGTTGTTATTATTATACTTTTCTCTCTTGACACTCGTCCGTGTCACTCTCCCCAGCAGATAAACACTCATCTATACAATGCTCATCCTTGCTACTCATGTTACACTCATACAGATACTCGCCCGTGTCTTGTACATACTACCCACATCCCCTCAGAGTCAACACTCGTCCATGTTCTTTGTTAACCAGTTGGTACTCGTCCGTATCATCATCTCAGAACATGCGTCAAGCGTTTGTTTCTACTTGATACTCGTCCGTATCATAGTCTTAAAGGTGCTCGTCCACATCTTTAATCCATACACCGTGTCAAACACTTTTGTCTTCTTGGATATAGATACTCGCCTGTGTCTACTATTCCCCAGAGGAATCCCCTCAGAGTCAACACTCGTCCATGTTCTTTGTTAACCAGTTGGTACTCGTCCGTATCATCATCTCAGAACATGCGTCAAGCGTTTGTTTCTACTTGATACTCGTCCGTATCATAGTCTTAAAGGTGCTCGTCCACATCTTTAATCCATACACTGTGTCAAACACTTTTGTCTTCTTGGATATAGATACTCGCATGTGTCTACTATTCCCCAGAGGAATCCTCTCAGATTCAACACTCGTCCGTGTTCTCTGTTAACCAGTTGATACTCGTCCGTATCATCATCTTTGAACACGCACCAGTATTTGTTTCTACCCGATACTCGTCCGTATCGTAGTCTTAGGGATGCTCGTCCGCATCTTTAATCTTTACACAAGACCAAACACTTATACCTTTTGTTTCTTGAATATAAACACTCGTCCGTGTTTACTATTCCCCAGTAGATCGCCAACAAAGCAAAATTTTCCTTTTTTATCTGGCATTCGTCCTGTGTCATGATAAACCCTGAGAGCAGCCGTACCCTGCTAGGTGGTCGTCCTCCACCTCTTGATGGTCGTCCTCCATCATGCTCATCCGATGGCCGTCCCCATCGTTGATTTTTAGCAGCCGTCCCCTGCTAGGTGGTCGTCCTCCACCTCTTGATGATCGTCCTTCATCAATTTTATCCAATGGCCGCCCCCATTGTTGATTTTGGTTATCTGGCATTCGTCCTGTGTCATGATAAACCCTGAGAGCAGCCGTCCCCTGCTAGGTGGTCGTCCTTCACCTCTTGATGGTCGTCCTCCGTCATGCTCATCCGATGGCCGTCCCCATCGTTGATATTTTCGGCAGCCGTACCCTGCCAGGTGGTCGTCCTCCACCTTTGATGGCCGTCCCCATCATAATTCCTTTATTCCCCAACAGAGCAGCCGTCCCCTGCTAGGTGATCGTCCTTCACCTTTGATGGCCGTCCCCATCATCTGTTTATTTCATTTATTCTTTAACCCGATGGCCGTCCCCGTCGTGGTCCCTTTTCTTTTTAGCCCGATGGCCGTCCCCATCGTTGGTTACTTTATGAACTTGATGGCCGTCCCCGTCATGTTTCATTAATCCCCGGAGAATTTTACAACTTTATCTTGATGGCCGTCCCCATCATAATTCCGCACTTTCCCCAGCATGTCGGCCGTCCCCGTCATTGCTCTTTACCCAGCAGTCGTCCTCTGCTCGACGGTCGTCCTCCGTCGCCCACACTTTACAATATACTTTATTTTCCTTTTACAATCTATATCCCTTTTCTTCTTCATTCTGTGAGTGCAAATTTTGGACTGTCTTTGGTATTCAACCACAAGTTATCTTGTTTGCCTGTTAAGCCGTTGCTTACATCCTGCACAGCTAACTCATGTTTGAATAGGGGCAGCTGTAAACACCCCAAATTTTCCCTCACCCATTCACACCATGGCTGGTGATCATCTCATATGCATAAACACAATCATATCACCTCATATCTCATTTTTGATTCACTGCATAGATTCAAAGTCATCTGCATCTAGGGTTTGTGATCTGAGCAATCCAAAAGCTTTTTGAGCCACTCCAAAGGCCATCAATCACTTAAAAGGGATCCATGTATGTTCTTATATCATATTACATCCTCTCAAAGTCAAAAATGCCAAGGAATCACAAGAACTGGGATTGGTATGGAAGCAGAGCCAAGTTTGACTGCACAGTTGACCTAAAATTAGGGTTTTGGTTTCAGAGGCCATAACTCCAAATTTTTTTGGTCATTCTTGTTTCCATTGGTCTCTATATGGTATAGGGAGTATGCATATCAATTTTCATGAAGAAATTCCATGGGGAAGTCATCTGATCAAGGGTTGACTTTTCAGACAAGTCAGTGCAAAATCAGGGCATCTGAGGCCCCCAATGACCCAACCAAGGGGTGATCTTCATCATTTTGAGTGTATATGATCTTTATTTGATCATGGAAGAAGGTTGAAGTTCACAAAAGTCAAGAATTACAAGTTTTTGCAAAGTTGACTTTTTAGGGCATGGTTGACTTTTCAAGAATATGTCATTTTTATGCCATTTTTCAAGCCTTGCTTTTTGATCCAAAAATGCTTCAAATGAAAAAACTTTGGTCATGAAAGTTGTAGAGTACATTTTTCCCTTTTCAAAAAGTACAAGAACATGATCTAACTCTTCTTGGATCAAAAGTTATGGTGTGACAAAGTTGGCAAAAATCACTAATTTTCAAGACATGCCTCAAATGAGAAACTTGCAATTTCATGAACCAAGCATTCTTGTGACTTCTAATTGGCATCAAACCATTACACAAGCATCATGTAAATCCTAAAGTTCAGATTGGACCAAGGTTTCCTCATGTTTTATGGCTTGTGGGACAAGAAATTTCATATGAACCAAAAGATGATCAACTTGCAAAACCATCATCACACTCTCACCAACTTGCTGCATTGGCTATTGAACCTTGCTAGCCCTCCACACACACCTTGCTGCGCAGCCCATGCCTCTTGTACCAAGCTAGAACTTAGCCCATACCCTCCTTACAACAAAGTGGACTTTTTGCAAAAGTAAACATCCCAATCACAGCAGGCCAGGTCACATCACCTGACCAATGGGAGTTCTTTATGCAAAGCAAATGCTGGCCATAACACACAAGGAGCAAGGCTGAAACAGATCACAACATCACATACACAAAATCACCCCTCCAAGCATTTCTCTTCGAAACTCTCTGCCCAACACACAAACACAAAAACCATTTTCATAGATCAACTCACCTTGCTTCACTGAGCCAAAACCAACAAGACTTAGGCCTGAATCAAGCAAGAACACCATTCCTCCATTTTCACTCCCAGAAGCAAAACCATTCGAAACTCACTCCACAGGCCATAAACACCCAAACAAACTCCACAAACCTTCTCCACTCATCATCCTGATCACAAAGAACCACTCACATTGGCCTGAAACAGCCTGAATCACCATCACCATTTTCAACTGAGCTTGAGCAGAAGCTGTTCAAACTCCTTAACCAGCCAACATAAACTCCTCCTAAGCATTCAAGGATCAGCAGGGGACCAAGTAAGGTGGATTGCATCAAAGGGAGAGGTCAGAAAGTTGCTGGAGTGAAAGCTTCGAAACTCAGGTAGCTCAAGAACTTTTTTTCCAGAAATGGATTTTTAAGTTCTAAAGTTGTTCTCCATGCTTCACTGATTGCTCTGATACCTTTAGTTTTGAAAATGGTGGAGAGATGAGAGTTTAATTTGTTTCTGAAAGTTTTGCCCTAAAATCTTCTTTGTTTCGATTCATGAGATTAATGAAATATAAATGAGTTTTGGCTTGGGGTTTCGATTCAGTAAGTTGTGGGGATCATTTCCATGTTTTTAGATTTCATTTTAGTTAGGTTTTGAGAGTTTTGGAGATTTTCAGGTGGGGTTCCCACCGGAGAAGACGACCGGAGGTCTTCTCCGGCCACCTGAAAATCATTAGGGCTTAATCCTGTAATTAATGAGATTTTGAATCTGGAGCGTTGGATTGCCTTGACCAGTTGACTTGCCGCGCGTGTGAACGGTCCAGATTTGTCATTAAAACCCTAAATCTCATTTAATTAATTCATAATTGTATTTAACTCAGTTTGAATGTGAGCCACAAGATCTGGCGCGCAGTCAACATTTGCAAACCCAGATTGAATCCTGGCCTTCCATCCTGCATACTTCAGTTTATTTTAATTTTTATTTCATTTCTTTTCATTTAATTTGCATAATTTATTTAAAATAGTAAAAATTGTTTAAAAATTATGAAACTTTTTCTCAAGAGTTTCATTAATTTTTATGACACAAAAATATTTTTATTTTTATTTTTAGCATTAAAAAAGTATTTTTAAATATTTAAAAGTTTATTTTTAATTGATTAATGGAAATTAATTTATTAAAAATACTTTGAGGTATTTAAAAATCACCAAAAAATTCATGAAATGTTCTAAGACATTTAGAAACATTGTCCCACCTTCAAACCAAATTTATTTTTTGATCTTGATGCATTTTGAGAATTTTTCATTGATTTAAAATCATTTTTATGCATTAATTTGATCTAAAGTTCCAAAAATCATTTCTGCCTATCAATGAGGAGTTGGACATTGATTCTTTTTGCATTGCATTGTGTTTAGCATGTAGTTTGTGAGATTAAATGGCCTGGATTTGATCTTTCATTTTCTATTTGTTTGGTAATTTTCTTGTTTAGGAACCCTAAAACCCTAGAAATCTTAGAGAAATCATAATTTGAAATTGGTTAGGAGTTGAGACCTCTCCTTTGGGCAGTAAGTTAGTATAGGATTAGGGATCCTTTGAGTGGCATTTTCAATTTTTTTTATCTTAGGGTTTGCTTCTGATTTTGGTTTTTGTTTGATGTATTGTTCATAAACCCTAATTTGGGTTACCATATGCATCCATCTTGCATTCTCTTGCATAACATGACTTGCCATGACATTTCAAGCATCCATGTGATTCATTTGACATCATAAGACATATTGAAAGCATGTTTGATCATTGCATCATGTATTTGCCATGTTGTATGTCATGTGCACCTCATAACTTTTCATGCATGTCCTTGTTTCTTAACTTGCTTCATTTGCATTCATGAGCTTGTATGATCATTTCCATGTGCTGCCTCATGTTTGTAGCATCTCATAACATCATTAGCATCATGTATATGTTTCTGGTTTTGTTTCTCATCATGTCATCTCATCCCATTTTGCATTGCATGGCATTCCTTTTCTAACCTTTCAGGTGGTAAGTGACTTTGAGAAGTGAATTTGCCTTCACTTCTCATAACTTCTCTTCATCTCTTTTCATGCATCCTTGCTGCATTTTTGGTATGTGTTTGAGATTGAGCTTGCTCATTCTTCCTCTTCCCACTTTCTTTCTTCAAGTGACTTGACTTCTTGAATGAAGCAAGTTGCTTTGCTTCTCCTGATCCTTTCATCTGCTTCCTGGTGGTTCCATTGAAGACTTCTCTTGAAAACCTCACAAACCTTAGGAACAACCAAGCATGACAATGATTAGGGTTTTGATTAGTCCCCCACTTAGTTTTTACCTTTGTGTCTCTTTGTGTCTTCTCTTCTCATCTTATAATCAGGGACTAAACCCTAAAGGCTTTAAGGCTTTGTGATTAAGCTTATGCCTGCATCCTTCTCTTAGGATGGAGTGTATAACTTTAATCCTAAGTGTTAAATCCTTAATGTGTTTAAATCCTTTAATCAATCCATCTTAATAATCATCAATACATCACACTTGTAACTTGGGCCTTGCATCAGGGTTCTAATTCTTCCTTAATTGGTTAAGAAGGACTAACCCTAGTGTTAATGGACAAGTCCCCCTCAAGTTGTCTTACAAATCATAAAACTCACTTCATCATCATACCATTAAATAAAATCCACTTAATCAAAGGCTTGTTTTGTCATGAGTTTAATCCCTAATCATGGATTAAGTTGAGGAGTTTTCCTCAGCTTAAACATTCTCATCTATTATCCTTCTATTAGGATGGTGTAATGAGTCTGTTAAATCCCTGATTATGGCTTAACCTCATTACTTAACACTAAACAAAAACCACAAAAACATCTAAATAATCACAAGTAGGTTAATGATCTTAATCCTGCATCAAAGGTGATTAAGTGTGAGAATCTGACTTCACACTTAAGGTAATTCTCATTACCCCTAATCAGAGGGAAGATGTGATGAGTTTACTAAATCCATTGGTTTAGGCTTAAGCTCATTAACTTATGACAAACTTTCAAAAGCAATAAAGGACTGAACACAAAAACAAACAATAATCGTCTCCTCCGGGATTCTTTTCTCACCTCATTCACTCATAAACGAGAACTTGCTTCTTCCGTCTAATGCAAGACAGTTTGCACCTGAGCCAGACAGGTCATACACTTGAGCATAGACAAGCAAGCAGTTCACAAGTCAATTCATCTTTCAGTCTCTTTGGGTCGAACTACGGTGTTCTGACTTCCTCATTGCACGAGAGGATACGTAGGCATAACTTAACAGTTATCGAACAAAAGTCTTTGTACATTCCCCCTCCTCCAGCTTTATTCTTTTAGCCTCATGATCCTGAGCATTTCACTCTTGTCTTTATTCTGACACTGTACATATCACACCTCCCTTTCCTTTACACTGACACCTGTACATCCTTTTCCAGCTCTTTTACACACAAATTGCACTGACACTACCCCTTTAAAACACAAATCTTTCGAGCGTGGATCCCGTCGAGTACGGCGGACAATCTGGGTGCTAATACCTTCCCAGGTTGTAACCAACCCCCTTTCTCAGTCTCTCTGGTTCGCAACCGTCTTATCCATCTTTTTCTAGGTCTATGCAGCATTGCCTTTCCTCCGGGATAAAAATGCCTAGCTGGCGACTCTATTCATCTCCAGTGAGTTCACGGCTGTGTGTTCTCATTGTCCCTCTCGCCGACCGTTTGCGCTTATACCGGGATGCAAATCCTCGGGAGCGACACTTTCTCAAAACAATTTAAAGTGATCTAAGTAACTAAGAGCCCATGGATAACCATGGATATAAAGGGTGCTAACACCTTCCCTTTGTATAACCTACCCCCCGAACTCAAAATATTTTTAAGGTCTTTCCTGTTCTTTTATGCCCTTTCCTTTTGGATAAAATAAAAGTCGGTGGCGACTCTTGCTATCTGCAACATTTATAGAAAGTCAGTTCTCCCACCGTGTTACAGAACTGGCGACTCTGTTGGGGACTAATAAAAGAGGGGTACCCTTAGGAATTAGATCACTTTAAACTTGTTTGCTTTGTTTGCTTTACTTTACTTGTTGGGCTCTTATGTGTGAAAGATCCTAACCCGGATCTAGTGTACCTTAGGTAAATGGCAATAGACCAAGGAAACTGTACGGCGTATACTGATATGGTTGATCTGGAGGCCATAGTTAGTGTGACTTCTTGGTTGGTGCTTATGTTCCTTAAGCAAGTTGAGGATAATATGAGGCTGCCATATGTTGTCAATACACTAACTGACTTTTAGAACCCTAGTCATCCCATCTTGGCCTTTTAGAAAAGTAGTGAGATAACCAGCTTTGGTGAAGACTGAAGTTGGTTGATACTCGATACTACGCTCATTGAGATCCCAAACTTGGAGGGTTTTGGTTGGCAAGTAAGTTGCCTACTGAACAACCACCCTTGGGAAGGATCAGTGATATTGAGATCCCTTAGAACCTGGTTACTTTGTAGGACAGGATGAACCAACTAAGCTTCAGGGGAGGGTACTTACCTTTAAACCTCATGCAAGCCTTTAAACCTAGGGCTATGGTGTGACTTGTTTGTGTATGCCACGTGTTTTTGATTGAGCATAACATCATAACATCATCATGCATCATAAGCATAGCATTTTCACTAACCATTTCAAGGACCAAAGGATTTATCTTTGTTCTTTGTTGCAGGTCATGGCTTCTGCTCGTAGGAATACTATCTGGATCAACTTTGTAGGAATACCTTCTAAGCTTAAAGAATTGGTCTCTCAAGTTTCTGAAAACTCCCAATTCATCAAGAGGTATGGTCACCTCCTGGATCTAGTCACCTCAGGGTTCAATGAAGACATGATGAGTGTTCTATTTCAATTCTTTGATCCTCAACATCATTGCTTCACATTCCTCGATTACCAGCTGGTTCCTACAATGGAAGAGTTCTCCAAACTACTGGGTATACCTATCCTTGATCAGAGACCCTTCACAGGCTTAGAGAAGGAGCCTAAACCTGAAGTCATTGCTGCAGCCCTACATTTGAAGAAATCAGACATTGTCTTGGAAACAAGGAGGGGAGTTAAGGGTATTCTTGCTAAGGTATTGATGGAGAAAGCTCAAGTGTTCCTGAAGGCTATGAGTTATGATGCTTTTGAGGAGATCTTAGCCCTATTGATCTATGGCTTAGTGTTGTTCCCCAATCCAGACCAGTTCATAGACGTACACGCCATCAACGTATTTCTGACTCACAACCCGCTACCTACATTACTTGGAGACATCTTACACTCTCTTCATACTCGTACTACGAAGGTGAGAGGAACTCTAATGTGTTGTATACCTCTATTGTCTAGGTGGTTTATTTCTCACCTTCCTCGATCAGTGATGAAAAATGAACAAGGGTTCAGGTGGTCTAAAAGGATCATGTCACTTTCTCATTCAGACATTCATTGGTGCTCTAGATCCATGGAGAATATTACTATCATTGACCTTTGTGGGGAGTTCCCTAATGTGCCACTCCTTGGCATAAGAGGGGGCATTACCTACAATCCTTCTTTAGCTCTACGTCCGTTTGGTTACGCTCGGAGTGATGGTCCTCATGACATGCTTATTCAGGGTATTATGTTCGACTACGACAATGATCTGCAAGGTTACCGTCAAAGGTTCATACGAGCATGGGGTAAAGTGAACAAGGTTGACAGCAAGACTCTGGAACCCAAGTACACCATTCCTATGGAACCTTATCTCAGATGGGTGCGATCTCGTGCTCAGACTCTTATGATGCCATATCCTGCTATCTTGCCAGTTACCATGGAGCCTGTTGCTGAAGGAGATACTTCTTATGTCATTCTTCATCCAGATATGCCCACTAACATGGAAAATTTACAGAGGTCTTGGATCCAGCTGAAGGAGCAAAGAGATACTTTTGAGACTCATTACAAAGTAAGTCAAGAAAGAATCCTGGAGCTAACAAAACAACTTCACGAGGAGCGGAATCTCAACTCATACCTCAACACAAAGAGGAAACGTCCATGGGAGACTTAAATCCCCATTTTGTTTTGTATTCATTTCATTTTTATTGTAAGCCCAAGGGGAAAACAAGTTTATTACTAATAAAAGTTTACTTTTTGGTTATTTAAACAAATTTAAATCTTGCGGTCCATGAAAACATTGCATACGCATTTACATACCATATCATTGCATCACAGGTTTCTTATGTGCATGTATCTTATATTCTCGCTGTTTATTTTAGCAGAAATGGCTCTTGAACAAACTGTCAAAGATCTCCAGGCTCAAAATGCACAATTCCAAGAGTTGATTCTGAACTTGTCCAAGGGGCAAGATGAGTTGAAGATACTGTTGGCTAAAAAGAAGAAGAAGACTAGAAGATCAGGAGGCCTTATCAATCTGGGAAGAAGATTCAAAGGTCCTATCAAGACAAAGGAACAGATCGAGGATTCTGAGTCTGAAAATTCTGAGAAAGAGGGAGATAGTATCCATGATACTGTGGGAGATTCTGATTCTGAAGCAAACTACTATCATGACCCAAGTGAAGATAAGTACAAGATGCTGGTAGACAGAATGAATGCCATGGAGTTACAAAAATCTTCTGGGCTGGATTTTGAGGATCTGAGTTTAGTATCTGGAGTGGTTATACCTATTGGCTTCAAGGTTCCTACTTTTGTGGTGTACAATGGTGTCTCATGTCCCAAGCTGCATCTAAGGTCCTATGTCCGGAGGATTCAACCACATACTGCTGATAAGAAATTGTGGATTCATTTCTTCCAAGAGACCTTGCCTGGAGCTCAATTGGAATGGTACTATCAACTGGAAAGCGTCAATATTCGTGATTAGAATGATCTTGCTGAGGCCTTCTATAGGAAATACCAATATAATGCTGATCTAGCACCAACTCACATGCAACTCCAAAGCATGTCTATGGGTGCTAAGGATAATTTCAAGGAGTATGCCCAAAAATGGAGAGACCTGGCTGGCAGAGTTCAACCTCCTCTGACTGACAAGGAGCTGGTGGATATGTTTATGAGTACACTGAATGGTCCTTTCTATAGTCACCTCATTGGAAGCTCATCATCTGGTTTCACTGAGCTGATAATGACTGGAGAGCATGTGGAGAGTGGTATAAGAAGTGGTAAGATACAGGTGGGTGCCTCTTCATCAAGCACTGCAAAGAAGCCTCCTAGTGGAAAGAAGGAGTCTAATGCTGTGTATGGTCAACCTAATCGTAACAGAAGTCACCAATCTGTGGGAGCAGTTCACATCTCCAATCCTACTCCTGCAGCACCAGAGCTGCCACAAAACAATCAACAGAAGCCTAGAAGATAATTCACCAAGATCAACATGTCACTGGCCTAAGCCTTGCAACACATGTTGAAAGGGGAACTCATTACTTTGAAGGACCCTCCTCAGAATCCTAATACTTCCTCTCCTCGATACAACCCTAATGCACGATGTGCCTATCATTCTAATTGTCCGGGACATGACACCAACAACTGCTGGGTGTTGAAAAACAAGATTCAAGATATGATTGAAGTTGGGGAGATTGAATTTGACCCTCCTGGGACTCCAAATGTGATTACTGCTCCCATGCCTAATCATAAGAAGACTGTTAATGCTGTTGATGAAGTTTCATATGTTTCCTCAGTAGCAGATGTGACTACTCCCTTATCTATTATCAAGAAGAAGCTGGTGCAGGCTGAATTCTTTCCAGGTTGCAACGAAGACTTTTTTTATTGTGCCTACAAACCTGATAGCTGCTGGAAGTTGAAAGATGGTATTCAACGCCTCATGGACAATTACACTATATTGTTTGAGAGGACTCCTTATGTGGAAAGTATGTGTGAACATCTAACTCGAGGTACGAAGGTTGAAGATGTGGACATGGTTGATAAAGTGCCGGTGAAGATTACCTCTAAAGGCCCTGTCAAGATCACTTCCAAGGGTCCTATCAAGATCACTGCTGAAGGCCTGGTGAAGACTGTTGCTGAAGTTAGAGTGCCTCCCATGATTATTACCACTCCTGGCCCTATTCCTTATACTTCTGATAAAGCTATACCCTGGAATTACAGTTCTGATGTTTATATCCATGGTGTTAAGCAGGAACCTTTGACTGATACACCTGTTACTGATGATAACCTTGATGTTGATAATATTGCTGGATCTAGTAAGATCACCAGAAGTGGAAGAATTTTCTCTCCTCCGGCTACCTCAAAAAATGCAGTTACTCCAACTACTACCTCCACTTCTGAACCAAGTACTGATACTCGGGGCAAGGGTCCTGTGGTTGAACCTGTGCAAGATGAGGCACCGACTGCTGAAAATATTTCTAAACAGATGGAAGAAGTGCTGAAGATCATTCGCAAGAGTGATTATGATATTGTTGACCAGTTGGGGCATACTCCCTCCAAAATCTCCATGTTATCTTTGTTGTTATGTTCTGAGGCTCATGCTAAAGCATTAATCAAGTTCTTGAAGACTGCCCATGTGCCAAATGAGATTTCTGTGGATCAATTCGAGAATTGTGTGGCACATCTGACTTATGATAATGGGTTAGGCTTTTCTGATGCTAATTTGACTCCTGCCAAGAGAAACCATAACAGAGCTTTGCATATCTCCATTGAATGTAGGGGCACTACATTGTCTCATGTGTTGGTGGACAATAGTTCTTCATTGAATGTACTTCCCAAAGAGGTTCTGAATAAGCTCAGTCCTGAAGATGCTGTGTTAAGACCAAGTAATGTAGTGGTAAGGGCCTTTGATGGCTCAAGAAGAGTGGTACATGGAGAAATAGATCTCCCGATCAAAGTAGGCTCTCAAGTCTTCGACTCTACTTTCTATGTAATGGATATTCGTCCCGCGTACTCCTGTTTGCTTGGGCGCCCCTGAATCCATGGGGCAGGTGCTGTGACCTCCACTCTACATCAGAAGTTGAAATATCCGGTGAAGGGAAAGATCGTCACTGTTTATGGAGAGGAAGAATATATGGTCAGTCATGTGAATACTTTTAAGTATGTTGAAGTGGAAGGTGAATATGTTGAGACCACTTGCCAGACATTTGAAGTAGTTCCTTAGGTCGTTCCTGCTACTGAAGTTCCTCCTGTTATTAAAAGAGTTCCCGTGGTTACCAGAGTACCTCCTACAATGGCCTCCCTCAAAGATGCTAGAGCTGTGGTTGAAGAAGGTGGTTGTACTATTTGGGGTCAGCTTCCTGATATCCCTTACAAGTCTGACAAGTTTGGTTTGGGTTTCACTGCAGAGTCCCAGAAGGCTGTTCGTCGTGCTCGTGCTGTTCGTATCACCAATCAAGGGGTCATGAGAGATCAAATCAATGCTGTGGGTGACTATAGTGAAGACTACAACCTGGAGGATTGGATCTTTCCTACTGTGGGTGATGGGCTCAACAACTGGAAGACTGAAGACGTTATTCCTATCTCCTTTAGTCAGGAGTAAATACTATTACTGTGTTTTTATTTTTAAGTTTGTAATTTTAAACAATTAAACTTTCAAGCCTTGTGTCTTACCCGAGGCACAATGGTATGCTTGTTTCGGGATGTCATTTCATATGCATACTTCATTCAATAAAAATCAATGGACGTTTCGTTTTCGTAAATATTGTGCTCCTTGTCTTTCTTTTATTTTATTCTTGTTTTATCAGCTATGTGTTCTTATACACACCCACATCACTAAAATGCAGATCCTCATCCACTCTGGATCCTGTTGATAACATTTCTACTATTGCCAATTATAATTTCGAGAATCCGATCTATCATGCTGAAGATGGAAAGGAGGAAGATTGTGAAGTACCTGTAGAGCTTGCTAGGCTATTACAACAAGAAGAGAAAGCTATAGAGCCACATGAAGAGCCAATCGAAATTGTGAATCTGGGAATTGAAGAAAACAGGAAAGAAGTCAAGATAGGGGCTGAATTAGAGGATGGTGTTAAGAGCAGATTAATTCAGATGTTACGCGATTATGTGGAAATCTTTGCTTGGTCCTATGAAGATATGCCATGGTTGGATACAGACATTGTGGTTCACCGTTTACCGGTAAAAGAAGATTGTCGTCCAAAGAAACAGAAGGTTCGTCACATGCGTCCTGAAATGTCAGAAAAGATTAAAGCAGAGGTAATGAAACAGTTTAATGCAGGGTTCTTAGCTGTGACTTCTTATCCTCAATGGGTTGCAAATGTGGTACCGGTACCTAAGAAAGATGGTAAGGTACGCATGTGTGTGGATTACAGAGATTTGAACAAGGCCAACCCTAAAGATGACTTTCCACTTCCTCATATTGATGTTCTGGTAGACAACACTGCTCAGCATAAGGTATTCTCTTTCATGGATGGTTTCTCTAGTTACAATCAAATCAAGATGGCACCTGAAGATATGGAGAAGACTACATTTGTTACACAGTGGGGCACCTTTTGTTATAAAGTAATGCCATTTGGTTTGAAGAACGCTGGGGCAACATATCAGCGTGCTATGGTGGCTTTGTTTCACGATATGATTCATCATGAGATAGAGGTATATGTGGATGATATGATAGCCAGGTCCCAGAATGAAGAACACCACCTTGATCATCTGCATAAGCTGTTTGAAAGGTTGAAGAAATACAAGTTAAGATTGAACCCAAACAAGTGTACTTTTGGAGTTAGATCTGGTAAACTCTTGGGTTTCATTGTCAGTGGAAAAGGTATTGAAGTAGACCCTGCGAAAGTGAAAGATATACAAGAGATGCCAGCTCCCCGTACTGAGAAGGAAGTTAGAGGTTTCTTGGGACGATTGAATTACATTGCAAGATTTATTTCCCAATTAACTGCTACCTGTGAGCCAATCTTCAAGTTATTGAAGAAAGATCAGGTGATGGAATGGAACGATGAATGCCAGACAACCTTTGATGAAATCAAGAGATATCTCCTAGAACCACCAATTTTGATGCCACCGGTTGATGGAAGACCCTTGATTATGTACTTAACAGTATTAGACAACTCAATGGAGTGTGTGTTGGGGAAACATGACGAGTCTGGTCGAAAAGAGCAGGAAATATACTACCTTAGCAAAAAGTTTACCGACTGTGAAACAAGATACTCACTGCTCGAGAAAACTTGCTGCGCTTTGGCATGGGCTGCTCGCCGACTAAGACAGTATATGTTGACCCATACCACCTTGTTGATTTCAAAGATGGATCCAATCAAGTATATATTCGAGAAACCTGCTCTCTCCGGACGAATAGCAAGATGGCAAATGATCTTAACAGAATATGATATACAGTACACTACTCATAAGGCCATTAAAGGAAGTGTTGTAGCTAATCATTTGGCTCATCAAGCAGTGGATGATTATCAGTCAATGAGTTTTGAGTTCCTTGATGAAGACATTATGATTATTACTAAAGAACCTGGACAATATGACGGACCTGAACAAGGATCCCGATGGACTATGGTTTTTGATGGAGCTTCTAATGAACTTGGTAATGGTGTTGGGGTTGTGATCATTTCCCCTGAAGGTTGTCATACCCCGATTACTGCAAGACTTTGTTTCTATTGTACCAATAACATGGTGGAGTATGAGGCATGTATCCTGGACATATATAGAGATTTAGCCCTGGTAGTGAGTCAGGTTAAAGGAGATTGGGATACCAAGCATGAAAATCTTATTCCATACAGAGAGCATGTGTTGTCTTTGATCCCATATTTTGAAGAGATTACCTTTGGACACATTCCACGTGGAGAGAATCAGTTGGCAGATGCACTAGCCACCATGACATCTATGTTTGAGATTAGCTGGGATGATGAAGCTCCCAAGATTACTATTGATAGATTTGAGAAGCCTTCATACTGCAATGAGATTGATACTGAAGGAGGAGAGGAAAAGCCTTGGTTCTATGAGGTGAAAAGATATCTTGAAACTCAGGAGTTCCCTGAAGGGGCATCTGTCAAAGATAAGAAGTTTCTGAGGAGGTTTTCTGCTAAGTTCTTCTTGAGTAATGGAATTTTGTACAAGCGCAATCATGATTCAACTTTGCTTCGTTGTGTGGATAAGAAGGAAGCAACATAGATTATGGAAGACATGCATGATGGGATCTTTGGCACTCATTCTAGTGGTCATACTATGGCAAAGAAGATATTGAGAGCAGGGTACTATTGGTCTACCATGGAAGCTGACTGCTATCAACATTCCAGAATATGTCACAAGTGTCAAATCTATGCTGATAAAGTGCATATACCTCCAGCTCCATTGAATGTGTTGACTTCTCCTTGGCCTTTTGCTATGTGGGGCATAGATATGATTGGTGAGATCAAGCCTACTGCTTCTAATGGGCATCGTTTCATCCTGGTTGCTATTGATTACTTTACAAAATGGGTGGAGGCAGCTTCATTTGCATCTGTTACTAAGAATGTGGTGGCTCGATTCATTAAGAATAATCTTATATGTAGGTATGGCATCCCTGAAAGGATTATCACAGATAATGGCTCTAATCTAAACAATACCATGATTACTGATCTCTGCATGCAGTTCAAGATTAAGCATCATAACTCTTCTCCATATCGTCCAAAGATGAATGGGGCAGTAGAAGCTGCTAACAAGAACATTAAGAAGATTCTACAGAAGATGACTGTTACTTACAAGGATTGGCACGAGATGTTACCATTTGGTCTTCATGGTTATCGTACTAAAATACACACTTCAACAGGGGCAACCCCATTCTCCCTAGTCTATGGTATGGAAGCAGTTCTGCCCATTAAAGTTCAGATCCCCTCCTTAAGAATCATGAAGGATGCAGGCTTGGATGAAGATGAGTGGATTCAGACTCGACTTGACCAGATAAATTTGATTGACGAGAAAAGGCTGGCAGCTGTTTGTCACGACCAGATGTACCAGAAAAGGATGATCAAAGCTTTTAATAAGAAGGTTAAGCAAAAGGTATATCAGGTTGGTGACTTGGTAATCAAGCGTATCATATTACCACAGGGTGATCCTAGGGGCAAGTGGACTCCTACATATGAAGGACCATTTGTAGTCAAGAAGGTATTCTCAGGAGGTGCCATGATGCTTACTACTATGGATGGTGAAGACTTCCCACAGCCTGCAAACGCAGACATAGTTAAAAAATACTACGCATAAAAAGAGACCCGCTAGGTTGACTGGCCTAGGCAAAAATAAGGGCATCCCGGCGAACCAAATGGGTTCGGGAAAAAATTAGGGATATATATATATATATATATATAATGTACACCCGGCAAGTCGAAAACCTGAAAAGGCGGTTTGGGCAAATAAGGGTATCCCGGTGGATTGAAAACCTGAAAAGGAAATCCAGGCAAAAGTTAGGGATTAAAACGTATGACTATGTCTCATTTGGATCACTCATGTAGCCCCAACTAGTTGTACTACTTCACTCAAGTTCGAACAGATAAAGCGCAATCCAATCGTTTCCGTCTCGACAGCAGAAGATGAGATACTTGAAGATAATGGCAATAGTGGAATTGAAGCTCAATACGGATTATTCCTCACATAGTTGTTTTTCTTTGTTTTGTAAAACTTTTACGACGAATTCCTCTTACTAGGATTTCTGTCTCCTTGTACAAACTTGCCTATGTATAAGTCACTTTGTAATATAAATAAAATTCCATCTTTGAATCCAGATTTACTTTTACCCTATTAAAATAAGCGAAAACGTCCATTGGTTGTGTTTGAATGTTGTAAACACCCCAAATTTGCCCTCACCCATTCACACCATGGCTTGTGATCCTCTCATTTGCATAGGATCAATCATAACATCTCATATTGCATTTTTGATTCACTGCATTGATTCAAAGTCATCTGCATCTAGGGTTTGTGATCTGAGCAATCCCTGAGCTACCTGAGCCACCCCAAAGGTCTTCAATCACTTCAAAGGGGTCCATGTGTGTTCAATCATCATATTATATCTTCCCAAGATCAAAGAAGTCAAAGAATCACAAGAACTGAGAAAGGCATGGAAGCAGAGCCAGGTTTAACTGCACAGATGACCTAGAATTAGGGTTTTGGTTTCAGAGGCCATAACTCAAAATTTTTTGGTCATTCTTGTTTCTATTGGTCTCTATATGTCATGAGGATCATGCATATCAATTTTCATGAAGAAATTCAATGGGGGAAGGCATTTGATCACCAGATGACTTCTTGAGCAAGTCAGTGCAAAATCAGGGCATCTGAGGCCCCCAGTGACCCAACCAAAGGGCATTCTCCATCATTTTGAATGTGTATGATCTTTATTTGATCATAGAAGGTGTTAGAAGTTCAAAAAATTGAAGAATTTCAAGCCATTTGCAAAGTTGCCTTTTTGGGAAAGTGACTTATAATGAAAACTTGCCATTTTGGGAAAGTTTTTCAACCTCCTCTTTTTGATTCAAAAATGCCTCAAATGAGAAAACTTTGGTCATGAAAGTTATAGAATGGATCCTCCCATTTTCAAAAAGTACAAGAACTCATTCTAATTCATCTTGGATCAAAAGTTATGGCTTGTCAAAGTTGGGAAAAATCACATAATTTCATGTTTTACACCAAAGAGGCATTTTGCAAAATGGTATGATAAGGCATTCTAAAGGCTTCAAATGTGCACAAACACTTCACAATATGCTCATGTAACCTCTAAAAATCAGAATGCACCAAAGAATTACCCATTTCCATGCCTTGATCATTAAGAAACTTCAAAAGGGCCAAATTTTGTGAAATTTGCAAAACCTCACATAAACTCCAATCCACTTGCTGCATTGCCTCAAATTCATTTCCATGGTTCTCCTTGATCACAGCTGAACCAAGCCATGCCTCTAAACCAGCCTGCCATGACCCATACCTCAAAGGACACCTAACAATGACTTTTGGCAAAATGGCCCATACCAATCAACATAGGCCAGCAACAACTCTCTGACCTATCCCAACTTGATACATGGACAAAATGGAACTCAACACAACACACAACACAGCCTGAAACTTACCACAAGTGAGCATCCTCCAAAATCCCTCTTTATGCATTTTTCTTCGAATCTCAATACACAAGCCAAAAACATCAAAACAAACTTCACAAAACCACTCACCATGATCCTCTGATCATTTCCCAATCCTCATTTGACCCTGAAACCACCCCAAACAGAAACACAATTTTCCACTCCTTCTGAACAGAACTTCATCAATCTCACAAACTAGCCACCATACACTCCAACCAAGCCTTAAAGCATCTTCAGGGAGATCATTAGAGGAGCTTTGAAGCAGGGAGGCAGTCTGAAAGCTCCAAACTGAAAGCTTCACCTCAGGTAGCTTCGCAAAATCATTTTTCCAGAAACCTTGTTTTAAGTTATTGAAATGATCTACATGCTCCCCTGAATGCTTTGCACTTTTTATTTTTGAAAATGGTTGATTATTGAGCATGAACTGCATCTCTGAAAGTTTGGTCATTTTTAGGTTTTTGATTCGTATCTAGGTTTTGAGTGAAAAGAAATGGATTTTGAGGGTGGATTCATGTTTAGGGAGGTTGAGAGGTTTGATCTGGAGCTTTACAACTCTTAAAATGACTTGGAGAGTGGGATTGAGATTTCTCAGGGAGGATGTCACCGGAGAAGACGACCGGAGCTCTTCTCTGGTGACCTGAAAGTCATTAGGGTTTGATAATTAGGGTTAGCTGGGTTTAAATGTGGGGCGTTGGATCTGGGCTTCCCGCGCGTGTTAGAGGGCTAGGATGACTTCATTTAGCCCTAATTGTGGTTAATTAAATTAATTAATTAGGTTTAGTTTAAAAATGCCAGTTTGAACCTAGGCCGTTGGATAACGCGCGCAGTCTTCCCTCCATCTCCAAGTTTGAATGTGAGCCTCAGGATTTGCATACTTTTCATTTTATTTAATTTTATTTCATTTTCTTTTCATTTAACTTCTACGAATTATTAAAAATAGTAAAACATATTTAAAAATTCTGAAATTTTTTGTAAAGCATTTCATTAATTTTCAGAACCCAAAAATATTTTAATTTTTATTTTTTGCATTAAAAAATAATTTTTAAATCATTTAAATGTTTATTTTTAATTAGTTACCAAAAAATTTAAATGTTTAAATCATTTAAATGTTTATTTTTAATTAGTTATAAAAATCACCAAAAAATTCATATTGCATTTTAAAACATTTAGAAACATTATCAAACTCTCAAAACAAATTTCTTTTTGGTTCTTGAACTATTTTGACCTTTTTCATTGGAATTAAATTCATTTAAAGGCAATATTTTTGTTCAAACTTAGAAAAATTCATTCTGCCTAACCATTAGGAGTTTGATGATGGTTCTTCTTGCATTGCATCCTTCACATCATGTAGTTCCTAGGGTAAAATTGGTTTGAATTTATCTTCCATTTTCAATTTAATGAGCATTTTTCCTTTTGAGGTACCTTGAAACCCTAGTTGACTTAGAAAAATCATAACTTCCATTAGGTTTAGACTTAGGTCTCCTCCTTTGGGAAGTGAACTTGTGTAGGGTTAGGGTTCCTTTGATCCCATTTTCAATTTTTTGTCATGTCATTTGCTTCTGGTTTTGAATTTTTGTGTTGCATGTTGTTCATAAACCCTAATTCTTGCTTTCCTTTGCATCCATCTTTCATTTGCTTGTATACATGAACTTGCCATGACATTTTGTGCATCCTCATGACATGTAATACATCTTAGGACATATTAGAATCATGTTTGATCATTGCATCCTTCATTTGCCATGTTATGCATTCATAACATTTCATAAACTTTCATGAACTTCTATGGTTCAAAGCATGTTTCATTTGCATCCTCATCCTTGTATGATCATCCACAACTCTTGACATGTGTTTGCATCATCTCTTAGCATCATTGAAATCATGTTTATGCTTCTGACTTTGGTTTGCATCATGGCATTTCACCTCATCTTCATTTGCATTTCATTTCTTTTGCTAATTTTCAGGTGGTAAGTTGTTTTGAGAAGTGAATTTGCCATCACTTCTCACAATCTCTTCTCATCTCTTCTATGCACCATTGTTGAATTTTATCTTGTGTATTAAGAGTGAGCTTTCTCATTCATGCTCCTTCTCATCTTCTTCCTTCAAGCAACTTATCTTCTTAAGTGAAGTAAGTTGACTTGCTTCTCTTGCTTCTTTCTCCTTTCATCTGCTTCTTTCCTTGGTGGCTCTTTGAAGATTCTTTCTCTCTTAAGCCTCACAAACCCTAGGATCTCCAAGTATGATAACAATTAGGGTTGATTAGTCCCCCATTTAGCTTTTACCTTTGTGTCATCTCTTGTGTCTTCTCTTCTCATCTCTTAATCAGGGACTAAACCCTAAAGGTTTTAAGGCTTTGTGATTAAGCTTATGCCTGCATCCTTCTATTAGGATGGAGTGTATAACTTTAATCCTAAGTGTTAAACCCTTAATGTGTTTAACTACTTTAATCAATCCATCTAATAAATCACTAAGACATCAAACTTGTAACTTGGGCCTTGCATTAGGGTTCTAATTCTTCCTTAATTGGTTAAGAAGGACTAACCCTAGTGTTAATGGACAAGTCCTCCTCAAGTTGTCTTACAAACCATACAAATCACTTCTTCATCTTATCATTAACTAAAATCCACTTTAATAAAGGCTTTGTTTTGTCATGAGGTTAATCCCTAATCATGGATTAAGTTGAGGAGCCTTCCTCAGCTTAAATGTTCTCATCTATTATCCTTCTATTAGGATGGTGTAATGAGTCCATTAAATCCCTGATTATGGCTTAAACTCATTACTCAACACTAAACAAAAACAACAAAAACATCTAATAAATGCAAGTAGGTTAGTGATCTTAATCCTACATCATGGTGATTAAGTGTGAGGTGCATACTTCATACTTAAGGTACTCTCATTACCCCTAATCAGAGGGAGGATGTGATGAGTTTACTAACCCTTGGTTTAGGCTTAAGCTCATTATCTTATGAAAAACTCCAAAAAGCAATAAAAGACTGAAAACACAAAAACAAACAATAATCGTCTCCTCCGGGATTCTTTTCTCATCTCATTCACTTACAAACGAGAACTCGCTTCTTCCGTCTAATGCAAGACAGTTTGCACCTGGGCCAGACAGGTCATACACTTGAGCATAGACAAGTAAGCAGTTCACAAGTCAATTTATCTTTCAGTCTCTTTGGGTCAAACTACGGTGTTCTGACTTCCTCATTGCACGAGAGGATACGTAGGCATGACTTAACAGTTATCGAACAAAAGTCTCTGTATATTCCCCCCTCCTTCCAGCATTATTCCTTTAGCCTCATAGTCTTGAGCTTTATACTCCTGTTCTTACACTGACACTTCTCTTATACGCTTCACATTTCTTTTGCACTGACACTTGCATTCTTTTCCAGCTTTGATACACAGATTGCACTGACACTACCCCTTTAAAACACAAATCTTTTAAGCGTGGATCCCGTCGAGTACGGCGGACAATCTGGGTGCTAATACCTTCCCAGGTTGTAACCAACCCCCTTTCTCAGTCTCTCTGGTTCGCAACCGTCTTATCCATCTTTTCTTAGGTTTATGAAGCATTACCTTTCCTTCGGGATAAAAGTGCCTAGCTGGCGACTCTATTCATTTTCTCTTTTCGCCGACCGTTCGCGTCTGTACCCCATTTGACTTAGCCTCATTTGGTGGGAGCAACAGCTTGGCGACTCTGCTGGGGACCCTTATACTGTAACCAGGGCTTCTGGTTCTTTTTGTGGGTTCCTCCTAGCGCTTGTTTGATTTTTGTTTACTGGGGTGTTATGTGCTAATTGTGTTTATATATTTTCTTTATTTATTGCTTTATATAAAGCTTTATTTAATGCTTTCCTTTACAGTTTTTCATACTTCATACCGTCATTATCATTGCTGGATCTGGTTTGTTGTTTTGATGGGTGGGGTTTCATTGAGAGTTTAAGGTCCTATACCTGGGACCTGAGTGACACCTAGGCTAGAGTGGTTCATGTTCTTTCCCATTCCATTTCGGTCTGGTGCGGGAATATGAAACACGGTTCAGATATGGGTTTCTTCTTGAGAGCTTTGTGCTACAGATTTCCTGTAGTGCTAGGGCTATCTGGGAAGCCTGCTAAGTCTGGATGACCTTTATCATGACCTTCAGAAACTGAGGTGAATTAGAGGAGGATTTTTTTATGGTTATTGTAAACACTGTACCTCCAGGTTAGAAGTGTTTACACTTCTCATAACTGATCCAAGTCTGAGGATCCTTGTTTTAGAACATTACCTGTGAGGGGGTTGGGTTGTTTACAGGTTTGCAGGTACCATTGGCCACATCATACCCTATTATTATTTGGTTTAAGAGTACCTCATTTTGGACAGTTCTTGTGATTTAACCCTGGACATGTGACTCTTTATTTGAGTCCCCCACCTTGGTTACTGGATTTCTGAACCTCCATCTGGACTCCTTGAACATACATGGACTTTATATCAAGGCAGATAATCAGATCCAGCTTGATCACAAACCCTTGCATATCATTTGCATACATCAACATTGCATCATTTGACATTTGTTTATTTGTTTTTCAGGGTATCCACATTATATCTGGTTTGGTTTTGACCCCTTCACTTGTATAGACCTCTGCTTCAGTTGTCTTCATCAGTTGTCTACCTCAGCTATTCTCATCATCACCAGCATCAGCCTATCAGTGGCTCATTTTCAGTATCAGTCTTGATCCTCATCAGCACTTGTCTTCAGTTCTTCATCAGCACTCATGACCACTCCCAAGAAGAGCAATATATCATACCATTTCTTTGAGCCTGTGTTGACTGTATCAGGCAGGTCCAGTCACTTATCACCCCTGACCACATCCCATTATTCAGAGAGCATTATGGAGGTATCCTGGATATGGTCATGGACCTAGACCCTTCTCAGAGGAGTATGATTCACACCTGCCTACAGTTTTATGACCCTCCTTTGAGATGCTTCACATTTTCAGACTTTCAGCTAGGACCTCTGTTGGAGGAGTTTTCATCATTGATTGGAGTACCTGTCAGGGGTGGAATCCCCTTCAACCCAGAAATGACTTCTCCCAGCAATGGAGAAGTAGCAAAAGCATTGTACCTGGAGCCTGCCTTGATTGAGCAAAGCATGACAACAAAAGCTGGGATCCCTGGTTTACACTTAGACTTCTTGATTTCTCAGGCCATCCTGAAAGCCTCCTTGGGAGAATGGAGGGAAGTCTGTGCACTATTAGGCCTCAGCATATATGGGGTTATACTGTTTGCAGATGAGCCCAAATTTATCAGCAAGAATGCCATTCATCTTTTCCTTCTGAGGAACCCAGTACCCACCTTGCTGGGGGATTTCTACTACTCCATTCATCAGAGGAATGAGAAACAAAGGGGGAAGTTGGTGAGATGCTGTGCTCCTTTGTTTCACACCTGGCTGCTCAGACACCTACCTAAGTCAGATGCCTTCCTGAACCCTCACCAACAGAAGAATTGGGCTAAGAGGCTCATTGTTTTGACTTCAGATGATATCAGATCGTGCACCCAGAGCACCAAAGGCAAGGACATCATCACCAGCTGTGGACAATACCCAAATGTACCTCTGATAGGAGGAAAGGGTTGCATCAACTACAATCCTTTGCTGTTTAAGAGACAACTGGGCCTGTTTAAGAGACAACTGGGCTATGCTTTGGTTCACCCTCCTAGAGTGCAAGATTTAGCTGAGACCCTGTATTGTGAAGTGAAGCCTAATTTAGCTGTTGTCAGACAAGCATCCTGGGCTTGGGACAACATCCAGACAAAAGGGATGGCTATTCTTGGGAGGTGTAATAATGTTGCTTCAGCTCAATACTATGACTGGTCCCATGCTAGAGCTCAGATTACTGGAATGCCTTTCACCATTGAGGATATACCTGGACCATCTACAGCTCAACCAGCAGCAACTGTCAGCCTGGAAGAATTTGAGAAGTTGAAGGAAAGGAATGAGAATCTGTCTCAAGCCCTGAAGAAGACCCTTTGGGAAAGGAGTGATGGTCGTCTGGACATTGAAAAGTTGGAGAAGCTTAGGGTGGAGCATCTGGCCAAGATTGAGAAAACAGAGGACTACATCAAGAAAGCAAGAGCTGGGGAGCAAATATTGAAGAATGCCTGTAAAGAGGCCAAAATTCAGAAGGCTAGGACTGAGCTCTACCTGCAAGAGAGTCAGGCTAGGTGGGTCAGGATCACTGAAGTCCGGACACAAGAAGACAAGAGAACTCAGGCCAAGATTGAGCAGTTAGAGGCCAATGAAAAGAAGCAGCAGGAAGCTTTGCTGGCAGCCCAAAAGGAGATTTCAGAGTTGAAGCTTAGGGCTGGGTTGAAGAGATCAAAAGACCAGGACAGGCACAAGAAGCTGACCACTGCCATTGCCACCAGAAACCTCCTCATCAGGACCATTACAGAGAATCCAGCTGGTCCAGTGACTGAGGCACTTCTGAAGGAGGTTAAGGAGGATGAGTTTGGACTAGATGTCTGACTTTTTGATTGTTGTTGTTTTCATTTGATGTACTTTTCTTTTGTGATGTATTTTGACCCTTCAAGGGTATGTGTTGTAAAAAACAGACTATGTATTATTCATCGTTTGTAATATATTTTAGTTTGTTTCCATTTGGGTTTTCTTTTCTCAACAACATCAAAGCATCTTCCTCGAGGTCTGGAAAGGTCAAAACCAAGAACCAAGCCGGATACCTTGGAAAACAAATAAGCATACTACATTGCATACTAACTCTTGTTTTGTTTTGTAGGTTTTATTATTGTTTGTCTCTAACTCTGTTGTAAATCTCAGGAAATATTGCTCGCAAAAGAGTGTTCCCTGTCAACCGTGCACACCGGTATCCTACTCGCAACAACCTTCCGGGTATTCTAATGGAGCAAGTACAGCAAGACCTGACTGAGGTCAGAACCCAGATGGCTAATGAAAGAGTGGAGATGCGAAACCAAATGGCCCAATTCATGACTGTGATGACTGGCTTGGCCCAGAGCCAAGAAAGGTTAAGGGCCTTGGTAGAAAGACAAACTCCCGAGGAACCTCATCCTGGCACTAGAGGAACTAGCAACAATGAGAGGGGTCAGCCTCATGTTAATCCACCAGTATTTGGACCTCATCTAGATCCGGAAGTCAACATCTCGGGTAATGTGCAAGGAAATACTACTGGGGGGAGAATCCTGCAGGAGGATCCCCAAGAAGAGCAGTTTACTGTCATGGGAGCTGGAGATGAAGTCTATGATAGAAGGTTTGATGAAATTGCTGAGAAGTTGAGATCTTTGGAGTCTCAAAACTCCTTGGGCTTCGATGTAATGGATATGGGGTTAGTGGATGGGGTGAGAATTCCCCACAAGTTCAAACCCCCGTGCTTTGAGAAATACAATGGAACCTCCTGTCCATGAACTCACCTGCAGTCTTTCCTGGGAAGACTTAAAGCATACACCATGGATGAAAAGCTGTGGATGTTCTACTTTGAAGACAGTTTGATTGGGGCTTCAAGGGAGTGGTATTCACACCTGACCAGAGCTACTATCAGATGCTGGAAGGACCTAGCTGAAGCCTTCATCAGACAATATCAATATAATCTGGACATGGCTCCTAACAGGACCCTCCTAATGGGAATGTCTCAATCTTCCAGATAAAGCTTCAGGGAATATGCCCAAAGGTGGAGACAGCTTGCTGCTGCTGTCCAGCCACCCATGTCGGAAAGAGAAATGACCGACATGTTCATGAATACTTTGCAAGGAACGTATATTGATATATTGACGACCTTTTCTTCTACCAACTTTGCAGACGTAGTTATAGCTGGGGAAAGAATTGAAAGTCTGCTAAAAATGGGCAAAATTTCTGATAATGGTGCAAGTTCGTCCAGTAATCCCAGGAAGCCTTTTGTGGGACCTCGAAGAACCGGTGAGACAAATGCCGTTCATGCCAACAGGGGCAGACCTCAGTATGTTCACAGATCAATAGCAGCTGTCACCATTCCAGCTCCGATTCCTCAGCAATCAGCATATCAATAACAACAACAACCACATTGTCAACAGCAAGTCCAGTATCCGCAACAGAGAACCTACAACAATAGCAACAACAATCAACAACCCTTTCAACAAAGACCATCATAGGCAAACAGGGTGATTGACCCTATCCCTATGCCTTATGCTGCCTTATTGCCACAACTCCTGAAGCTTAACTTGGTTGAGCTAAGGACATTGGCACCTCCAGATCCCTCCAATCTCCCAAGGAATTATGATGCCAACGCTAGGTGTGCTTTCCACTCCAATGCACCTGGTCACAATACTGAGAAGTGTAGGGCCCTGCAAATGAAGGTCCAAGATCTGGTGGATTCTAAAGCCCTTAACTTTGCACCCCCTCCAAATGTCAACAAGAATCCTAGGCCTAATCATGGAGGGCCGATGATTAATGCCATTGAGGAAGACAAACCATCTACCTTGATCACCAGTGTTGCACAAATTCGAACACCTTTGGTCGAAATTAAAGCTCAGCTTCTAGAGTGCCAAGTGTTTCCCGGGTGTGAGCTCGGTTGTGGGTATTGCAACATTGCAGTCAACGGATGTGAAAATTTGAGAAGTGGCATAGATGGTCTTATCAAGGATGGTATCCTTCAAATCTCAACAACGACGCCTACAAATCCAGCAATTCCTTTAACAACAATTCCTGATTTTTCTACAACAGCAGCAACAATCATTCCTACCAATTCCTCAATATCATCAGCAGTTACTCCGTCCATCATTTCAACAAGTCAGATTTCAACAACCATACCTTCTACAACATTAGCATCCATTTTATCAGCAGAATCTTCTACAACGCCAATAGAAATTAATGAAGATGTCTCAACAGTCACCATCTACTATGATCCATCAAATGTTCCTTCAAACAACAACTTTCAGCAACAAACAGTGGCACCACCTGCCAGATCACCAGTCACAATTTACTACGATCTGCACACCATTACGGTGCCCTCCTCTGCAGCAGTCAGTCCAGTTACCATCACGGTGCCTGGACCAGTTCCTTATGAAAGCAGTAATACCATACCTTGGCATTATGGCTCTGATCTTTACTGCAATGGGGAGAAAATCACTCTGGATTCTTCAACCTCTTCTCCACAAGTTGATAATGTTGGGGGAGGCGGAGGCTTCACCAGAAGCGGACGCCTTTTTGCCTCACAAGTACAAAGACCTAATGTTGAAGCAGAAGCTGCTGCCAAAGCAAAAGGGAAGAGTGTGGTACCTGAAGAGCCGACTGTCAAAGAGACTCAGAAGACATCTTTTGAACAAGATGTAGACGAGTTTATGAGAATCATAAAAAGAAGTGATTACAAGGTGGTGGACCAGCTTCACCAAACTCCCTCAAAAATCTCCATATTATCCTTGTTGATGTGTTCTGAAGCTCACAGGAATGCATTATTGAAAGTCCTACACGCAGCATATGTGCCGGAGGAGATTACCGTTAATCAGCTAGAAACCGTGGTGGCAAATGTCAACACCAGTCATGGACTGGGTTTTACCAATGCTGACTTAACAACGGAGGGACGTAACCATAACAAGGCTTTACATATCACCTTGGAATGCAAAGGTGATGTTCTATCTCATGTGCTGGTGGACACTGGGTCGTCACTCAATGTTCTGCCAAAGAAAGCCTTAGTGAAGCTGGAGTATGACGGCTTGGCACTGCGTCCGAGTAATTTGGTGGTGAGAGCTTTTGATGGCTCTAAAAGATCAGTGCTTGGGGAGATTGATCTGCCTGTGATGATTGGCCCGCAGACTTTTAAAACTACCTTCTATGTGATGGACATTCAGCCGGCCTACAACTGTTTGTTGGGTAGACCCTGGATCCACGCCGCTGGCGCTGTTACGTCTACCCTTCACCAGAAGCTGAAATTCGAGTGGGAAGGCCAGATCATCACCATCTGTGGGGAAGAAGACATCATTGTTAGCCATCTGGCTACGTATAAGTACATAGAAATGGATGGAGAAATCTATGAAACCATGAGCCAGGGGTTTGAGGCCCTGAACATTAATGAAGCATCTGCTGTACTGGGAACCTCCATAACGTCGTATCAGCAAGCCCGAAAGGTTGTTGAAGAGGGTACTGCCCAAGGCTGGGGCAAGTTGCTGCCTATGAAGAAGAAAGAAGACAGATTTGGGTTGGGTTACAAACCAACTCAACAAGATCAATCAGAGGCTGCCAAAGAGCCCAATTTTGTCAGCGGGGGAATGCTCACCCCGGATGCTGTAAACAACTTGGAAGACGAGGAGGAAAGCGACCGCAACCTGGAGAGCTGGATACGTCCAAGGACCCCGGGGAGCCAAGTCCTTAACTGGTCTTCCTAGGAAATTATAAGGGTTACTCCTGCAGAGTATTTATTATTTCTTGTATTTTAAAGCATGCATCAAGTCTTGCATCTTGCCCAAGATGACAAGACTCATTTTGTAATCGGGCCATCTTGTAATTTTGTGCAAATGGATTAATCAATGAATATCAGACATCTTTTGCAAACGAGTCTCTTTTTCGCTCACTGTTTTTCATTTTTCTTTTTGTACAAAAATAAAATGGCAATGTTTTTCAAATTGATAACTTCATTTCACTTTTTCTAAATAAGATAAAATTGATCACTAAAATGAACCAATCTAAACCCTTGCAGAAAGTGCCTTTCAGACTGCACCGACAACAACACTGCTATGGCTTCGTATGACTTTGACAATCCAATCAATCAAGCTGATGAAGGGGTTGAAGAAGATTATGAGCTACCTGAAGAGCTAGCCAGGTTGTTAAGGCATGAGGAGAAGGTTATCACTCCTCATCAGGAGGATATTGAAACGGTTAATCTTGGTACGGAAGAAGACGTGAAAGAAATTAAGATCGGGGCCTGCCTACAAGATTCAGTAAAAGAGCAACTGATTGATATGCTTCGGGAGTATGTGGATGTCTTTGCTTGGTCTTATCAGGATATGCCAGGGTTGGACACCGATATTGTCATGCACAAGCTGCCTTTGAAAGAAGATTGCCCACCAGTAAAACAGAAGCTGCGCCGTACTCGCCCAGATATGGCAATGAAGATAAAGGAAGAGGTACAAAAATAGTGGGACGCCGGTTTCCTTGCTGTGACTAGTTACCCGCCGTGGGTCGCTAATATTATACCTGTGCCTAAGAAAGATGGCAAGGTGAGGATGTGTGTGGATTACCGGGATCTGAACAGAGCCAGCCCGAAAGATGACTTCCCTTTACCTCACATTGATGTATTGGTGGATAATACGGCTCAGTTCTCGGTATTCTCCTTCATGGATGGATTTTCAGGATACAATCAGATCAAAATGTCACCTGAAGACATGGAGAAGACAACTTTCATCACACCCTGGGGCACATTCTATTATAAGGTGATGCCATTCAGACTGAAGAATGCTGGTGCCACTTATCAACGGGCTATGGTAACATTATTCCACGACATGATCCACAAAGAAATTGAATTTTATGTGGATGACATGATTGCCAAGTCCCTCACAGAAGAAGACCACCTGGTGAATCTGCTGAAGTTATTCAAGCGTCTGAGGAAGTATCAACTGAAGTTAAACCCCAACAAGTGCACATTCGGGGTACGATCTGGTAAGCTGCTGGGATTTATTGTAAGTGAGAAAGGGATTGAAGTTGACCCTGATAAAGTTAAAGCCATTCAAGAAATGCCTGCACCAAAGTCAGAAAAAGAAGTTCGGGGGTTCCTAGGTAGATTGAACTACATTTCACGGTTCATATCTCACCTTACAGCAACCTGTGAGCCTTTGTTCAAGCTGTTAAGAAAAGAACAAACGGTCAGGTGGAACGAAGACTGCCAGAGGGCTTTTGACAAAATCAAAGAATACTTACAAGAGCCTCCGATCCTTATGCCTCCAGTTGAAGGAAGACCTCTAATCATGTACTTGACAATATTAAAAGAGTCGATGGGGTGTGTGTTGGGCCAGCATGACGAGTCTGGTCGAAAAGAGTATGCAATATACTACCTAAGCAAAAAGTTTACCGACTGTGAACAACGTTATTCACTGCTCGAGAAAACTTGATGTGCTTTAGCGTGGGCTGCTCGCCGACTAAGGCAGTATATGTTGACCCACACTACTTTATTGATCTCCAGGATGGATCCAGTCAAGTACATTTTTGAGAAGCCAGCACTTACCGGACGAGTTGCAAGATGGCAAATGATCCTCACAGAATATGACATTCAATACACATCCCAAAAGGCCATCAAAGGCAGTGTATTGTCTGATTATCTTGCTGAGCAACCCATTGATGATTACCAGCCTATGAGATTTGACTTCCCTGATGAAGACGTCATGTTCATAAAAGCAAAAGATCATGAAGAGCCTGTTCACACTGAAGGGCCTGACCCGGAAGAAGAATGGACTATGATGTTTGATGGGGCTGTTAATATGAATGGTCGTGGTGTTGGTGCAGTACTCATTACACCTAAGGGAGTTCACATGCCTTTCTCGGCAAAACTCACCTTTAACTACACTAACAACGAAGCTGAATACGAAGCTTTCATTATGGGTCTTGAGGAGGCCATTGACCTCAGGATCAAGACTTTGACTGTATTCGGAGATTCAGCTCTGGTAATTAATCAAACCAACGGCAAATGGTACACCCACCAAGATCATCTGATACCTTACCGGGATTATACAAGGAGGTTATTGACTTTCTTCACAACGGTCAAGCTTGAGTATATCCCTCGAGACGAAAATCAATTTGTAGATGCTCTGGCTACCATTTCATCCATGATCAAAGTCCAAGCTGCCAACTTTGTGCCTCGGATTTCAGTGTCCAGACTTGACAGACCAGCATATGTATTCTCAGCAGATATTGTCAAAGATGATAAGCCTTGGTTCCATGACATCAAATGCTTCTTGGAGGATCAAACATACCCACATGGGGCATCTTCCAATGATAAGAAGACATTAAGAAGGCTAGCTGGTAGTTTCTTCCTGAATGCTGATGGCTCCCTGTACAAGAGAAACTTTGATATGGTACTCCTCAGATGTGTTGATAGGGCAGAAGTAGACTTGTTGATGCACGAGGTGCACGAAGGATCTTTTGGTACCCATGCTGGAGGACATGCTATGGCTAAAAAGTTGCTAAGATCAGGCTACTACTAGATCAAATGGATGCAGACTGTTGTGCCTATGCCAGAAAGTGCCATAAATGCAAGATCTATGCGGATAAAGTGCATGTACCTCCGAATCCTCTGAATGTGATGTCTTCACCCTGGCCCTTTGCTATGTGGGGCATTGATATGATTGGCAAGATTGAACCGACTGCTTCAAATGGCCACAGATTCATCCTGGTTGCCATTGATTATTTTACCAAGTGGGTTGAAGCAGCTTCCTATGCAAATGTTACAAGGCAAGTGGTCGCCCGATTTCTGAAGAGAGACATCATCTGTCGGTATGGAGTTCCCGAGCGAATCATTACTGATAATGGTTCCAACTTAAATAATAAAATGATGGCAGAGCTATGCCGGGACTTCAAGATCCAACACCATAATTCTTCTCCTTACAGGCCAGAGATGAATGGCGCTGTTGAGGCAGCTAACAAGAATATCAAGAAGATTGTGCAAAAGATGGTGGTTACCTATAAAGATTGGCATGAAATGCTACCATTTGCCTTGCATGGGTACCGTACGTCAATCAGAACATCCACTGGGGCAACACCGTATCAGCTGGTGTATGGTATGGAGGCAGTCCTACCTGTTGAAGTTGAATTACCCTCCCTGCGGGTACTAATGGATGTTAAGTTGAATGAAGCAGAGTGGGTCCGATCCCGATACGAACAACTGAATCTGATTGAAGAGAAGAGATTAGCTGCAATCTGTCATGGGCAGCTGTATCAGAAAAGAATGAAGAAAGCCTTCGATCAGAAAGTCAGGCTCCGAGAATACCAAGTAGGAGATCTTGTGCTGAAGAGACTCCTCCCTCCTCATACATACCACAGGGGCAAGTGGACTCCGAATTATGACGGTCCGTTCATAGTAAAGAAGGTTTTATCTGGTGGAGCATTGATGCTCAGTACTATGGATGATGAAGATTTCCTGTCCCCTGTGAATTCAGATGCAGTTAAAAAATACTTCGCATAAAAAAGACCCGCTGGGCACAAAAACAGAATGTGAGTCCAAGCAAAAATAGGGCATCCCGGCGAGTCAAAAACAGAATAAAAGACTCGGGCAAAAATAAGGGAAAATAAATAAAAAAATGTACACCCACTGAGTTGAAAAGCCACATTGGACAGCTCAGGCAAAAATGGGTATCCCGGTGGATTGAAAACCCGAAAGGGTGATCCACGCAAAATAAGGGAATAAGCAAACAACTGCATTCTGAATTCATCTGTATCACTTACAACATGGTAAGCCTCGAAAGGTTCGAGCATCGGTCAGAACCAGCCTTCTTCAGAAAGCAAGTTGAGAAGAACGTCAATGTCATACGAGTCATAGCAAAAAGGGAAGCTCCTTGAAGCGTCATCAACATTGCCAGCATCTTGTTGTTTCTCAATTTGTAACAATCTCCTCATTTTAGGGGATTTGTTTCTATGACTGTATCTTGCCAATTCAAGGCACACAAAGTAATAAAATCAGATTTTCAGTCATATTTTGTCTTGTACATTTTATTTTCATTTGCAAAATGTCCGATGTCCTTAAGATGTTGATTGCATAAATACAGATGTTTCCTTTCTAAAAATCCATGCTTGCAGGAAATATATTTACTCCCGGGAGTGTCTAAATTCCTATGAGGGAATCCAGTAAGGGATACCTAGGGATACTTGTACGTTTCTTTGTCATACAAGATTGCAGGTGTTCAAAGCGCAACATGGGGCATGAAAGCTTCTCCCCAGTAGGCTGCCAAATCATTGTTTCCTCAGCACACCTTCCAAACAGCATCGGAGATGCTTTCTCCCCATAAGAGTTGCCAGGCATCACTTCCCCAACATTTCCTTCAAAGAGCAGCACCTGAAGGTGTTCATATCCCCGGCTGATTTGTCAAGTATCATCCTCAGCAGGATCCCCACAGAAATCTCTAGGAAGATCTTTCAGGGATCTTTCTTCTTTCCCAGCCGAGTGCTAGACGGGGAACCATCTCCCCACAGAGCTTCAGTCTCTATCCAGAAGAGCAACGCCTGAAGATCTCACAACAGAGTGACAGAAAGCTCACACAAACCCCAGCTGGGTCCCTCATTACCAAGATAGGTTTATCAATGATCTATTTCCCCAAGCCGAGTCATATATGTCAGATCTACCAATGATCTCATCCCCAGCTGGGATATCCACTTAAAGCAGATCAGCCAGAGATCTCCTCAGCAACGGGATCCGAATCTCGGATCGGTATCTTTGCATAATCATAGCATTCGCATCATATTTTCCCCGCAAAGCGTAGCATTCCGTCTAATACGGGGCATTACGGCAAAAAATCAAACATATTGCATAATCATAAGCCATGAGTCGAGATGAACATCAACAATATACAGAATATTTCCCAGTTCCCCACCAGAGAGCCAAGGCGTCTACTTGCACACTCACAAATATAGATACACACTCCTTTTGGCACTCGTCCGTGTCATCATTCCCCAGTAAATTGCCCGAGCAAACAGATGCTTATACAGTACAGATGCTTCTTGACACTCGTCTGTGTCATATCCCAGCAGAAAGCCAAAACATCCCCTTTGCACTCACAACACCTGTGTGCATATATCCATACACTTCCTTGACACCCGTCTGTGTCGTGCTCTCCCCAGCAAGTTAAACACTCGTCTGAGTCTCACTCCTACTTTTTACTCATACAGATACTCGTCCGTATCTTGTATATACCACTTAAATCCCCTCAGAATCAACACTCGTCTGTGTTCTTTGTTAACCAGTTGATACTCGTCCGTATCATCATCTCTGAACATGCGTCAAGCATTTGTTTCTATCTGATACTCGTCTGTATTATAGTCTTAAGGATGCTCGTCCGCATCTTTAATCTATACACAGTTTCAAACACTTATACCTTCATCTTTTGAATTTAGACGCTCGTCTGTGTCTACCCTTCCCCAGAAGAGTCCCCAACAAACTTGTTAAACTATTTTCTTTCTATCTGACATTCGTCCTATGTCATGATACCTTTTCGGCAGCCGTACCCTGCCAGGTGATCGTCCTTCACCTTTTTGATGATCGTCCTTCATCACCCCCAGGGGAGTCTCTATTCATTAGAACCCCTTCTTATCCGACATTAGTCCTATGTCGTGATATTTGTAGCAGCCGTCCCCTGCTAGGTGATCGTCCTTCACCTCTTGATGATCGTCCTTCATCATTTTATCCGATGGCCGTCCCCATCGTTGATCTTGTTATCTGACATTCGTCCTATGTCATGATAAATCCCGAGAGCAGCCGTACCCTGCTAGGTGATCGTCCTTCACCTCTTGATGATCATCCTTCATCATGCTTATCTAATGGCCGTCCCCATCGTCGACCTTTTCATCCGACATTCGTCCTATGTCGTGGTACTTTCGGCAGTCGTACCCTGCCAGGTGATCGTCCTTCACCTTAAGATGACCGTCCCTCATCTTATCCCCAACAGAGCAGTCGTACCCTGCCAGGTGATCGTCCTTCACCTCTGATGACCGTACCTCATCATTTATTTCATTTATGCCTTGAACTCGATGGTCGTCCCCATCATTTACCTATAATCCCCAGAAAATCTTATTTCGTTGCTTGATGGCCGTCCCCATCATAATCTCTTATCCCCAGCTTGTCGGTCGTCCCCGTCATTGCTTTATTTCCCGTATTTTCCCCAGCATGTCGGTCGTCCCCGTCATTGCTTCATCCCCAGCAGTCGTCCTCTGCTCGACGGTGGTCCTCCGTCGCCCGCACTTTATAATTATACTTTATTTTCTTTTACAATCTATATCCCTTTTCTTCTTCATTCTGTGAGTGCAAATTTTGGACTGTCTTTGGTATTCAACCACAAGTTATCTTGTTGGCCTGATAAGCCGTCGCTTACATCCGCCACAGCTAACTCATGTTTGAATAGGGGCAGCTGTAAACACCCCAAATTTTCCCTCACCCATTCACACCATGGCTTATGATCCTCTCATTTGCATAGGATCAATCATAACATCTCATATTGTATTTTTGATTCACTGCATTGATTCAAAGTCATCTGCATCTAGGGTTTGTGATCTAAGCAATCCCTGAGCTACCTGAGCCACCCCAAAGGTCTTCAATCACTTCAAAGGGGTCCATGTGTGTTCAATCATCATATTATATCTTCCCAAGATCAAAGAAGTCAAAGAATCACAAGAACTGAGAAAGGCATGGAAGCAGAGCCAGGTTTAACTACACAGATGACCTAGAATTAGGGTTTTGGTTTCAGAGGCCATAACTCCAAATTTTTTGGTCATTCTTGTTTCTATTGGTCTCTATATGTCATGAGGATCATTCATATCAATTTTCATGAAGAAATTCAATGGGGAAGGCATCTGATCACCAGATGACTTCTTGAGCAAGTCAGTGCAAAATCAGGGCATCTGAGGCCCCCAGTTACCCAACCAAAGGGAATTCTCCATCATTTTGAATGTGTATGATCTTTATTTGAACATAGAAGGTGTTAGAAGTTCACAAAATTGAAGAATTTCAAGCCATTTGCAAAGTTGCCTTTTTGGGAAAGTGACTTATAATGAAAACTTGCCATTTTGGGAAAGTTTTTCAACCTCCTCTTTTTGATTCAAAAATGCCTCAAATGAGAAAACTTTGGTCATGAAAGTTATAGAATGGATCCTCCCATTTTCAAAAAGTACAAGAACTCATTCTAATTCATCTTGGATCAAAAGTTATGGCTTGTCAAAGTTGGGAAAAATCACATAATTTCATGTTTTACACCAAAGAGACATTTTGCAAAATGGTATGATAAGGCATTCTAAAGGCTTCAAATGTGCACAAACACTTCACAATATGCTCATGTGACCTCTAAAAATCAGAATGCACCAAAGAATTACCCATTTCCATGCCTTGATCATTAAGAAACTTCAAAAGGGCCAAACTTTGTGAAATTTGCAAAACCTCACATAAACTCCAATCCACTTGCTGCATTGCCTCAAATTCACTTCCATGGTTCTCCTTGATCACAGCTGAACCAAGCCATGCCTCTAAACCAGCCTGCCATGACCCATACCTCAAAGGACACCTAACATTGACTTTTGGCAAAATGGCCCATACCAATCAACATAGGCCAGCAACAACTCTCTGAGCTATCCCAACTTGATACATGGACAAAATGGAACTCAACACAACACACAACACAGCCTGAAACTTCCCACAAGTGAGTATCCTCCAAAATCCCTCTTTATGCATTTTTCTTCGAATCTCAATACACAAGCCAAAAACATCAAAACAAACTTCACAAAACCACTCACCATGATCCTCTGATCATTTCCCAATCCTCATTTGACCCTGAAACCACCCCAAACAGAAACACGATTTTCCACTCCTTCTGAACAGAACTTCATCAATCTCACAAACTAGCCACCATACACTCCAACCAAGCCTCAAAGCATCTTCAGGGAGATCATTAGAGGAGCTTTGAAGCAGGGAGGCAGTCTGAAAGCTCCAAACTGAAAGCTTCACCTCAGGTAGCTTCGCAAAATCATTTTTCCAGAAACCTTGTTTTAAGTTATTGAAATGATCTACATGCTCCCCTAAATGCTTTGCACTTTTTATTTTTGAAAATGGTTGATTATTGAGCATGAACTTCATCTCTGAAAGTTTGGTCATTTTTAGGTTTTTGATTCGTATCTAGGTTTTGAGTGAAAAGAAATGGATTTTGAGGGTGGATTTTGATCTGGAGCTTTACAGCTCTTAAAATGACCTGGAGAGTGGGATTGAGATTTCTCAGGGAGGATGTCACCGGAGAAGACGACCGGAGCTCTTCTCCGGTGACCTGAAAGTCATTAGGGTTTGATAATTAGGGTTAGCTGGGTTTAAACGTGGGGCGTTGGATCTGGGCTTCCCGCGCGTGTTAGAGGGCCAGGATGACTTCATTTAGCCCTAATTGTGGTTAATTAAATTAATTAATTAGGTTTAGTTTAAAAATGCCAGTTTGAACCTAGGCCGTTGGATAACGCGCGCAGTCTTCCCTCCATCTCCAAGTTTGAATGTGAGCCTCAGGATTTGCATACTTTTCATTTTATTTCATTTTATTTCATTTTCTTTTCATTTAACTTCTACGAATTATTAAAAATAGTAAAACATATTTAAAAATTCTGAAATTTTTTGTCAAGCATTTCATTAATTTTCAGAACCCAAAAATATTTTTATTTTTATTTTTTGCATTAAAAAATCATTTTTAAATCATTTAAATGTTTATTTTTAATTAGTTAATGGAAATTAATTAATTAAAAATGCATTTAGGTATTTAAAAATCACCAAAAAATTCACATTGCATTTTAAAACATTTATAAACATTATGAAACTCTCAAAACAAATTTCTTTTTGGTTCTTGAACTATTTTGACCTTTTTCATTGGAATTAAATTCATTTAAAGGCAATATTTTTGTTCAAACTTAGAAAAATTCATTCTGCCTAACCATGAGGAGTTTGATGATGGTTCTTCTTGCATTTCATCCTTCACATCATGTAGTTACTAGGGTAAAATTGGTTTGAATTTATCTTCCATTTTCAATTTAATGAGCATTTTTCCTTTTGAGGTACCTTGAAACCCTAGTTGATTAGAAAAATCATAACTTCCATTAGGTTTAGACTTAGGTCTCCTCCTTTGGGCAGTGAACTTGTGTAGGGTTAGGGTTCCTTTGATCCCATTTTCAATTTTTTGTCATGTCATTTGCTTCTGGTTTTGAATTTTTGTGTTGCATGTTGTTCATAAACCCTAATTCTTGCTTTCCTTTGCATCCATCTTTCATTTGCTTGTATACATGAACTTGCCATGACATTTTGTGCATCCTCATGACATGTAATACATCTTAGGACATATTAGAATCATGTTTGATCATTGCATCCTTCATTTGCCATGTTATGCATTCATAACATTTCATAAACGTTCATGAACTTCTATGGTTCAAAGCATGTTTCATTTGCATCCTCATCCTTGTATGATCATCCACAACTCTTGACATGTGTTTGCATCATCTCTTAGCATCATTGAAATCATGTTTATGCTTCTGACTTTGGTTTGCATCATGGCATTTCACCTCATCTTCATTTGCATTTCATTTCTTTTGCTAACTTTTCAGGTGGTAAGTTGTTTTGAGAAGTGAATTTGCCTTCACTTCTCACAATCTCTTCTCATCTCTTCTATGCACCATTGTTGCATTTTATCTTGTGTATTAAGAGTGATCTTGCTCATTCATGCTCCTTCTCATCTTCTTCCTTCAAGCAACTTATCTTCTTAAGTGAAGTAAGTTGACTTGCTTCTCTTGCTTCTTTCTCCTTTCATCTGCTTCTTTCCTTGGTGGCTCTTTGAAGATTCTTTCTCTCTTAAGCCTCACAAACCCTAGGATCTACAAGTATGATAACAATTAGGGTTGATTAGTCCCCCATTTAGCTTTTACCTTTGTGTCATCTCTTGTGTCTTCTCTTCTCATCTCTTAATCAGGGACTAAACCCTAAAGGTTTTAAGGCTTTGTGATTAAGCTTATGCCTGCATCCTTCTATTAGGATGGAGTGTATAACTTTAATCCTAAGTGTTAAACCCTTAATGTGTTTAACTCCTTTAATCAATCCATCTAATAAATCACTAAGACATCAAACTTGTAACTTGAGCCTTGCATTAGGGTTCTAATTCTTCCTTAATTGGTTAAGAAGGACTAACCCTAGTGTTAATGGACAAGTCCTCCTCAAGTTGTCTTACAAACCATACAAATCACTTCTTCATCTTATCATTAACTAAAATCCACTTTAATAAAGGCTTTGTTTTGTCATGAGGTTAATCCCTAATCATGGATTAAGTTGAGGAGCCTTCCTCAGCTTAAATGTTCTCATCTATTATCCTTCTATTAGGATGGTGTAATGAGTCCATTAAATCCCTGATTATGGCTTAAACTCATTACTCAACACTAAACAAAAACAACAAAAACATCTAATAAATGCAAGTAGGTTAGTGATCTTAATCCTACATCATGGTGATTAAGTGTGAGGTGCATACTTCATACTTAAGGTACTCTCATTACCCCTAATCAGAGGGAGGATGTGATGAGTTTACTAACCCTTGGTTTAGGCTTAAGCTCATTATCTTATGACAAACTCCAAAAAGCAATAAAAGACTGAAAACACAAAAACAAACAATAATCGTCTCCTCCGGGATTCTTTTCTCATCTCATTCACTTACAAACGAGAACTCGCTTCTTCCGTCTAATGCAAGACAGTTTGCCCCTGGGCCAGACAGGTCATACACTTGAGCATAGACAAGTAAGCAGTTCACAAGTCAATTTATCTTTCAGTCTCTTTGGGTCGAACTATGGTGTTCTGACTTCCTCATTGCACGAGAGGATATGTAGGCATGACTTAACAGTTATCGAACAAAAGTCTCTGTATATTCCCCCCTCCTTCCAGCATTATTCCTTTAGCCTCATAGTCTTGAGATTTATACTCCTGTTCTTACACTGACACTTCTCTTATACGCTTCACATTTCTTTTGCACTGACACTTGCATTCTTTTCCAGCTTTGATACAAAGATTGCACTGACACTACCCCTTTAAAACACAAATCTTTTAAGCGTGGATCCCGTCGAGTACGGCGGACAATCTGGGTGCTAATACCTTCCCAGGTTGTAACCAACCCCCTTTCTCAGTCTCTCTGGTTCGCAACCGTCTTATCCATCTTTTCTTAGGTTTATGCAGCATCACCTTTCCTTCGGGATACAAGTGCCTAGCTGGCGACTCTATTCATTTTCTCTTTTCGCCGACCGTTCGCGTCTGTACCCCATTTGACTTAGCCTCATTTGGTGGGAGCGACAAATGTATGTATGCTTTTGAATATGATTGATGTTTACCAGAAATGCATAAAATGCATTAATAGTATTTACTAAGGACGAACGAGGGTAGGAATTCAACGAAGCTTCGCCGGTTCATCCCCACATGATAACTACAAATCCCTAGTAGAGCAAATCTATCTTTATAGATACTTCAAGTTACATCTCCCCTTGAATTTATGTCCATCTCTTTTATCCTCAGTCGGGATACTCAGGAACTTATTCCTTCAATAGAAGTACGACAAACGAAGACGGGAGGTTATAAAGACTATACTATCAAATGAAACGGGAACGAGGTCCTCATATTCTTCAGTAACGAATCGAGATTTATTTTCCCTAGCCAGCAGTTGTTATACAGAGATATCCAGACACTTCAGGCTTCATACATACATCATTTACATCATACCATAACACATCCATAAATGCATAATACATTTACTTAGATGCACCATGTCATACATGCACACATATTGCATAAACTAACCTTTTCTTTGCAGGATAGTTATATGTAGATAAAACAATATCAACAATTCACAACAGGTCAGAAACGATCTATACGAAGGTCTAGTGCTGATACTTAATCATTACTCAAGATGTCCTTAGATAGTAGGCAAACGGTCTATACGAAGATCTATTCCCTAGTCCAGGATATTTTCAAGGGATATAATTGCCACGAAGATTTAATCCTGATACCTTTTTGTCCTTGGATAGTAGCAAAAGGTCTATACGAAGATCTATTCCCTAGTCCAGGATATTTTCAAGGGATATAATCGCCACGAAGATTTAATCCTGATACTCTTTTGTCCTTAGATAGTAGGCAAACGGTCTATACGAAGATCTATTCCCCAGTCCAGGATATTTTCAGAAGATTTAATCCTGATACTCTTTTGTCCTTGGATAATAGGCAAACGGTCTATACGAAGATCTATTCCCTAGTCCAGGATATTTTCAGAAGATTTAATCCTGATATTCTTTTGTCCTTGGATAGTAGGCAAACTGTCTATACGAGGATCTATTCCCTAATCCAGGATATTTCCAGAAGAGATAATCGTCACGAAGATTTATTTCTACTGGTCTATTCAACAATTCAAACCAGTTCAGAGACGATCTATACGAAGATCTAGTACTAGCATTCAATTCAAACCATGTTGCATAAACGATTTAGAGACGGCCTATACGAAGACCAAGTACTGATATCCAGTATCAACATCAAGATATTATCACCTCCTGATATTATGGATGGCATCTATAAGCCCATATCCAGTTCTTCCAAGTGGCATATTCAAGCCCACTCAAGCATATATAATTAATCATCAGCTTTACTTTACGCACCGACGAGTGCAAATTTTTGGGGCTTTTGTGTTTAATCCCCTTCAACCTTCCAGGTCACGAATGGCACATATACCAATCTAACCCCTCAGGTTTCAGAAAATTGAACAGGGGCAGCTGTTGCACCCCAAAATTTGCCCTTCCCAAGACAAGACATTATGTACTAAGAGGTTCACAAGACATCTCATGAGGTTCACAAGGTTCACAATTAGTCAGAAAGTTTGACAATTCCCTCAGACAATGCATCCTCCTAAGCAAGGCATCCTAAACTAGGGTTTTGACTTTCATCAGGCTAAATGGACTTCCAAGACTTCAAGTGAGCTTCATAGCATCCTATATGTGTTCAATAATTCCCATGTCAAGTTTCAAGACTTTCCCAAAAGATTTGCTCAGTCAGATGATCAGATAAGTTAAAATCAGTCAAAGTAGTTAAAAAGTCAAGCTGAGGTCAACTGTGGTCAAACCAAAGTCAAACTTCATGCTTTTTTTCCAACATCAAGTTTATGAAGTAAAATTCATCATTTGATCAAGGTTTGATCATGATTCATCAAAGAGATTTCAGATTATCAAGAATCAGGAGTTTCTAAATTAGGGTTTTCACAGGAAAAGTCAACTGAACTTTGACCAGCCATAACTTTCACATGCTTCATCAAATTTTTTCCATCCAAATCTCATTTTGAAGGAAATTGAATTCTCTACAAATTTGTGTCTCACAAGCCAAGCCCAAAAATTCTTCATTTGGAAGGTATGAGCTAAGACATTATAGGTCATTTTAAAAGTCAACAAAAGTCAACAACTTCCAAAGGGCATAACTTGAGAATGGTAAAAGATATGGACATGAGACCAAAGAGGTTGGTTAGAGGACTCTCTAATCTTTCCAAAATGTCCAAGAACATCTTCATAGCATTAAAATTGAGGGATTTGTGCCTTTGCAAAGTTGGGAAATTTTTGAGAGGTTTATGAAGTAAATGGGGTCTTAAAACCAAATTTCACCAAATGGGCTTGCTTTTTTATGATCCAAACACTTCCATGACATCATGCACGAATTAAAAATTATTTATTCATATTTTTATTCATTCTATTTTATTTATTATGATTTTTTACATTAAAAATCATTTTAAATTAAAATAAAATATAAAAGGATGAATATTTGATTTGATTTTGGTTCTAGAAGGTCTTAATATTCATTTAGAAGTGATTGGTATCATATAAAATCAGATTATACAAATATAGCAAGGTTAGATCAAAGAAATTCAATTTTTAAAGATGAATCTTTTTCGATCTCCATAGGTCCAAAAGTCCAAAGGATTGAATTATTTTTTGACCTAATTCTGATGTATGATATATAAACAACATAAAGCAATGCACAAGACACGATTTTGCTGCCTCCAAGAACACCATTGAATCTAAAAATTTCTCATCAAAAGTCACATACGGTTTTTGACTTAGAGGGACTTTCAAGACAAAATAAAGGTTGCTACACGTTCCTTGGACATCATTGATGCTTTCCCCAATCATCACCATCATTCAAAACCTCATATATCATGAAAACCGAATTCATGTTCTTCATCTTTTTTTTAATTTTCGATTTCATTCATTTATCCACTATAAATTGTTTTTGTGTTGTTAATCTTGTTTGTTGTGATGTTTAGATGATTTCTGGGCAAGAATATTGAAGAATCGTGACCTAAACCGAAAATCACCATTGTTAGGGTTAGAGCTCTCGAATTAGGGATTCACGATCTACTTAATATAAATGGATTCTAAAAACATGGTTATGATGTATGAACATTGGGAAATTGATCTGGGTTATCAATTTGCATTATTATTGTGGTTTACTAGATGTTTCAAAAACGTAGGTTTTCTGGTTTATGAACACGCATGTGAATTCGCAGGAAAAGTTGTATGAAAATTCGCAGGAAATTCAAACGAGGAAGATGAAGCTGCGCGCCAAATTCCAGTTTTAAATTCTAACATTATATTTTATTTAATTGTTGTGCATATATTACAGAAAAGTTGCTTGGCTCAGTTGGTAGAGGACGCGCGTATGTAAGGCAAGGTCAAGGGTTCGAGTCCTATGAGGACCATTCTTTTTTTGGAAAAAATTCTCAAATATTTGTTTACGCATATGATACTTTCTCTTCCCCCAGATGACAAGGCGCGCGCCTTGCCCCAGTGGTCACGTCTCACCAGGTATTGGGGGAGGTCATGGGTTCAAATCCAGGCCTCCCCATTTTTTTTATGTTGTTTTCTTTGTTTTTCTTATTTATTTTATTAATTATATTATCAAGTTAATTAGTTTTCTTAATTAAAACATTCAAACCCTAATTTTATTTTCTTAAATTTCTAACCCTAATTTTTTATTTTACTTTAAATATTAAACTCAATTATTTTTCTTTCTAATATATAATTAAATAATTAATCTTGTTTTGTAAATAATTATTATATTGTTTATTATCATTATTCTAATTAATTTATTATTTTCTTCTTAAAAATTCTTCAAAATTATTTGTTTAATTTAAAAATATACTCTTAAATTCTATATATTTTTGTATATTTGTACTAACCTCTTCTTCTTATAATTATTTTATTACTAACCATTTTAATTATAGTTTCTTTATTATATATATTTATTATTTAAATTATAATGTAATTGCGAAAGCCTTGTAATAGTCGTAGGTTTATTTTTGTCTTTATTTTATTATTTATAAATATTTTTGCCATGGTTAGTAACTATAGGGATTGATAACATGTTTGTGATTTAAAATTAATTTAGTATAACTAATTTAATAAGATAAATATATGAATATGAACACTCACACACGTAAGTCGATCTTTGATCGCCCTCTTGTACTTTCTAAGGTTATCCCTCATGTTGCCTAATTATAAGGTCAAGTAAGGTGTCTTAAAGCAAAGTCCCTTCATTAATATAATCAAGTCCCTTCGATGTTGCCTACGGTAAATGATCTTGTCCCTTCGAATAAAAGATGATAAGTCCCTACGAATTGCTAAAGACACATTACAGTTGCCTAAATACAGATGTCCCTTCACATGTCCCTTAATACATCCAAGGTAATGACTACCTATTCCTTAATAATAGGGATAGTCTTACCATTGAAAGAACATATAAGAACAGTAAAGACTTAGCATAAGGTAGGTTCTTCTTAAGTACTTGCTCACTTTTCTTCAAAAACACTCTTTTACACTTCACATTTCAAACAAATTCTCAAAACAAAGTCTTTATATACATCCATACGAGGATCATTATAAAGTACTTAGAAAATTTTTTAATCACACACTACACCTTTCTCAAAACAATTTAAAGTGACCTAAGTAACTAAGAGCCCATGGATAACCATGGATATAAAGGGTGTTAACACCTTCCCTTTGTATAACCTACCCCCCGAACTCAAAATCTTTTTAAGGTCTTTCCTGTTCTTTTATGCCCTTTCCTTTTGGATAAAATAAAAGTCGGTGGCGACTCTTGATATCCGCAACATTTATAGAAAGTCAGTTCTCCCACCGTGTTACAATATCGCATATCTTACGATCTTTGTTTTTCATATTCTCTAATCTTTCATTTCCTGTGTTTTTTCTTTTTATTGGAATATTTTTTATATTGTTTTATACTACTATTTTATGTTTTTTATTCCACTTTTGTGTAATCTTATTTTTGTATATTGAATAAGAAGTTATTGTCTAAATATGATGAGTTTTGTTGCTATTTGATAATGTATGAATGATTAAATACAAAATTATGTTGTTCTCAATAGATGTATGTATTCCATGACATGATTCATCACGAGATTGAGGTCTACATCGATGACATGATAGCAAAGTCACAGATAGAAGAAGAACATTTGGTCAACTTAGCCAAGTTATTTGACAGGATTCGGAAGTTCAGATTGAGGTTGAATCCGAACAAATGCACATTCAGGGTGCGTTCCGGAAAGCTGTCGGGCTTTATCGTCAACGAGAGGGGGATTCAGGTCGACCCCGCGAAAGTAAAAGCAATTCAGGAGATGCCTGAGCCGAAAACTGAGAAAGAGGTACGTAGCTTCTTAGGGGGGATGAACTACATTGCATGGTTCATATCTCACGTAACAGTCACCTGTGAGCCAATCTTCAAACTTCTGAGGAAGAATCAAGCCATCTTATGGAATGATGACTGCCAACAAGCTTTCGATCGAATCAAGGAGTAATTGCATGAACCTCCGATTCTCATGCCTCCGGTACCAGGTGTTGCACCCCAAAATTTGCCCTCACCTAGACAAGACATTGTGTACTAAGGTGTCCCAAGAGGTTCACAAGGTATCTCAAGTGGTTCACAAGGTTCACAATTAGTCAGAATGTTTGACAATTCCTTCAGATAAAGCATTCTCCTAAGCAATGCATCCTAAATTAGGGTTTTGAGTTTTATCAGGCTAAATGGATTTCCAAGGCCTCAAGTGAGCTTCATAACATCTTAAATGTCTTCAAGAATCCCTATGTCAAGTTTCAAGGCTTTCCCAAAAGGTTTTCTCAATCAAATGATCAGATAGGCTAAAATCAGTCAAAGCAGTCAAAAAGTCAAACAAAGGTCAACTGTGGTCAAACTTCATAATTTTTCGTTTGAACATTTGAACCTTTTCCCAACAGACATAACCAATTTCCGAACTGGTGTGTCTTTTCGTTTGAATTATTGAACTCCTATATAAGGAGTCGTTTGGCCTCTATTTACGCACACATAACAAAACTAAAACCTTCTACATTCTGAATAATTTCTTTTGCCAGAAACTATTTGTTCTTCAAGAATTATCCCCACAAAGATTTCATGAACCCAGGCAAGAATAGGGTCGAAATACTTTGTTCGGAAAGTGTACGAACACGATTCTTCGAAGATATCCTAGATTATCAAACCCACTATCTAACAGCTGCCTTATCTCGTCAACCCCATGAGCAAATGTACAATTTTCACCATTTCTACAGCTGCCAAACCCGAACTTAGCACAAATGCGGGTCTTGAAGAAAATGTTGTCGGCTTGTCTATTTGGAGGAGGGTGATTCATCCTTGGAGGAGGAGGGCCCATTAGTGCATCGAAATGGCTGTTGTCAGACATTCTTGGCCTTTTGAATGAATGGGAATGATCGATTGCTGAATGTGGTGGCTCAAATCGTTCATTGTTCATTGGAAATTGAGGTCTGGCTTCAATGGCATCGCTGTTGGATGAAGGGAATTGCGGTGACATTCTAGAGGTTGGAATGTTGTATGGATAACTCATGGCTACTTACTGAGGAAAGAAGAAAAAAAATCAAATTGAGTGAAATTTAGAGTCTTTCTGATTTGATTATCGTTGATGAATGAGATCAACGTTAAGAAAATTTTAGAACTGGATTCAAAATTTTTACGAAGAAAGAAATAGTGACATGCACTGTTGATGAAATAATGAAACGATCAAATGAGAAGAAGAATAGTGCGGGAATGAAAAGCCAGAAGTTAAGATGACCTAGATGATGAGAATATAGTGGGAGAAAACATAATGGGCGGATGATCAAGGTTTTTTTTTTGAGGTTTGAGTGGTGTTTGATTGAATAGAATGAAAAATATATATAGTGAGCTGTTTAAGGGTTTAAGGTTTTTTGTTGCGGTAATATAGTGAAAACCCTAGTAGCTGGATGGACTTAGGGCTAATGATAAATTGATTAATTAAGTGTTTAATTATATAATTAGTTTATTGGTTTATATCCAAATATAGCATACTGATTTATCGTAACATAAGATAACTAACTTAGTAAAGTTTTTAATTGTATAATTAGTTTTGCATTGCTTTGAAATGGATGGCCACCATCCATGAGAGTTCGGACACGAAACGCAATTAGAAGTTGGTGTTGGTATCCAGTTGAGGTACCTTAACAAAAACATCGATTGGCCGGTAAACAGCGTCGTTCTCTGCACGCGAACCCAAGTGGCAACTACGCAAACGACTCAACCATGGAAGAGGCTAAATGGAGTCCATTTATGAAAACATGAAGTACATTGAAATCCGGGGAAGGAGAAGAGTGAAGGTTTTGGAGAATTCTGGCGTTAAGGGAATCGAGTGGAGGTTGAAAATGGGTCACCGGTCGGAGGGTTGCCTGTGAAGTCATGAAAGTGGAAGTCTATAGACATAGTGGGTTTTGGTATGAGAAATTGTTTTGGAAAAAGGACGGTAGAGGAAGAAAAAGTTCAACGTCATGATACAGTTAGTGGTGGGTTGGTCACTGGTTTTTGAACACTCAAAATGGTAATGACAAACAAACCCAATAGAAAACTGCAAATCAAACTAAACCAAATTAAAACCGTAAAAAACCGCACTTGTTTTAGATGTATTTGAGTAATTTTTTTAACAAAATCGTACGGTTCAGTTTGCGGTTTGTATTTTTCAAACCGAACTAAACCAAACCAAACTGCATCATGTTACAACCCAAAACTCAAACCTATTATGCCTTAACCATACAAATATTCTCTTACTCACACTTAGGATTTTAGTTTCAACCTTCTCAAATCTCTTCGAGTAGTATTACACATTCTTCTCATCATATTTGCTATGTACATCTCACCTTTTCTACTCTAATCTCTCTTATCTTATGTTCTTTTTTTCATCTTCATCTTCTCCTCTTTTATATTATTGTTTTCTCTTCCAATTAAATTTTTATCGCACATTTCTTCTATAATATCGCATATCTTATGATCTTTGTTTTTCATCTTCTCTAATCTTTCATTTCCTCTGTTTTTTCTTTTTATTATAATATTTTTTATATTGTTTTAGACTACTATTTTATGTTTTTTATTCCACTTTTGTCTAATCTTATTTTTGTATATTGGATAAGAAGTTATTGTCTAAATATGATGAGTTTTGTTGCTATTTGATAATGTATGAATGATTATATACAAAATTATGTTGTTCTCAATAGATGTATGTATTCCATGACATGATTCATCACGAGATTGAGGTCTTCGTCGATGACATGATAGCAAAGTCACAGATAGAAGAAGAACATTTGGTCAACTTAGTCAAGTTATTTGACAGGATTCGGAAGTTCAGATTGAGGTTGAATCCGAACAAATGCACATTCAGGGTGCGTTCCGGAAAGCTGTCGGGCTTTATCGTCAACGAGAGGGGGATTCAGGTCGACCCCGCGAAAGTAAAAGCAATTCAGGAGATGCCTGAGCCGAAAACTGAGAAAGAGGTACGTAGCTTCTTAGGGGGGATGAACTACATTGCATGGTTCATATCTCACCTAACAGTCACCTGTGAGCCAATCTTCAAACTTCTGAGGAAAAATCAAGCCATCTTATGGAATGATGACTGCCAACAAGCTTTCGATCGAATCAAGGAGTAATTGCATGAACCTCCGATTCTCATGCCTCCGGTACCAGGTGTTGCACCCCAAAATTTGCCCTCACCTAGACAAGACATTGTGTACTAAGGTGTCCCAAGAGGTTCACAAGGTATCTCAAGTGGTTCACAAGGTTCACAATTAGTCAGAATGTTTGACAATTCCTTCAGATAAAGCATTCTCCTAAGCAATGCATCCTAAATTAGGGTTTTGAGTTTTATCAGGCTAAATGGATTTCCAAGGCCTCAAGTGAGCTTCATAACATCTTAAATGTCTTCAAGAATCCCTATGTCAAGTTTCAAGGCTTTCCCAAAAGGTTTTCTCAATCAAATGATCAGATAGGCTAAAATCAGTCAAAGCAGTCAAAAAGTCAAACAAAGGTCAACTGTGGTCAAACTTCATAATTTTTCGTTTGAACATTTGAACCTTTTCCCAACAGACATAACCAATTTCCGAACTGGTGTGTCTTTTCGTTTGAATTATTGAACTCCTATATAAGGAGTCGTTTGGCCTCTATTTACGCACACATAACAAAACTAAAACCTTCTACATTCTGAATAATTTCTTTTGCCAGAAACTATTTGTTCTTCAAGAATTATCCCCACAAAGATTTCATGAACCCAGGCAAGAATAGGGTCGAAATACTTTGTTCGGAAAGTGTACGAACACGATTCTTCGAAGATATCCTAGATTATCAAACCCACTATCTAACAGCTGCCTTATCTCGTCAACCCCATGAGCAAATGTACAATTTTCACCATTTCTACAGCTGCCAAACCCGAACTTAGCACAAATGCGGGTCTTGAAGAAAATGTTGTCGGCTTGTCTATTTGGAGGAGGGTGATTCATCCTTGGAGGAGGAGGGCCCATTAGTGCATCGAAATGGCTGTTGTCAGACATTCTTGGCCTTTTGAATGAATGGGAATGATCGATTGCTGAACGTGGTGGCTCAAATCGTTCATTGTTCATTGGAAATTGAGGTCTGGCTTCAATGGCATCGCTGTTGGATGAAGGGAATTGCGGTGACATTCTAGAGGTTGGAATGTTGTATGGATAACTCATGGCTACTTACTGAGGAAAGAAGAAAAAAAATCAAATTGAGTGAAATTTAGAGTCTTTCTGATTTGATTATCGTTGATGAATGAGATCAACGTTAAGAAAATTTTAGAACTAGATTCAAAATTTTTACGAAGAAAGAAATAGTGACATGCACTGTTGATGAAATAATGAAACGATCAAATGAGAAGAAGAATAGTGCGGGAATGAAAAGCCAGAAGTTAAGATGACCTAGATGATGAGAATATAGTGGGAGAAAACATAATGGGCGGATGATCAAGGTTTTTTTTTTGAGGTTTGAGTGGTGTTTGATTGAATAGAATGAAAAATATATATAGTGAGCTGTTTAAGGGTTTAAGGTTTTTTGTTGCGGTAATATAGTGAAAACCCTAGTAGCTGGATGGACTTAGGGCTAATGATAAATTGATTAATTAAGTGTTTAATTATATAATTAGTTTATTGGTTTATATCCAAATATAGCATACTGATTTATCGTAACATAAGATAACTAACTTAGTAAAGTTTTTAATTGTATAATTAGTTTTGCATTGCTTTGAAATGGATGGCCACCATCCATGAGAGTTCGGACACGAAACGCAATTAGAAGTTGGTGTTGGTATCCAGTTGAGGTACCTTAACAAAAACATCGATTGGCCGGTAAACAGCGTCGTTCTCTGCACGCGAACCCAAGTGGCAACTACGCAAACGACTCAACCGTGGAAGAGGCTAAATGGAGTCCATTTATGAAAACATGAAGTACATTGAAATCCGGGGAAGGAGAAGAGTGAAGGTTTTGGAGAATTCTGGCGTTAAGGGAATCGAGTGGAGGTTGAAAATGGGTCACCGGTCGGAGGGTTGCCTGTGAAGTCATGAAAGTGGAAGTCTATAGACATAGTGGGTTTTGGTGTGAGAAATTGTTTTGGAAAAAGGACGGTAGAGGAAGAAAAAGTTCAACGTCATGATACAGTTAGTGGTGGGTTGGTCACTGGTTTTTGAACACTCAAAATGGTAATGACAAACAAACCCAATAGAAAACTGCAAATCAAACTAAACCAAATTAAAACCGTAAAAAACCGCACTTGTTTTAGATGTATTTGAGTAATTTTTTTAACAAAATCGTACGGTTCAGTTTGCGGTTTGTATTTTTCAAACCGAACTAAACCAAACCAAACTGCATCATGTTACAACCCAAAACTCAAACCTATTATGCCTTAACCATACAAATATTCTCTTACTCACACTTAGGATTTTAGTTTCAACCTTCTCAAATCTCTTCGAGTAGTATTACACATTCTTCTCATCATATTTGCTATGTACATCTCACCTTTTCTACTCTAATCTCTCTTATCTTATGTTCTTTTTTTCATCTTCATCTTCTCCTCTTTTATATTATTGTTTTCTCTTCCAATTAAATTTTTATCGCACATTTCTTCTATAATATCGCATATCTTATGATCTTTGTTTTTCATCTTCTCTAATCTTTCATTTCCTCTGTTTTTTCTTTTTATTATAATATTTTTTATATTGTTTTAGACTACTATTTTATGTTTTTTATTCCACTTTTGTCTAATCTTATTTTTGTATATTGGATAAGAAGTTATTGTCTAAATATGATGAGTTTTGTTGCTATTTGATAATGTATGAATGATTATATACAAAATTATGTTGTTCTCAATAGATGTATGTATTCCATGACATGATTCATCACGAGATTGAGGTCTTCGTCGATGACATGATAGCAAAGTCACAGATAGAAGAAGAACATTTGGTCAACTTAGTCAAGTTATTTGACAGGATTCGGAAGTTCAGATTGAGGTTGAATCCGAACAAATGCACATTCAGGGTGCGTTCCGGAAAGCTGTCGGGCTTTATCGTCAACGAGAGGGGGATTCAGGTCGACCCCGCGAAAGTAAAAGCAATTCAGGAGATGCCTGAGCCGAAAACTGAGAAAGAGGTACGTAGCTTCTTAGGGGGGATGAACTACATTGCATGGTTCATATCTCACCTAACAGTCACCTGTGAGCCAATCTTCAAACTTCTGAGGAAAAATCAAGCCATCTTATGGAATGATGACTGCCAACAAGCTTTCGATCGAATCAAGGAGTAATTGCATGAACCTCCGATTCTCATGCCTCCGGTACCAGGTGTTGCACCCCAAAATTTGCCCTCACCTAGACAAGACATTGTGTACTAAGGTGTCCCAAGAGGTTCACAAGGTATCTCAAGTGGTTCACAAGGTTCACAATTAGTCAGAATGTTTGACAATTCCTTCAGATAAAGCATTCTCCTAAGCAATGCATCCTAAATTAGGGTTTTGAGTTTTATCAGGCTAAATGGATTTCCAAGGCCTCAAGTGAGCTTCATAACATCTTAAATGTCTTCAAGAATCCCTATGTCAAGTTTCAAGGCTTTCCCAAAAGGTTTTCTCAATCAAATGATCAGATAGGCTAAAATCAGTCAAAGCAGTCAAAAAGTCAAACAAAGGTCAACTGTGGTCAAACTTCATAATTTTTCGTTTGAACATTTGAACCTTTTCCCAACAGACATAACCAATTTCCGAACTGGTGTGTCTTTTCGTTTGAATTATTGAACTCCTATATAAGGAGTCGTTTGGCCTCTATTTACGCACACATAACAAAACTAAAACCTTCTACATTCTGAATAATTTCTTTTGCCAGAAACTATTTGTTCTTCAAGAATTATCCCCACAAAGATTTCATGAACCCAGGCAAGAATAGGGTCGAAATACTTTGTTCGGAAAGTGTACGAACACGATTCTTCGAAGATATCCTAGATTATCAAACCCACTATCTAACAGCTGCCTTATCTCGTCAACCCCATGAGCAAATGTACAATTTTCACCATTTCTACAGCTGCCAAACCCGAACTTAGCACAAATGCGGGTCTTGAAGAAAATGTTGTCGGCTTGTCTATTTGGAGGAGGGTGATTCATCCTTGGAGGAGGAGGGCCCATTAGTGCATCGAAATGGCTGTTGTCAGACATTCTTGGCCTTTTGAATGAATGGGAATGATCGATTGCTGAACGTGGTGGCTCAAATCGTTCATTGTTCATTGGAAATTGAGGTCTGGCTTCAATGGCATCGCTGTTGGATGAAGGGAATTGCGGTGACATTCTAGAGGTTGGAATGTTGTATGGATAACTCATGGCTACTTACTGAGGAAAGAAGAAAAAAAATCAAATTGAGTGAAATTTAGAGTCTTTCTGATTTGATTATCGTTGATGAATGAGATCAACGTTAAGAAAATTTTAGAACTGGATTCAAAATTTTTACGAAGAAAGAAATAGTGACATGCACTGTTGATGAAATAATGAAACGATCAAATGAGAAGAAGAATAGTGCGGGAATGAAAAGCCAGAAGTTAAGATGACCTAGATGATGAGAATATAGTGGGAGAAAACATAATGGGCGGATGATCAAGGTTTTTTTTTTGAGGTTTGAGTGGTGTTTGATTGAATAGAATGAAAAATATATATAGTGAGCTGTTTAAGGGTTTAAGGTTTTTTGTTGCGGTAATATAGTGAAAACCCTAGTAGCTGGATGGACTTAGGGCTAATGATAAATTGATTAATTAAGTTTTTAATTATATAATTAGTTTATTGGTTTATATCCAAATATAGCATACTGATTTATCGTAACATAAGATAACTAACTTAGTAAAGTTTTTAATTGTATAATTAGTTTTGCATTGCTTTGAAATGGATGGCCACCATCCATGAGAGTTCGGACACGAAACGCAATTAGAAGTTGGTGTTGGTATCCAGTTGAGGTACCTTAACAAAAACATCGATTGGCCGGTAAACAGCGTCGTTCTCTGCACGCGAACCCAAGTGGCAACTACGCAAACGACTCAACCGTGGAAGAGGCTAAATGGAGTCCATTTATGAAAACATGAAGTACATTGAAATCCGGGGAAGGAGAAGAGTGAAGGTTTTGGAGAATTCTGGCGTTAAGGGAATCGAGTGGAGGTTGAAAATGGGTCACCGGTCGGAGGGTTGCCTGTGAAGTCATGAAAGTGGAAGTCTATAGACATAGTGGGTTTTGGTGTGAGAAATTGTTTTGGAAAAAGGACGGTAGAGGAAGAAAAAGTTCAACGTCATGATACAGTTAGTGGTGGGTTGGTCACTGGTTTTTGAACACTCAAAATGGTAATGACAAACAAACCCAATAGAAAACTGCAAATCAAACTAAACCAAATTAAAACCGTAAAAAACCGCACTTGTTTTAGATGTATTTGAGTAATTTTTTTAACAAAATCGTACGGTTCAGTTTGCGGTTTGTATTTTTCAAACCGAACTAAACCAAACCAAACTGCATCATGTTACAACCCAAAACTCAAACCTATTATGCCTTAACCATACAAATATTCTCTTACTCACACTTAGGATTTTAGTTTCAACCTTCTCAAATCTCTTCGAGTAGTATTACACATTCTTCTCATCATATTTGCTATGTACATCTCACCTTTTCTACTCTAATCTCTCTTATCTTATGTTCTTTTTTTCATCTTCATCTTCTCCTCTTTTATATTATTGTTTTCTCTTCCAATTAAATTTTTATCGCACATTTCTTCTATAATATCGCATATCTTATGATCTTTGTTTTTCATCTTCTCTAATCTTTCATTTCCTCTGTTTTTTCTTTTTATTATAATATTTTTTATATTGTTTTAGACTACTATTTTATGTTTTTTATTCCACTTTTGTCTAATCTTATTTTTGTATATTGGATAAGAAGTTATTGTCTAAATATGATGAGTTTTGTTGCTATTTGATAATGTATGAATGATTATATACAAAATTATGTTGTTCTCAATAGATGTATGTATTCCATGACATGATTCATCACGAGATTGAGGTCTTCGTCGATGACATGATAGCAAAGTCACAGATAGAAGAAGAACATTTGGTCAACTTAGTCAAGTTATTTGACAGGATTCGGAAGTTCAGATTGAGGTTGAATCCGAACAAATGCACATTCAGGGTGCGTTCCGGAAAGCTGTCGGGCTTTATCGTCAACGAGAGGGGGATTCAGGTCGACCCCGCGAAAGTAAAAGCAATTCAGGAGATGCCTGAGCCGAAAACTGAGAAAGAGGTACGTAGCTTCTTAGGGGGGATGAACTACATTGCATGGTTCATATCTCACCTAACAGTCACCTGTGAGCCAATCTTCAAACTTCTGAGGAAAAATCAAGCCATCTTATGGAATGATGACTGCCAACAAGCTTTCGATCGAATCAAGGAGTAATTGCATGAACCTCCGATTCTCATGCCTCCGGTACCAGGTGTTGCACCCCAAAATTTGCCCTCACCTAGACAAGACATTGTGTACTAAGGTGTCCCAAGAGGTTCACAAGGTATCTCAAGTGGTTCACAAGGTTCACAATTAGTCAGAATGTTTGACAATTCCTTCAGATAAAGCATTCTCCTAAGCAATGCATCCTAAATTAGGGTTTTGAGTTTTATCAGGCTAAATGGATTTCCAAGGCCTCAAGTGAGCTTCATAACATCTTAAATGTCTTCAAGAATCCCTATGTCAAGTTTCAAGGCTTTCCCAAAAGGTTTTCTCAATCAAATGATCAGATAGGCTAAAATCAGTCAAAGCAGTCAAAAAGTCAAACAAAGGTCAACTGTGGTCAAACTTCATAATTTTTCGTTTGAACATTTGAACCTTTTCCCAACAGACATAACCAATTTCCGAACTGGTGTGTCTTTTCGTTTGAATTATTGAACTCCTATATAAGGAGTCGTTTGGCCTCTATTTACGCACACATAACAAAACTAAAACCTTCTACATTCTGAATAATTTCTTTTGCCAGAAACTATTTGTTCTTCAAGAATTATCCCCACAAAGATTTCATGAACCCAGGCAAGAATAGGGTCGAAATACTTTGTTCGGAAAGTGTACGAACACGATTCTTCGAAGATATCCTAGATTATCAAACCCACTATCTAACAGCTGCCTTATCTCGTCAACCCCATGAGCAAATGTACAATTTTCACCATTTCTACAGCTGCCAAACCCGAACTTAGCACAAATGCGGGTCTTGAAGAAAATGTTGTCGGCTTGTCTATTTGGAGGAGGGTGATTCATCCTTGGAGGAGGAGGGCCCATTAGTGCATCGAAATGGCTGTTGTCAGACATTCTTGGCCTTTTGAATGAATGGGAATTATCGATTGCTGAACGTGGTGGCTCAAATCGTTCATTGTTCATTGGAAATTGAGGCCTGGCTTCAATGGCATCGCTGTTGGATGAAGGGAATTGCGGTGACATTCTAGAGGTTGGAATGTTGTATGGATAACTCATGGCTACTTACTGAGGAAAGAAGAAAAAAAATCAAATTGAGTGAAATTTAGAGTCTTTCTGATTTGATTATCGTTGATGAATGAGATCAACGTTAAGAAAATTTTAGAACTGGATTCAAAATTTTTACGAAGAAAGAAATAGTGACATGCACTGTTGATGAAATAATGAAACGATCAAATGAGAAGAAGAATAGTGCGGGAATGAAAAGCCAGAAGTTAAGATGACCTAGATGATGAGAATATAGTGGGAGAAAACATAATGGGCGGATGATCAAGGTTTTTTTTTTGAGGTTTGAGTGGTGTTTGATTGAATAGAATGAAAAATATATATAGTGAGATGTTTAAGGGTTTAAGGTTTTTTGTTGCGGTAATATAGTGAAAACCCTAGTAGCTGGATGGACTTAGGGCTAATGATAAATTGATTAATTAAGTTTTTAATTATATAATTAGTTTATTGGTTTATATCCAAATATAGCATACTGATTTATCGTAACATAAGATAACTAACTTAGTAAAGTTTTTAATTGTATAATTAGTTTTGCATTGCTTTGAAATGGATGGCCACCATCCATGAGAGTTCGGACACGAAACGCAATTAGAAGTTGGTGTTGGTATCCAGTTGAGGTACCTTAACAAAAACATCGATTGGCCGGTAAACAGCGTCGTTCTCTGCACGCGAACCCAAATGGAAACTACGCAAACGACTCAACCGTGGAAGAGGCTAAATGAAGTCCATTTATGAAAACATGAAGTACATTGAAATCCGGGGAAGGAGAAGAGTGAAGGTTTTGGAGAATTCTGGCGTTAAGGGAATCGAGTGGAGGTTGAAAATGGGTCACCGGTCGGAGGGTTTCCTGTGAAGGCATGAAAGTGGAAGTCTATAGACATAGTGGGTTTTGGTGTGAGAAATTGTTTTGGAAAAAGGACGGTAGAGGAAGAAAAAGTTCAACGTCATGATACAGTTAGTGGTGGGTTGGTCACTGGTTTTTGAACACTCAAAATGGTAATGACAAACAAACCCAATAGAAAACTGCAAATCAAACTAAACCAAATTAAAACCGTAAAAACCGCACTTGGTTTAGATGTATTTGAGTAAGTTTTTTTAACAAAATCGTACGGTTCGGTTTGCGGTTTGTATTTTGCAAACCGAACTAAACCAAACCAAACCGCATCATGTTACAACCCAAAACTCAAACCTATTATGCCTTAACCATACAAATATTCTCTTACTCACACTTAGGGTTTTAGTTTCAACCTTCTCAAATCTCTTCGAGTAGTATCACACATTCTTCTCATCATATTTGCTATGTACATCTCACCTTTTCTACTCTAATCTCTCTTATCTTATGTTCTTTTTTTTTCATCTTCATCTTCTTCTTTTTTATATTATTGTTTTCTCTTCCAATTAAATTTTTATCGTACATTTCTTCTATAATATCGCATATCTTATGATCTTTGTTTTTCATCTTCTCTAATCTTTCATTTCCTCTGTTTTTTCTTTTTATTGTAATATTTTTTATATTGTTTTATACTACTATTTTATGTTTTTTATTCCACTTTTGTCTATTCTTATTTTTGTATATTGAATAAGAAGTTATTGTCTAAATATGATGAGTTTTGTTGCTATTTGATAATGTATGAATGATTAAATACAAAATTATGTTGTTCTCAATAGATGTATGTATTCCATGACATGATTTATCACGAGATTGAGGTCTACGTCGATGACATGATAGCAAAATCACAGATAGAAGAAGAACATTTGGTCAACTTAGCCAAGTTATTTGACAGGAATCGGAAGTTCAGATTGAGGTTGAATCCGAACAAATGCACATTCGGGGTGTGTTCCGGAAAGCTGTCGGGCTTTATCGTCAGCGAGAGGGGGATTGAGGTCGACCCCGCGAAAGTAAAAGATATTCAGTAGATGCCTGAGCCGAAAACTGAGAAAGAGGTATGTAGGTTCTTAGGGGGGCTGAACTACATTGCACGGTTCATATCTCACCTAACAGTCACCTGTGAGCCAATCTTCAAACTTCTGAGGAAGAATCAAGCCATCTTATGGAATGATGACAGCCAACAAGCTTTCGATCGAATCAAGGAGTAATTGCATGAACCTCCGATTCTCATGCCTCCGGTACCAGGTGTTGCACCGCAAAATTTGCCCTCATCTAGACAAGACATTATGTACTAAGGTGTCCCAAGAGGTACACAAGGTTCACAAGGTATCTCAAGAGGTTCACAATTAGTCAGAATGTTTGACAATTCCTTCAGACAAAGCAATCTCCTAAGTAATGCATCCTAAACTAGGGTTTTGAGTTTTATCAGGCTAAATGGATTTCCAAGGCCTCAAGTGAGCTTCATAACATCTTAAATGTCTTCAAGAATCCCTATGTCAAGTTTCAAGGCTTTCCCAAAAGGTTTGCTCAGTCAAATGATCAGATAGGCTAAAATCAGTCAAAGCAGTCAAAAAGTCAAACTAAGGTCAACTGTGGTCAAACCAAAGTCAAACTTCATGATTTTTCGTTTGAACATTTGAACCTTTTCCCAACAGACATAACCAATTTACGAACTGGTGTGTTTTTTCGTTTGAATTATTGAACTCCTATATAAGGAGTCGTTTGGCCTCTATTTACGCACACATAACAAAACTAAAACCTTCTACATTCTGAATAATTTCTTTTGCCAGAAACTATTCGTTCTTCAAGAATTATCCCCACAAAGATTTCGTGAACCCAGGCAAGAATAGGGTCGAAATACTTTGTTCGGAAAGTGTACGAACACGATTCTTCGAAGATATCCTAGATTATCAAACCCACTATCTAATAGGTGCCTTATCTCGTCAACCCCATGAGCAAAGGTACAATTTTCACCATTTCTACAACTACCAAACCCGAAATTAGCACAAATGCGGGTCTTGAAGAAAATGTTGCCGGCTTGTCTATTTGGAGGAGGGTGATTCATCCTTGGAGGAGGAGGGCTCATTAGTGCATCGAAATGGCTGTTGTCAGACATTCTTGGCCTTTTGAATGAATGTGAATGATCGATTGCTGAACGTGGTGGTTCAAATCGTTCATTGTTCATTGGAAATTGAGGCCTGGCTTCAATGGCATCGATGTTGGATGAGGGGAATTGCGGTGACATTCTAGAGGTTGGAATGTTGTATGGATAACTCATGGCTACTTACTGAGGAAAGAAGAAAAAAATCAAATTGAGTGAAATTTAGAGTCTTTCTGATTTGATTATCGTTGATGAATGAGATCAACGTTAAGAGAAATTTTAGAACTGAATTCAAAATTTGTACGAAGAAAGAAATAGTGACATGCACTGTTGATGAAATAATGAAACGATCAAATGAGAAGAAGAATATTGGGGGAATGAAAAGCAAGAAGTTAAGATAACCTAGATGATGAGAATATTGTGGGAGAAAACATAATGGCCGGATGATCAAGGTTTTTTTTTTGAGGTTTGAGTGGTGTTTGATTGAATAGAATGAAAAATATATATAGTGAGCTATTTAAGGGTTTAAGGTTTTTTGTTGCGGTAATATAGTGAAAACCCTAGTAGCTGGATGGACTTAGGACTAATGATAAATTGATTAATTAAGTTTTTAATTATATAATTAGTTTATTGGTTTATATCCAAATATAGCATACTGATTTATCGTAACATAAGATAACTAACTTAATAAAGTTTTTAATTATATAATTAGTTTTGAATTGCTTTGAAATGGATGGCCACCATCCATGAGAGTTCGGACACGAAACGCAATTAGACGTTGGTGTTGGTATCCAGTTGAGGTACCTTAACAGAAACATCAATTGGCCGGTAAACGGCGTTGTTCTCTACACGCGAACCCAAGTGGCAAGTACACAAACGACTCAATCGTGGAAGAGGCTAAATGAAGTCCATTTATGAAAACAGGAAGTACATTGAAATCCGGGGAAGGAGAAGAGTGAAGGTTTTGGAGAATTCTGGCGTTAAGGGAATCGAGTGGAGGTTGAAAATGGGTCACCGATTGGAGGGTTGCCTGTGAAGGCATGAAAGTGGAAGTCTATAGACATAATGGGTTTTGGTGTGAGAAATTGTTTTGGAAAAAGGACGGTAGTGGAAGAAAAAGTTCAACGTCATGATACAGTTAGTGGTGGGTTGGTCACTGGTTTTTGAACACTCAAAATGGTAATGACAAACAAACCCAATAGAAAACTGCAAATCAAACTAAACCAAATTAAAACTGTAAAAAACCGCACTTGGTTTGGATGTATTTGAGTAATTTTTTTAACAAAATCGTATGGTTCAGTTTGCGGTTTGTATTTTGCAAACCGAACTTAACCAAACCAAACCGCATCATGTTACAACCCAAAACTCAAACAAATTATGCCTTAACCATACAAATATTTTCTTACTCACACTTAGGGTTTTAGTTTCAACCTTCTCAAATCTCTTCGAGTAGTATCACACATTCTTCTCATCATATTTGCTATGTACATCTCACCTTTTCTACTCTAATCTCTCTTATCTTATGTTCTTTTTTTTTCATCTTCATCTTCTCCTTTTTTATATTATTGTTTTCTCTTCCAATTAAATTTTTATCGCACATTTCTTCTATAATATCGCATATCTTATGATCTTTGTTTTTCATCTTCGCTAATCTTTCATTTCCTCTGTTTTTTCTTTTTATTGTAATTTTTTTTATATTGTTTTATACTACTATTTTATGTTTTTTATTCCACTTTTGTCTAATCTTATTTTTGTATATTGAATAAGAAGTTATTGTCTAAATATGATGAGTTTTTTTTGCTATTTGATAATGTATGAATGATTAAATACAAAATTTTGTTGTTCTCAATAGATGTATGTATTCCATGACATAATTTATCACGAGATTGAGGTCTACGTCGATGACATGATAGCAAAGTCACAGATAGTAGAAGAACTTTTGGTCAACTTAGCCAAGTTATTTGACAGGATTCAGAAGTTCAGATTGAGGTTGAATCCGAACAAATGCACATTCGGGGTGCATTCCGGAAAGTTGTCGGGCTTTATCGTCATAGAGAGGGGGATTGAGGTCGACCCCGCGAAAGTAAAAAGCAATTCAGGACATGCCTGAGCCGAAAACTGAGAAAGAGGTACGTAGCTTCTTAGGGGGGCTGAACTACATTACACGGTTCATATCTCACCTAACAGTCACCTATGAGCCAATCTTCAAACTTCTGAGGAAGAATCAAGCCATCTTATGGAATGATGACTGCCAACAAGCTTTTGATCGAATCAAGGAGTAATTGCATGAACCTCAGATTCTCATGCCTCCGGTACCAGGCGTTGCACCCCAAAATTTGCCCTCACCTAGACAAGACATTGTGTACTAAGGTGTCCCAAGAGGTTCACAAGGTTCACAAGGTATCTCAAGAGGTTCACAAGGTTCACAATTAGTCAGAATGTTTGACAATTACTTCAGACAAAGCATTCTCCTAAGCAATGCATCCTAAGCTAGGGTTTTGAATTTTATCAGGCAAAATGGATTTCCAAGGCCTCAAGTGAGCTTCATAACATCTTAAATGTCTTCAAGAATCCCTATGTCAAGTTTCAAGACTTTCCCAAAAGGTTTGCTCAGTCAAATGATCAGATAGGCTAAAATCAGTCAAAGCAGTCAAAAAGTCAAACTAAGGTCAACTGGGGTCAAACCAAAGTCAAACTTCATGATTTTTCGTTTGAACATTTGAACCTTTTCCCAACAGACATAACCAATTTCCGAACTGGTGTGTCTTTTCGTTTGAATTATTGAACTCGTATATAAGGAGTCGTTTGGCCTCTATTTACGCACACATAACAAAACTAAAACCTTCTACATTCTGAATAATTTCTTTTGCCAGAAACTATTCGTTCTTCAAGAATTATCCCCACAAAGATTTCGTGAACCCATGCAAGAATAGGGTCGAAATACTTTGTTCGGAAAATGTACGAACACGATTCTTCGAAGATATCCTAGATTATCAAACCCACTATCTAACAGCTGCCTTATCTCGTCAACCCCATGAGCAAAGGTACAATTTTCACCATTTCTACAGCTATCAAACCCGAACTTAGCACAAATGCGGGTCTTGAAGAAAATGTTGTCGGCTTGTCTATTTGGAGGAGGGTGATTCATCCTTGGAGGAGGAGGGCCCATTAGTGCATCGGAATGGCTGTTGTCAGACATTCTTGGCCTTTTGAATGAATAAGAATGATCGGTTGCTGAACGTGGTGGTTCAAATCGTTCATTGCTCATTGGAAATTGAGGCATGGCTTGAATGGCATCGCTGTTGGATGAGGGGAATTGCGGTGACATTCTAGAGGTTGGAATGTTGTATGGATAACTCATGGCTACTTACTGAGGAAAGAAGAAAAAAAATCAAATTGAGTGAAATTTAGAGGCTTTCTAATTTGATTATCGTTGATGAATGAGATCAACGTTAAGAGAAATTTTAGAACTGAATTCAAAATTTGTACGAAGAAAGAAATACTGACATGCACAGTTGATGAAATAAAGAAACGATCAAATGAGAAGAAGAATAGTGGGGGAATGAAAAGCAAGAAGTTAAGATGACCTAGATGATGAGCATATTATGGGAGAAAACATAATGGCCGGATGATCAAGGTTTTTTTTTTTGAGGTTTGAGTGGTGTTTGATTGAATAGAATGAAAAATATATATAGTGAGCTGTTTAAGGGTTTAGGGTTTTTTGTTGCGGTAATATAGTGAAAACCCTAGTAGCTGGATGGACTTAGGACTAATGATAAATTGATTAATTAAGTTTTTTAATTATATAATTAGTTTATTGGTTTATATCCAAATATAGCATACTGATTTATCGTAACATAAGATAACTAACTTAATAAAGTTTTTAATTATATAATTAGTTTTGCATTGCTTTCATCAACGTTAAGAGAAATTTTAGAACTGAATTCAAAATTTGTACGAAGAAAGAAATAGTGACATGCACTGTTGATGAAATAATGAAACGATCAAATGAGAAGAAGAATATTGGGGGAATGAAAAGCAAGAAGTTAAGATAACCTAGATGATGAGAATATTGTGGGAGAAAACATAATGGCCGGATGATCAAGGTTTTTTTTTTTTGAGGTTTGAGTGGTGTTTGATTGAATAGAATGAAATATATATATAGTGAGCTATTTAAGGGTTTAAGGTTTTTTGTTGCGGTAATATAGTGAAAACCCTAGTAGCTGGATGGACTTAGGACTAATGATAAATTGATTAATTAAGTTTTTAATTATATAATTAGTTTATTGGTTTATATCCAAATATAGCATACTGATTTATCGTAACATAAGATAACTAACTTAATAAAGTTTTTAATTATATAATTAGTTTTGCATTGCTTTGAAATGGATGGCCACCATCCATGAGAGTTCGGACACGAAACGCAATTAGACGTTGGTGTTGGTATCCAGTTGAGGTACCTTAACAGAAACATCAATTGGCCGGTAAACGGCGTTGTTCTCTACACGCGAACCCAAGTGGCAAGTACACAAACGACTCAATCGTGGAAGAGGCTAAATGAAGTCCATTTATGAAAACAGGAAGTACATTGAAATCCGGGGAAGGAGAAGAGTGAAGGTTTTGGAGAATTCTGGCGTTAAGGGAATCGAGTGGAGGTTGAAAATGGGTCACCGATTGGAGGGTTGCCTGTGAAGGCATGAAAGTGGAAGTCTATAGACATAATGGGTTTTGGTGTGAGAAATTGTTTTGGAAAAAGGACGGTAGTGGAAGAAAAAGTTCAACGTCATGATACAGTTAGTGGTGGGTTGGTCACTGGTTTTTGAACACTCAAAATGGTAATGACAAACAAACCCAATAGAAAACTGCAAATCAAACTAAACCAAATTAAAACTGTAAAAAACCGCACTTGGTTTGGATGTATTTGAGTAATTTTTTTAACAAAATCGTATGGTTCAGTTTGCGGTTTGTATTTTGCAAACCGAACTTAACCAAACCAAACCGCATCATGTTACAACCCAAAACTCAAACAAATTATGCCTTAACCATACAAATATTTTCTTACTCACACTTAGGGTTTTAGTTTTAACCTTCTCAAATCTCTTCGAGTAGTATCACACATTCTTCTCATCATATTTGCTATGTACATCTCACCTTTTCTACTCTAATCTCTCTTATCTTATGTTCTTTTTTTTTTCATCTTCATCTTCTCCTTTTTTATATTATTGTTTTCTCTTCCAATTAAATTTTTATCGCACATTTCTTCTATAATATCGCATATCTTATGATCTTTGTTTTTCATCTTCGCTAATCTTTCATTTCCTCTGTTTTTTCTTTTTATTGTAATTTTTTTTATATTGTTTTATACTACTATTTTATGTTTTTTATTCCACTTTTGTCTAATCTTATTTTTGTATATTGAATAAGAAGTTATTGTCTAAATATGATGAGTTTTTTTTGCTATTTGATAATGTATGAATGATTAAATACAAAATTTTGTTGTTCTCAATAGATGTATGTATTCCATGACATAATTTATCACGAGATTGAGGTCTACGTCGATGACATGATAGCAAAGTCACAGATAGTAGAAGAACTTTTGGTCAACTTAGCCAAGTTATTTGACAGGATTCAGAAGTTCAGATTGAGGTTGAATCCGAACAAATGCACATTCGGGGTGCATTCCGGAAAGTTGTCGGGCTTTATCGTCATAGAGAGGGGGATTGAGGTCGACCCCGCGAAAGTAAAAAGCAATTCAGGACATGCCTGAGCCGAAAACTGAGAAAGAGGTACGTAGCTTCTTAGGGGGGCTGAACTACATTACACGGTTCATATCTCACCTAACAGTCACCTATGAGCCAATCTTCAAACTTCTGAGGAAGAATCAAGCCATCTTATGGAATGATGACTGCCAACAAGCTTTTGATCGAATCAAGGAGTAATTGCATGAACCTCAGATTCTCATGCCTCCGGTACCAGGCGTTGCACCCCAAAATTTGCCCTCACCTAGACAAGACATTGTGTACTAAGGTGTCCCAAGAGGTTCACAAGGTTCACAAGGTATCTCAAGAGGTTCACAAGGTTCACAATTAGTCAGAATGTTTGACAATTACTTCAGACAAAGCATTCTCCTAAGCAATGCATCCTAAGCTAGGGTTTTGAATTTTATCAGGCAAAATGGATTTCCAAGGCCTCAAGTGAGCTTCATAACATCTTAAATGTCTTCAAGAATCCCTATGTCAAGTTTCAAGACTTTCCCAAAAGGTTTGCTCAGTCAAATGATCAGATAGGCTAAAATCAGTCAAAGCAGTCAAAAAGTCAAACTAAGGTCAACTGGGGTCAAACCAAAGTCAAACTTCATGATTTTTCGTTTGAACATTTGAACCTTTTCCCAACAGACATAACCAATTTCCGAACTGGTGTGTCTTTTCGTTTGAATTATTGAACTCCTATATAAGGAGTCGTTTGGCCTCTATTTACGCACACATAACAAAACTAAAACCTTCTACATTCTGAATAATTTCTTTTGCCAGAAACTATTCGTTCTTCAAGAATTATCCCCACAAAGATTTCGTGAACCCATGCAAGAATAGGGTCGAAATACTTTGTTCGGAAAGTGTACGAACACGATTCTTCGAAGATATCCTAGATTATCAAACCCACTATCTAACAGCTGCCTTATCTCGTCAACCCCATGAGCAAAGGTACAATTTTCACCATTTCTACAGCTATCAAACCCGAACTTAGCACAAATGCGGGTCTTGAAGAAAATGTTGTCGGCTTGTCTATTTGGAGGAGGGTGATTCATCCTTGGAGGAGGAGGGCCCATTAGTGCATCGGAATGGCTGTTGTCAGACATTCTTGGCCTTTTGAATGAATAAGAATGATCGGTTGCTGAACGTGGTGGTTCAAATCGTTCATTGCTCATTGGAAATTGAGGCATGGCTTGAATGGCATCGCTGTTGGATGAGGGGAATTGCGGTGACATTCTAGAGGTTGGAATGTTGTATGGATAACTCATGGCTACTTACTGAGGAAAGAAGAAAAAAAATCAAATTGAGTGAAATTTAGAGGCTTTCTAATTTGATTATCGTTGATGAATGAGATCAACGTTAAGAGAAATTTTAGAACTGAATTCAAAATTTGTACGAAGAAAGAAATACTGACATGCACAGTTGATGAAATAAAGAAACGATCAAATGAGAAGAAGAATAGTGGGGGAATGAAAAGCAAGAAGTTAAGATGACCTAGATGATGAGCATATTATGGGAGAAAACATAATGGCCGGATGATCAAGGTTTTTTTTTTGAGGTTTGAGTGGTGTTTGATTGAATAGAATGAAAAATATATATAGTGAGCTGTTTAAGGGTTTAGGGTTTTTTGTTGCGGTAATATAGTGAAAACCCTAGTAGCTGGATGGACTTAGGACTAATGATAAATTGATTAATTAAGTTTTTTAATTATATAATTAGTTTATTGGTTTATATCCAAATATAGCATACTGATTTATCGTAACATAAGATAACTAACTTAATAAAGTTTTTAATTATATAATTAGTTTTGCATTGCTTTCATCAACGTTAAGAGAAATTTTAGAACTGAATTCAAAATTTGTACGAAGAAAGAAATAGTGACATGCACTGTTGATGAAATAATGAAACGATCAAATGAGAAGAAGAATATTGGGGGAATGAAAAGCAAGAAGTTAAGATAACCTAGATGATGAGAATATTGTGGGAGAAAACATAATGGCCGGATGATCAAGGTTTTTTTTTGTTGAGGTTTGAGTGGTGTTTGATTGAATAGAATGAAAAATATATATAGTGAGCTATTTAAGGGTTTAAGGTTTTTTGTTGCGGTAATATAGTGAAAACCCTAGTAGCTGGATGGACTTAGGACTAATGATAAATTGATTAATTAAGTTTTTAATTATATAATTAGTTTATTGGTTTATATCCAAATATAGCATACTGATTTATCGTAACATAAGATAACTAACTTAATAAAGTTTTTAATTATATAATTAGTTTTGCATTGCTTTGAAATGGATGGCCACCATCCATGAGAGTTCGGACACGAAACGCAATTAGACGTTGGTGTTGGTATCCAGTTGAGGTACCTTAACAGAAACATCAATTGGCCGGTAAACGGCGTCGTTCTCTACACGCGAACCCAAGTGGCAAGTACACAAATGACTCAATCGTGGAAGAGGCTAAATGAAGTCCATTTATGAAAACAGGAAGTACATTGAAATCCGGGGAAGGAGAAGAGTGAAGGTTTTGGAGAATTCTGGCGTTAAGGGAATCGAGTGGAGGTTGAAAATGGGTCACCGATTGGAGGGTTGCCTGTGAAGGCATGAAAGTGGAAGTCTATAGACATAATGGGTTTTGGTGTGAGAAATTGTTTTGGAAAAAGGACGGTAGTGGAAGAAAAAGTTCAACGTCATGATACAGTTAGTGGTGGGTTGGTCACTGGTTTTTGAACACTCAAAATGGTAATGACAAACAAACCCAATAGAAAACTGCAAATCAAACTAAACCAAATTAAAACTGTAAAAAACCGCACTTGGTTTGGATGTATTTGAGTAATTTTTTTAACAAAATCGTATGGTTCAGTTTGCGGTTTGTATTTTGCAAACCGAACTTAACCAAACCAAACCGCATCATGTTACAACCCAAAACTCAAACAAATTATGCCTTAACCATACAAATATTTTCTTACTCACACTTAGGGTTTTAGTTTCAACCTTCTCAAATCTCTTCGAGTAGTATCACACATTCTTCTCATCATATTTGCTATGTATATCTCACCTTTTCTACTATAATCTCTCTTATCTTATGTTCTTTTTTTTTTCATCTTCATCTTCTCCTTTTTTATATTATTGTTTTCTCTTCCAATTAAATTTTTATCGCACATTTCTTCTATAATATCGCATATCTTATGATCTTTGTTTTTCATCTTCGCTAATCTTTCATTTCCTCTGTTTTTTCTTTTTATTGTAATTTTTTTTATATTGTTTTATACTACTATTTTATGTTTTTTATTCCACTTTTGTCTAATCTTATTTTTGTATATTGAATAAGAAGTTATTGTCTAAATATGATGAGTTTTTTTTGCTATTTGATAATGTATGAATGATTAAATACAAAATTTTGTTGTTCTCAATAGATGTATGTATTCCATGACATAATTTATCACGAGATTGAGGTCTACGTCGATGACATGATAGCAAAGTCACAGATAGTAGAAGAACTTTTGGTCAACTTAGCCAAGTTATTTGACAGGATTCAGAAGTTCAGATTGAGGTTGAATCCGAACAAATGCACATTCGGGGTGCATTCCGGAAAGTTGTCGGGCTTTATCGTCATAGAGAGGGGGATTGAGGTCGACCCCGCGAAAGTAAAAAGCAATTCAGGACATGCCTGAGCCGAAAACTGAGAAAGAGGTACGTAGCTTCTTAGGGGGGCTGAACTACATTACACGGTTCATATCTCACCTAACAGTCACCTATGAGCCAATCTTCAAACTTCTGAGGAAGAATCAAGCCATCTTATGGAATGATGACTGCCAACAAGCTTTTGATCGAATCAAGGAGTAATTGCATGAACCTCAGATTCTCATGCCTCCGGTACCAGGCGTTGCACCCCAAAATTTGCCCTCACCTAGACAAGACATTGTGTACTAAGGTGTCCCAAGAGGTTCACAAGGTTCACAAGGTATCTCAAGAGGTTCACAAGGTTCACAATTAGTCAGAATGTTTGACAATTACTTCAGACAAAGCATTCTCCTAAGCAATGCATCCTAAGCTAGGGTTTTGAATTTTATCAGGAAAAATGGATTTCCAAGGCCTCAAGTGAGCTTCATAACATCTTAAATGTCTTCAAGAATCCCTATGTCAAGTTTCAAGACTTTCCCAAAAGGTTTGCTCAGTCAAATGATCAGATAGGCTAAAATCAGTCAAAGCAGTCAAAAAGTCAAACTAAGGTCAACTGGGGTCAAACCAAAGTCAAACTTCATGATTTTTCGTTTGAACATTTGAACCTTTTCCCAACAGACATAACCAATTTCCGAACTGGTGTGTCTTTTCGTTTGAATTATTGAACTCCTATATAAGGAGTCGTTTGGCCTCTATTTACGCACACATAACAAAACTAAAACCTTCTACATTCTGAATAATTTCTTTTGCCAGAAACTATTCGTTCTTCAAGAATTATCCCCACAAAGATTTCGTGAACCCATGCAAGAATAGGGTCGAAATACTTTGTTCGGAAAGTGTACAAACACGATTCTTCGAAGATATCCTAGATTATCAAACCCACTATCTAACAGCTGCCTTATCTCGTCAACCCCATGAGCAAAGGTACAATTTTCACCATTTCTACAGCTATCAAACCCGAACTTAGCACAAATGCGGGTCTTGAAGAAAATGTTGTCGGCTTGTCTATTTGGAGGAGGGTGATTCATCCTTGGAGGAGGAGGGCCCATTAGTGCATCGGAATGGCTGTTGTCAGACATTCTTGGCCTTTTGAATGAATAAGAATGATCGGTTGCTGAACGTGGTGGTTCAAATCGTTCATTGCTCATTGGAAATTGAGGCATGGCTTGAATGGCATCGCTGTTGGATGAGGGGAATTGCGGTGACATTCTAGAGGTTGGAATGTTGTATGGATAACTCATGGCTACTTACTGAGGAAAGAAGAAAAAAAATCAAATTGAGTGAAATTTAGAGGCTTTCTAATTTGATTATCGTTGATGAATGAGATCAACGTTAAGAGAAATTTTAGAACTGAATTCAAAATTTGTACGAAGAAAGAAATACTGACATGCACAGTTGATGAAATAAAGAAACGATCAAATGAGAAGAAGAATAGTGGGGGAATGAAAAGCAAGAAGTTAAGATGACCTAGATGATGAGCATATTATGGGAGAAAACATAATGGTCGGATGATCAAGGTTTTTTTTTTGAGGTTTGAGTGGTGTTTGATTGAATAGAATGAAAAATATATATAGTGAGCTGTTTAAGGGTTTAGGGTTTTTTGTTGCGGTAATATAGTGAAAACCCTAGTAGCTGGATGGACTTAGGACTAATGATAAATTGATTAATTAAGTTTTTTAATTATATAATTAGTTTATTGGTTTATATCCAAATATAGCATACTGATTTATCGTAACATAAGATAACTAACTTAATAAAGTTTTTAATTATATAATTAGTTTTGCATTGCTTTCATCAACGTTAAGAGAAATTTTAGAACTGAATTCAAAATTTGTACGAAGAAAGAAATAGTGACATGCACTGTTGATGAAATAATGAAACGATCAAATGAGAAGAAGAATATTGGGGGAATGAAAAGCAAGAAGTTAAGATAACCTAGATGATGAGAATATTGTGGGAGAAAACATAATGGCCGAATGATCAAGGTTTTTTTTTTTTTGAGGTTTGAGTGGTGTTTGATTGAATAGAATGAAAAATATATATAGTGAGCTATTTAAGGGTTTAAGGTTTTTTGTTGCGGTAATATAGTGAAAACCCTAGTAGCTGGATGGACTTAGGACTAATGATAAATTGATTAATTAAGTTTTTAATTATATAATTAGTTTATTGGTTTATATCCAAATATAGCATACTGATTTATCGTAACATAAGATAACTAACTTAATAAAGTTTTTAATTATATAATTAGTTTTGCATTGCTTTGAAATGGATGGCCACCATCCATGAGAGTTCGGACACGAAACGCAATTAGACGTTGGTGTTGGTATCCAGTTGAGGTACCTTAACAGAAACATCAATTGGCCGGTAAACGGCGTCGTTCTCTACACGCGAACCCAAGTGGCAAGTACACAAACGACTCAATCGTGGAAGAGGCTAAATGAAGTCCATTTATGAAAACAGGAAGTACATTGAAATCCGGGGAAGGAGAAGAGTGAAGGTTTTGGAGAATTCTGGCGTTAAGGGAATCGAGTGGAGGTTGAAAATGGGTCACCGATTGGAGGGTTGCCTGTGAAGGCATGAAAGTGGAAGTCTATAGACATAATGGGTTTTGGTGTGAGAAATTGTTTTGGAAAAAGGACGGTAGTGGAAGAAAAAGTTCAACGTCATGATACAGTTAGTGGTGGGTTGGTCACTGGTTTTTGAACACTCAAAATGGTAATGACAAACAAACCCAATAGAAAACTGCAAATCAAACTAAACCAAATTAAAACTGTAAAAAACCGCACTTGGTTTGGATGTATTTGAGTAATTTTTTTAACAAAATCGTATGGTTCAGTTTGCGGTTTGTATTTTGCAAACCGAACTTAACCAAACCAAACCGCATCATGTTACAACCCAAAACTCAAACAAATTATGCCTTAACCATACAAATATTTTCTTACTCACACTTAGGGTTTTAGTTTCAACCTTCTCAAATCTCTTCGAGTAGTATCACACATTCTTCTCATCATATTTGCTATGTACATCTCACCTTTTCTACTCTAATCTCTCTTATCTTATGTTCTTTTTTTTTTCATCTTCATCTTCTCCTTTTTTATATTATTGTTTTCTCTTCCAATTAAATTTTTATCGCACATTTCTTCTATAATATCTCATATCTTATGATCTTTGTTTTTCATCTTCGTTAATCTTTCATTTCCTCTGTTTTTTCTTTTTATTGTAATTTTTTTTATATTGTTTTATACTACTATTTTATGTTTTTTATTCCACTTTTGTCTAATCTTATTTTTGTATATTGAATAAGAAGTTATTGTCTAAATATGATGAGTTTTTTTTGCTATTTGATAATGTATGAATGATTAAATACAAAATTTTGTTGTTCTCAATAGATGTATGTATTCCATGACATAATTTATCACGAGATTGAGGTCTACGTCGATGACATGATAGCAAAGTCACAGATAGTAGAAGAACTTTTGGTCAACTTAGCCAAGTTATTTGACAGGATTCAGAAGTTCAGATTGAGGTTGAATCCGAACAAATGCACATTCGGGGTGCATTCCGGAAAGTTGTCGGGCTTTATCGTCATAGAGAGGGGGATTGAGGTCGACCCCGCGAAAGTAAAAAGCAATTCAGGACATGCCTGAGCCGAAAACTGAGAAAGAGGTACGTAGCTTCTTAGGGGGGCTGAACTACATTACACGGTTCATATCTCACCTAACAGTCACCTATGAGCCAATCTTCAAACTTCTGAGGAAGAATCAAGCCATCTTATGGAATGATGACTGCCAACAAGCTTTTGATCGAATCAAGGAGTAATTGCATGAACCTCAGATTCTCATGCCTCCGGTACCAGGCGTTGCACCCCAAAATTTGCCCTCACCTAGACAAGACATTGTGTACTAAGGTGTCCCAAGAGGTTCACAAGGTTCACAAGGTATCTCAAGAGGTTCACAAGGTTCACAATTAGTCAGAATGTTTGACAATTACTTCAGACAAAGCATTCTCCTAAGCAATGCATCCTAAGCTAGGGTTTTGAATTTTATCAGGCAAAATGGATTTCCAAGGCCTCAAGTGAGCTTCATAACATCTTAAATGTCTTCAAGAATCCCTATGTCAAGTTTCAAGACTTTCCCAAAAGGTTTGCTCAGTCAAATGATCAGATAGGCTAAAATCAGTCAAAGCAGTCAAAAAGTCAAACTAAGGTCAACTGGGGTCAAACCAAAGTCAAACTTCATGATTTTTCGTTTGAACATTTGAACCTTTTCCCAACAGACATAACCAATTTCCGAACTGGTGTGTCTTTTCGTTTGAATTATTGAACTCCTATATAAGGAGTCGTTTGGCCTCTATTTACGCACACATAACAAAACTAAAACCTTCTACATTCTGAATAATTTCTTTTGCCAGAAACTATTCGTTCTTCAAGAATTATCCCCACAAAGATTTCGTGAACCCATGCAAGAATAGGGTCGAAATACTTTGTTCGGAAAGTGTACGAACACGATTCTTCGAAGATATCCTAGATTATCAAACCCACTATCTAACAGCTGCCTTATCTCGTCAACCCCATGAGCAAAGGTACAATTTTCACCATTTCTACAGCTATCAAACCCGAACTTAGCACAAATGCGGGTCTTGAAGAAAATGTTGTCGGCTTGTCTATTTGGAGGAGGGTGATTCATCCTTGGAGGAGGAGGGCCCATTAGTGCATCGGAATGGCTGTTGTCAGACATTCTTGGCCTTTTGAATGAATAAGAATGATCGGTTGCTGAACGTGGTGGTTCAAATCATTCATTGCTCATTGGAAATTGAGGCATGGCTTGAATGGCATCGCTGTTGGATGAGGGGAATTGCGGTGACATTCTAGAGGTTGGAATGTTGTATGGATAACTCATGGCTACTTACTGAGGAAAGAAGAAAAAAAATCAAATTGAGTGAAATTTTGAGTCTTTCTGATTTGATTATCGTTGATGAATGAGATCAACGTTAAGAGAAATTTTAGAACTGAATTCAAAATTTGTACGAAGAAAGAAATACTGACATGCACAGTTGATGAAATAAAGAAACGATCAAATGAGAAGAAGAATAGTGGGGGAATGAAAAGCAAGAAGTTAAGATGACCTAGATGATGAGCATATTATGGGAGAAAACATAATGGCCGGATGATCAAGGTTTTTTTTTTGAGGTTTGAGTGGTGTTTGATTGAATAGAATGAAAAATATATATAGTGAGCTGTTTAAGGGTTTAGGGTTTTTTGTTGCGGTAATATAGTGAAAACCCTAGTAGCTGGATGGACTTAGGACTAATGATAAATTGATTAATTAAGTTTTTTAATTATATAATTAGTTTATTGGTTTATATCCAAATATAGCATACTGATTTATCGTAACATAAGATAACTAACTTAATAAAGTTTTTAATTATATAATTAGTTTTGCATTGCTTTCAAATGGATGGCCAACATCCATGAGAGTTCGGACACGAAACGCAATTAGACGTTGGTGTTGGTATCCAGTTGAGGTACCTTAACAGAAACATCGATTGGCCGGTAAACGGCGTCGTTCTCTGCACGTGAACCCAAGTGGAAAGTACACAAACGACTCAACCGTGGAAGAGGCTAAATGAAGTCCATTTATGAAAACAGGAAGTACATTGAAATCCGGGGAAGGAGATGAGTGAAGGTTTTGGAGAATTCTGGCGTTAAGGGAATCGAGTGGAGGTTGAAAATGGGTCACCGGTTGGAGGGTTGGCTGTGAAGGCATGAAAGTTGAAGTCTATAGACATAGTGGTTTTTGGTGTGAGAAATTGTTTTGTAAAAAGGACGGTAGAGGAAGAAAAAGTTCAACGTCATGATACAGTTATGTCGCTCCCGGGATTTTCATCCTAGTACAAACGCGAAAGTGGCGCGGAAAAGGTTAGAGTCGCCAGCCAGACATTTTTATCCCGAACGAATGGGAAAGGTAATGTTGCACAAACCTGAGGAAGAAGGAAAGGACAAGGCCTTGCGAACCAAAGAGACTGAGCTCGGGAGTCGGTTACGACCTGGGAAGGTGTTAGCACCCAAATCGTCTGCCGTACCCGACGGGATCCACGCTTGCAAAAGAAACTGTTTCAAAGGGTGAGGGTATGAATACTGCAGCAAAAGAAAAGAAATGGACTGGAAAAGAACTGAAATAAGAAACAAAGAGAAAAATGTAGGGAAAATAAAGATTGTGCTCGAACGGGCCCTACCCCGCTGCCTACGTACCTCATCAGGATAATGAGGATCAGAGACGCCGTAGTTCCCCTAACTAGGGGTAACAAAGGGAAATTGCTTGTGAATTAAGACTTGACCTGCCTATGCCATTGCTCAGGTGTTGCAGGCTCGGACGACGAGTGCGTAACCGTCTTGCAAAGTGACAAGTAGGAGCAAGTTCGCGTACGGAGCGAAGGAGATGAGAAAAGAATTCCCGAAGGAAAGACGCTTATTGTTTGTTTGTGTTTTTTTTAGAAAGCTTTTAGGAGTGTGTCACAAGGAAGTGAACTCAAGCTCTTTTCCATGGAATGTGTACTTGTCACTACATTCCAAGAGGGAATAATAGAACAAGCACATTCAAGTAAGGAGAAGATCCCCAAAACTTGAACCCAAAGACTAGGGCTTAGGCTCACTAACTTGTTTACTTATTAGGTGTTTTGATTATTCACATGAAGAAGTGTTTTTTAGCTTTTCTTTTATGAAGAAGATACCTTGATCAGACTTGTGCATCACAAGGTAAACATGTACTATCCCAAGATGGGAAGACTACAAGCATACCTCATGGAATAAGGCTATGGATCAATGTATCATTTCAGATTTATTAAAGTGTTTTTTAGAGTTATGAGATGAGAAGAGAAAAAGAACCAAAAGGATCACAAAAGGACAAAATCCTAAAAGGGGGACTAAAACAATCCTAAGTTATTTATCATATACAAAAGGGAGATCCTATGGTTAATGAGGTATTCTAATCCTAAGAAAGAAAAGAAAAGAAGAAAATAGAACTTAGAAATCAACTTACTTCCTAAGGAAGGTAAGTTGTTTCTAAAGAAAGGGAAAACCTATAAGCAAGCACCAAGTGTTAAGGAAAAGACAATTAAAATGCATAAGAGATAGGAATGAAGTGAGGCTTACCTCAATCTTCCCCCCTACAAAACAAAAGTTAGCATGACAATGCATATTGAAAGTAAAATCAAAGCATGAAAGCGATTAAGTACCATAAACGTCCTAGAATGGAACTAGGGTTCAAAATAAGACCTAAGTCTAAAGGTGAAGGTACCTTAAGGTTACATGACTTCTAAAGTCAGTAGCTACATGATATATGTCCCTAAGGATGCTAGGATACCTCACAAGATCAAACTATGTCAAACTATGTACAAAAAGTTCACATAAATTCACCTAAATGCAAGTTAGGGTTTATGGATGAAGTATGAATGCATATGGATTACAAGCATGAATTAATACATGAAATGAACATAAAAGTCAGTAGTGAATGCTTATGAAGATGGATGAGTGAATATACAATCATGGATTCAATGGATTAGGCATATGGAGCAATGAGAAGAAGATATGAGAAGAAAACGAACAAAAATCGCATAAGATCGCACATGATGAAAGTTAAGGAAGAATGGCATGTGAATATGCATGAAATGATTATGAGTCAGTAGCATACAAGGTATGAGATGCAATGAAAATGCATGAATAAGCATTAATGATTTCCACATAATTAATGTTATTATTTAGAGGAGAAGAAAAACTAGTTTAGGTTAAAGTTAGTTCACATGGGCAAAAGAAATCCAAAAAACTTCAAGCCAAGCCTTGTAATCTCCCATGGGCAAAATAAATGCTCATCTTCCATAATTGCTTTGTGAAGATCCCCCATAATCGAAACAAAAACAACGGCACAAAATATCATTTGAATCCAAAGGTATCCCACAAATAAAGTGGAATACCAACCAAACGACCGTCGTTAAGATCTTTGCGAGAACCTTGCATGAACTCAACAAACGCATTAGAAACCAAAAAGAGGTGCAACCGGAAGTTGCACCTATGTCTCACAACTCAAAATCAAATAGAAAGATGAATGTACGAGTCATGGACATGCATTGAAATTTACGTTTCAAAACGGGGCAGCACTTATGCTCTAACATAAACAACATGCAAACTCAAACCGGAATCGAACAAATTTACATGCAATGAATGGAAAATGATCAACAAACATAAGTACAAGTCAAAACAAGACCAATGCATCAAAACCGCACCAAACCGAACATAAAAAGCCTTGAAACGAAAAAACGCGTCAAAAATCATCGACTCGAAATTGAACGAAAATCGCATGGTAACTTGCAAACGTGCCAACAGATTCAAATATGCAATCGGATTTTGAAAATTCCGCTCGGAAGTGGAACTTTTTGGCCGATTTTATCGGCTGGCAGTAGTGAAATAGCCGAAAAAAATTGTCCGAAATCGACTAAAAAGTTTACCAATGGCTCCGGAATAATCAACAAAGTCAATTTACACTATTCACATTCGCGAAAACGCGCTACGGTTAGGAAGTTATGACCAAAACGCACTTATCGACACGCGACACATGAACAACATCAACAATTAAGCTTCAACCTATCCTATTCCGAATTTACACAATGAAACAAGCATGAATTCAAAAGTCAAGCACTTAAATCAATATCAAGTCATAATAATTAGCTCTCTTAGGAATTTTGTCAAACACCTAACATTCACCGATTATTCTATGTCAACTTTACCAAGCCTTTTCAATCATGCACCACAACAATTATTAGGATAAATTAATCAAGAATCAATCAATAATAAAATTATGAATCAATGCACATAATCTCCACAAGATTAATTCAACTTCAAAACTCAATTCAAGAAACAATTCAACAATTATTCATGAATTAAAGTTTAAGAAGCTTACCGAATGAAGAATCGACGAAGAAATTGCGAACCCGAAGGAAGTGAGACGCGATCATGAACGGAGGAGAGGAGGAGAGGCCGCGCGGCTGCCGGTGGCGGAAGATGGTGGTCTTACGGTGGTGAAGTTTACCGGAGGTGGTGGTTCGTGGCGGCTCGGCTACCGGAAGCTTGATCGGAATTGTTGCGTTCTTGAGTTCTTGATGAAGTTGTTGTTGTGTTCTTGAGAAAGAATTGAGAGAATGAACTTTGATCCTTTAGAGAGAGTTTGTGAGAGTTTTTTGGTGTTTTTAAAATATGATGGAAGTTATGAGACAAATTGTGGGTCAAAAGAATATATAGTGGAGTGTAAAATGAAAGGCAAAAGGTAGAATTTCGGCTTAAGTGAAAATAATAATATCTTCGGCAAGAAATTTTGACTCTGAGCCTTCCATAATATCGTCCGCCTCTGAATCACGGTTGCAACACAAAAAGAACGGACGTCATACGATCAAAATCGAGTGCGATCGATACGTTTAAGCTGTAAGACGTCACTGAATAAGTTGTTTTTTCGGCTTATTTGGTGTCCGCCACTCGAAAATGTGACGAGGTCAACCTCTTCGGATCATAATCTCGACTCGACTTTGTCAGAAAAGTTGTAGATCTATGAGTCAGTGACCTGGTGTTAAAATCTAAGCTCAACCGGACAAACGACGAGGGAGATATGATTTTTCTCGTGAAACCACTTTCAGCCTTTTTCTTCGGTTCAGCACTTCAGTTTTGTGAAATAAACCAAAACAATAATCTTTGGAGCACCGTTCAAACTCGCATTTGTCTTTGAACTTGAAGAGGATAAAATTTTTGAACCAACGCTTCAAGAACGGGTGCAATCCGATGAAAATTGACCGAGTTATAAATTTTACAAAATCTGACAGGCAATGCAGTGCATCAAAGAACCTTATTGGTAAATCGCATTTTCGAGATCCTTCCGCTTGGACCGAACCAAAACTGAATTCACATAATGAAGATAACATCTAAACGGAATTTTAGGCACCGAAACAACATCAATTCGATGAACGAGCCAAGAGTTATGAATTTTTTAGTGTTCAAAACTCACCGGTTCAGCACTGTTTTTCACTATGTCGACTCTAAAGACTCGCACATTCTGAGACCTTCTTCAAAGAATTAGTTCTCGGCCAAAACCCAAAAGTTAGAAAGGATATCAAGACGGAACTTTTGGCATATGAATCTCTCAGACATGTTGACCCAATCAGAAGTTACGAACTCTTGAATACCGCTAGCACAGTTAATCGGCGAAACCGAAATTTCAAAAACAAATAATTCCCGCCATTTTCCTTGATGAATTGGCCTCCGAGCCGAACACAAAAGTTGTAGAGAATATCGAAATAGTCTAAACTATTGGGTTTAAAGCCAAAATAAGTTTCCGAGCATAAGTTACAACTTTTGCAAACTGCACCATAAAACTGATATTCTACTTAAACTCCTTTAAATCAACTGAGAACTTTTGGTTTCTTCTAAGATTCTTGTGCACGTTCCACATGAAAAAATAAAGGCCAGTCGCAGCCTGTGAAAGCTCAAATGGAGATGTATATTCATGTATGTTTATGATGCAATTGTGATCTAAATGCAATGCAATGTATGAAAGGATATGCTAAATGGCATGAAAATGAGAGGGCAAATTTTGAGGTATTACAGCTGCCCCTATTCAATCATCTGTTAATCTGAAAAGGACGGTAGCACGAGCTATCGACCATTCAAGATAAACTGTGATTGAATACCAAGAAGACCAGAAATTTGCACTCTGACTAAGAATGCACCGCCGGGAAATAAACCCAACCAAATGACACTTTGGTGACTGAAGATGAGAAAAAGCAGACGAGCTTCTTCCAAGTTGAAACTGATATTTGGAATAAGAGTGCTAAGACAGACGAGTCTTCAAACAATCCTGTGATGCCAGGTGTTGGACAAACGAGTCCTCAAACATTGCCAGAACTTGTAACTGAGACAGACGAGCCTTCAAAAAATCCTGTGACGCCAGGAGCTGGACAGACGAGTCCTCAAAACATGAGACAGACGAGTCTCCCTCGGATTTACCTGTTACGCCAGGACCGGAAATGCATTTAATTCTGTGGGATAGACATGCAAACAAGGTAGACGAACCTTCTTCATATATTATCCGCAGATATATGGTACAAGACAGACGAGTCTTCTGATCAAACCTGTTACGCCAGGTGCAGCAACAATAATAATTGGTGCCTGAGACAGACGAGCCTCCTTCGGATTTACCTGTCACGCCAGGACCGGTAACCATTTCGACATTTAATTCCCACTGTCAGGATTCGAAACCTCTTCAATACAGACGAGTATTGGATGATCATCAAGATAACACAGACGAGTGCCATAAGTCAATGATACAGACGAGTATCAGACGATGATCTGAGAAACACAGACGAGCGTTTCAGACAATGATACAGACGAGTATCAGCCACTGGTATAGACGAATACCAGAAATTCAAATACAGACGAGCATTTGAAGTAGCAATACAGGAATACAGACGTAAGCTAGCACAGACGAGTGCTGGGGATGATACAGACGAGTATCCAAGCAAAGCAGACGAGCTTCAGAACACCAATGACTTCTGGGGGATAAAAGCAGACGAGCTTCAAACAAACACAGACGAGCGCTGGACAATTGCAGACGAGCAACAGCAGAGAATACATATCAAGGCACAGACGAGTGCAACAAAGGATCCAATACCAAACACAACCGAGTGTTGGGAGGTTGCAGACGAGCAACAACAAATATCATATCAGAACACGGACGAGTGTTGAGGAATTGCGGACGAGCAACAACAACCAAACACAGACGAGTGTTAGAAAATTGTAGACGAACAATATCAAGGTAATCATAAACCAATGTTGGGGGAAGGCAGACGAGCAATACCACAGAGCCAACACAGACGGGTGTTGAAAGATGTAGACGAGCAACAATAAAGCAGTAATACCAACGCTGGGGAGAACTCCGTTTAGGGATAACACAAACGAGTGTTGACAAACGCAGACGAGCGGTAGACAAATGCCTGATTGGCAGCAAGAGATACAACTCTGCAGGGGAAGACAAGTCAGGAGGTTTGGACACTCAACTCTGACTGAGGTGATGAATATCTGGCTGTATCATCAAATACCTAAAAGTATGGCAACTTGGCTGGGAAATATTTCACGCACGGAGGTGAAAATCAAATATGAACTCTGTGGGGACAGGATCATCTTCGGACTTGGCTGGGGAAACAAAGGCATGGCACCGCTGAGGGAGCAAACTGCTGGGGAGGAATGACACCCCTTATACTGCTGAGAATTGCCCCTGTCTGAAGGGAAACTTCTGCTTGGGGATGATACCCACCTTCTGCTACCTTGCTGGGAGAAATTTCAGCTTCCACTTTACTGAGGATGATAGATAATGTCAATGATAAAGCTTCCCGCTGAAGATAAGAGCTCAAGTTGCCACTTGCTGGGATAAGAGATAAATCCTCTCATGTTGGGAATGAGAGATGTAAGGCGTCTCATGCTGGGGATAAGAGACGATGATATCCTTCTGCTCCAGAAGTAACCTTCCATTTGTCGCACTACTGGAGAAGGAATTGTCTAATGAGACTTGCTAAGGAATTCTAATCAATGAAGTCCGCCGATGAAACAACTCTTGAAGTACTGTGCCGACAATGGCTTTGCCCCTAGCCTTGGGTTGCTAGGTTGCCGACTAATCATGAGTGAACAATGATTCTTTGCAATTTTCAACTCGCCTCAAATTAAGGTCCATCGGAAGAAAATGTCTCAAGAGGATTTTACAGAAAACTGGTATACGAAATGCCTCAGTGTCTTCAAACTCTTGGAGAGATTCGTCGGATTTCGAAATAACTGCCCCAGACTGCATGGTCTATGAAAGAAATTTGCCTCACGAGGATTAATGAAAAACCTCATATCACCGTGAAATATTATGCCCCAGTATTTTGACCTTTGGATAGGTGCTTTGGATTTACCGTCTTCAGGAGAAAGTACTTCTCATGCTCTTAGGATGGCCTGCCCCGGTACAAGTCTTGAAGTGATCACCCCTGAATGACTGTGTTTTGAAGAAAACACCCATGCCAATTGTTCTTTGAGAGATTGGATCTCGAAGTAATTGCCCCAGTTTGGTTGAAATTTGAATACATGCCTCAGACTAATGGCTCTTTGAGAGATTTGAATCTCGAAGTGATTGCCCCAGCTTGGTTGAACTTTGAAGAGATTGCTCGACATGATTTCCCCAGATTAGTTGGCTCTTACCACGACTGTTGGGAAAGTCCCTACTCAATGGAGTTTTCTTGAAAAGTGCACCTCGATAGATTGTCCTTCGGAAGTTTCAGACTTCTCAACTTGGCAAGATTAAGCTTTTGGACTGAAGTTTCGTATGTGGATTTTTATGATGCCCAACAAATATATGCAAGCAGAAAATGTTTATTCTAAGAATGAAAATTCTAATGCAACACACATGTTAATCTTGAAGTCTTACTGAAAAAGATGACGAAAACCTTTGTGAGCGAATCATTGGTTAAGATTCGACATTAATTTTTTTGAATAATAGAAAGCATGCACATGCAACACCAACAAATATCTTTTAGCACAACTCGTAGGAGTCAGGAACGCGATCTTGTGGTAGTACGCTCTCGAAATAACCCTGTTTCAGTTAGGACTATTGAGGGTTGTATCGTGGCCTGGTTCACGGTTATAGAAACAAATGATATAGGCTCAAAATTTATTTGTGCCCACCCATCTTCGTGATGTTCTCCATTCCTATGTTCAGCTAGCTTGGCGCAAGCGCTCACCTATCAAAAAGGGTTTTGTGATGGTTGAGGAACCAATTACACTAACGGTTTAAGTACCAATCAAGTTGTCATTTGGAGTCAGTCACCCCTCTTATCTTTGTTGTCTGTGACACACGACTTTGTTCTTGTTCAAGGATCTTTCTTGTGAAATCCTTTTCGTCTTTCGCTTTTGCATTATTTTTCTTATCCCTGACTTTTGCCTGGACTGATTCTTGTGAATCTTTGATTGTGAAGTCCAGCGGGATGCCCTAACTTTTGCCTAAGTCGCTTGTTTTCAAGTTTCGACTTAGCGGGCTTCTTCTTTTCTTTTTTCTCAATTCTTCTTTTTTTTGAACAAATCGTGTGACACTGTTTGTCTTGATTACTTTGAAAGGATCGTGACTGTCTCACTTCTTGGTTGTTGGGGGATAACCATTGTAGTCTCCGGTCTTTGGACCTCTTGATTGGGATAACCATTGTGGTTTCTGGTCATTGGACCTCTGATTTGGTACAAAGAAAGGTAATGGATCCTCAGATTTGCACTCCTTTTTGAAATTTGAACGCTCGGTCAAACTAACTGACGCCTACCCTGCCCCTGGGTTAAATGCAAGGGTTTTTTCATGCGAAAAGAAACTCCTACTTCAAGGCTCAAATGGGTTGGCGAGGGTCTATCTCCCTTATATCTCCGGTGTTTAGGATTTGAAACAATGCCTGTACATCATCAACATGGTATTTCTCAAAAGCACACAATTAGAGATTTTTGCATTTTCATTTCGTCATCCTCCTTAATAGAGTTTAAGCATAATAGTTGGTATTGCAATGCACATACACAAAATCATGAGTGAATACGAATGGATTACTTCAAGAAAAACATGTGTATTTTATTATGGCTATCATTCAAAAACAAATAAGTTTCATGCATGCATACAAATGTTTAAACAAACAATATAAACTACAAATGAAAATGCAGTAAAGAAGCAGAACATTGCCGTTATTGAGGAGACTTGACTCCGTCTGGACTTATTGCTTCTGAAGATGTCTTTGCAAATTGGGAGACCCATTTGATGAGGAGACTTCAATATGTGAGCAGACTTTCTGGCATGATGACCTTTGAGTCGATTAAATTCGGGACCTTATCTTCACCTTTACCTCTGAAAGACTTGCAATCTTCAATTAAAAGGCCAGGTGCCCCAGAATGGTAATCATACTTGGCATTGAAACCCCAAAGGAAACTTTGTCGGAGATGATCCTGATGCAGTTAGCTCAACCACTCCGAATTTGCGTAAATGAGGACACTTGTTGCACGTACGTCATCAGAATATGATCAAACTTCTTCTCAAGTTGTTTTGGCCTTTACCCGCATTCTCTGCCCCTAGGATTCTCTTGGGAAGCTCAGGTCAGATGCTGACAAACGACATCTGGAGGGAAGAGGTTGATAAAGTTAATAGATAAGGTTGCTCGGAAAGATCTTGCACGATCTCCTGCCTACGTATCTCCATTGACCAATGGAGAATCAGAGCAGCGTAGTTCCCCTCAATAGGGATGAAAATAGATTCGTTCATAATTTCCATAACCAAGCTCATCTGAGTCTTCATCTGGTTGACTTCCTCTTTCAACAGATTCTGATTCTGAAATAAAGTTTACACATATGTCCTGAATGGCCCCAGTTGGGTCTTCCTTCGATTGCCTCCGCCCGGAGTTGCTTCAAATATATACCTTGATGAATGTGATTCAAGTTGTCCATTCTGATGAGAAATCAAGTCAGGAAAAGAATTTGTCTCTGAACACCTGTCAAGAATGCAAGGATGTATGCAAATGCCATGTTCAATTATTTCTGAGGAACCTATCTGCTTTGAGTCAAGTTTTGACACAGAAAAATCCAACAACATGATTCAGATATGTGATCCTCGGAAATAACTGAACATGTGTGCTGGAGTGCTATGATGTCATGTATGCAAAAGGCATGTGATCAACAATCTGATGTTGGTGTTGAACAGTGAACCAACTGTCTGTATAGAATCCTAATAACGGCACCATCTCTGTATAGAACCCCATAACAGAGAACCCAATAACTGTAAAACTGGATCACATAATAGCATAGTCACTAATGGTGTTAAAGTTGAACAACGAACCAAGTGTCTGTAGAGAATCATAATAACAGTCACAATATCAGAGTCACCATGGTAATCACAGTAACAATCTCTCTGAATAGAAATCCCGGATCTCAGAATCAAAGAACCATATAACACTGAACAATACTGGCAAAGTGGGTATGTTGAAGTTTAGGGTTCCTGCACACCTGTAAACACCCCCAATCTCATGGGTAAAAAGGCTCCGGGTCAGACATCACGGACTCTCAAAGCCGAATAGCAATAATACTGTCACCATTTCCGAGAAATGGCTCATGACCAAATCAGGGAATCGGTTTGGCATTATATACTACGCAGGGAGGCCTCAGCTGAGTCCGGGAAAAACAAGCATCCCTTATAAGTCCCCAGCTTCAAGCGCTGAAATCGAGAAACAATAGTACATTCAGCCCGTAGGATACAGTACTAATGTCATACGACCAGAAGCTTTGACTGAGTTCTTATAATAGAACCAGACCATCCTATGCGAGTTCCCTGTGGGCCCTCGGGTGCGAATGGGTTTGCCACAAAATGTGGTCTGCCACTGTCACCACTGGAGAGGGTTGTTTCCACAAAGGTTCTCAATGATCGGTCCCCAGCTGCACATAACTGTCAGGGTTATGTAATGAGAGAGGAAGATCCCCAAATCAAGACATTTCCAAGACAATCGCAACCTGGGTGTGGAACTCACTACTACCCCCATGACAAGATCTCATGAGGCCAAAGTGGAACCACGCTAAGTCCTACGGTGCACTCGAGCCGGGTACTTGGCTCATATCTCTCAAAAACCAGTAACTCCCATCCCACCAAAGAAAACCAGTCCAGACAGTCCAGTATGATATATATGATGCGGAAAATAAATACTGAAAACTGTAAATAAAGCTGTAAAGAAAGCTGTAAATAAACAACAATAACAATACAACAAGCCACATCAAACAAACATCACCCAATGAAACAGCAACACACAAGCGCTAGGAGAGACTCACAGGGGAACCAGAGATTATCTGGTGTTCTTCCCCAGCAGAGTCGCCAGCTGTCGCTCCCGGGATTTTCATCCTAGTACAAACGCGAAAGTGGCGCGGAAAAGGTTAGAGTCGCCAGCCAGACATTTTTATCCCGAACGAATGGGAAAGGTAATGTTGCACAAACCTGAGGAAGAAGGAAAGGACAAGGCCTTGAGAACCAAAGAGACTGAGCTCGGGAGTCGGTTACGACCTGGGAAGGTGTTAGCACCCAAATCGTCCGCCGTACCCGACGGGATCCACGCTTGCAAAAGAAACTGTTTCAAAGGGTGAGGGTATGAATACTGCAGCAAAAGAAAAGAAATGGACTAGAAAAGAACTGAAATAAGAAACAAAGAGAAAAATGTAGGGAAAATAAAGATTGTGCTCGAACGGGCCCTACCCCGCTGCCTACGTACCTCATCAGGATAATGAGGATCAGAGACACCGTAGTTCCCCTAACTAGGGGTAACAAAGGGAAATTGCTTGTGAATTAAGGCTTGACCTGCCTATGCCATTGCTCAGGTGTTGCAGGCTCGGACGACGAGTGCTTAACCGTCTTGCAAAGTGACAAGTAGGAGCAAGTTCGCGTACGGAGCGAAGGAGATGAGAAAAGAATTCCCGAAGGAAAGACGCTTATTGTTTGTTTGTGTTTTTTTTAGAAAGATTTTAGGAGTGTGTCACAAGGAAGTGAACTCAAGCTCTTTTCCATGGAATGTGTACTTGTCACTACATTCCAAGAGGGAATAATAGAACAAGCACATTCAAGTAAGGAGAAGATCCCCAAAACTTGAACCCAAAGACTAGGGCTTAGGCTCACTAACTTGTTTACTTATTAGGTGTTTTGATTATTCACATGAAGAAGTGTTTTTTAGCTTTTCTTTTATGAAGAAGATACCTTGATCAGACTTGTGCATCACAAGGTAAACATGTACTATCCCAAGATGGGAAGACTACAAGCATACCTCATGGAATAAGGCTATGGATCAATGTATCATTTCAGATTTACTAAAGTGTTTTTTAGAGTTATGAGATGAGAAGAGAAAAAGAACCAAAAGGATCACAAAAGGACAAAATCCTAAAAGGGGGACTAAAACAATCCTAAGTTATTTATCATATACAAAAGGGAGATCCTATGGTTAATGAGGTATTCTAATCCTAAGAAAGAAAAGAAAAGAAGAAAATAGAACTTAGAAATCAACTTACTTCCTAAGGAAGGTAAGTTGTTTCTAAAGAAAGGGAAAACCTATAAGCAAGCACCAAGTGTTAAGGCAAAGACAATTAAAATGCATAAGAGATAGGAATGAAGTGAGGCTTACCTCAATCTTCCCCCCTACAAAACAAAAGTTAGCATGACAATGCATATTGAAAGTAAAATCAAAGCATGAAAGCGATTAAGTACCATAAACGTCCTAGAATGGAACTAGGGTTCAAAATAAGACCTAAGTCTAAAGGTGAAGGTACCTAAAGGTTACATGACTTCTAAAGTCAGTAGCTACATGATATAGGTCCCTAAGGATGCTAGGATACCTCACAAGATCAAACTATGTCAAACTATGTACAAAAAGTTCACATAAATTCACCTAAATGCAAGTTAGGGTTTATGGATGAAGTATGAATGCATATGGATTACAAGCATGAATTAATACATGAAATGAACATAAAAGTCAGTAGTGAATGCTTATGAATATGGATGAGTGAATATACAATCATGGATTCAATGGATTAGGCATATGGAGCAATGAGAAGAAGATATGAGAAGAAAACGAACAAAAATCGCATAAGATCGCACATGATGAAAGTTAAGGAAGAATGGCATGTGAATATGCATGAAATGATTATGAGTCAGTAGCATACAAGGTATGAGATGCAATTAAAATGCATGAATAGGCATTAATGATTTCCACATAATTAATGTTATTATTTAGAGGAGAAGAAAAACTAGTTTAGGTTAAAGTTAGTTCACATAAGTATGCACTTTAAAGCACCAAAACAAACCAAATGAGTATGGTTCAAAAAATGACCTATGGCTGGAATTAAAGACATACAAATGACCTATAATCAACTCCTAAAAGCTACCAAAAAGTATTCCAAGAAAATGGCATGAATGCCTTCTTAACACTTAGGTTATGCGACACATAAACACATGAATCAACCTAGGATCTAGGTGACATGGAAAAATAGCAAAAAGCCTTTAAAAATTATGAAATTAAATCCCTGGAATGATATAGTGATTATCTTACATGGTACAAAAGGATTCTACAAAATTATGCACCAAAGTGCCAAAACAAACTCCTTTATTAGCAAGGTGACAAAGCATGATCACCAAAAACAACTCCACAAAGTGGATCAAAAAGGGCACTAAAAATTATGAAAAAAATGCCTAATGAGCATCAAAATGTCACAAATTACAGTGATTAATCATACACAAAAAATAGGTCTCACACCTATGGGGAAAAATCGATTTCGGTCCCTTATGCCAAAACCTTCCTTTTTGGAACAGCTTATGATCTAAAATCCAAATAAAATATTGAAACCACCCAAATCTGGAAACAAAAAATATGACAAATTAATTAAGAGGATGAGGATAACTCATGAATATTTCCAGAATTTTATCTCACCTAAAACTATTTTTAATAATTGCGACGAAATGGGCAAAAAAGTGGATTTTGAGGGAAAGTGAAAGGAATCGATCCTAATGGTTCGTAACCTAATCCCTAAGCTCCGAAATCGACACAAATCAACATATATCACAAATAAATCCAGTGCCTCAGGTGGGAGGGCTCAATATGCACCTTAAGTTATATGATCCTAAGTCGCATACAACTAGAATGGTGCATTAAAGTAGAGAATCGAGATTACTTACTTGGTCAAAGTGCCGATTCTTTCACATAAAAGAAATCCAAAAAACTTCAAGCCAAGCCTTGTAATCTCCCATGGGCAAAATAAATGCTCATCTTTCATAATTGCTTTGTGAAGATCCCCCATAATCGAAACAAAAACAACGGCACAAAATATCATTTGAATCCAAAGGTATCCCACAAATAAAGTGGAATACCAACCAAACGACCGTCGTTAAGATCTTTGCGAGAACCTTGCATGAACTCAACAAACGCATTAGAAACCAAAAAGAGGTGCAACCGGAAGTTGCACCTATGTCTCATAACTCAAAATCAAATAGAAAGATGAATGTACGAGTCATGGACATGCATTGAAATTTACGTTTCAAAACGGGGCAGCACTTATGCTCTAACATAAACAACATGCAAACTCAAACCGGAATCGAACAAATTTACATGCAATGAATGGAAAATGATCAACAAACATAAGTACAAGTCAAAACAAGACCAATGCATCAAAACCGCACCAAACCGAACATAAAAAGCCTTGAAACGAAAAAACGCGTCAAAAATCATCGACTCGAAATTGAACGAAAATCGCATGGTAACTTGCAAACGTGCCAACGGATTCAAATATGCAATCGGATTTTGAAAATTCCGCTCGGAAGTGGAACTTTTTGGCCGATTTTATCGGCTGGCAGTAGTGAAATAGCCGAAAAAAATTGTCCTAAATCGACTAAAAAGTTTACCAATGGCTCCGGAATAATCAACAAAGTCAATTTACACTATTCACATTCGCGAAAACGCGCTACGGTTAGGAAGTTATGACCAAAACGCACTTATCGACACGCGACACATGAACAACATCAACAATTAAGCTTCAACCTATCCTATTCCGAATTTACACAATGAAACAAGCATGAATTCAAAAGTCAAGCACTTAAATCAATATCAAGTCATAATAATTAGCTCTCTTAGGAATTTTGTCAAACACCTAACATTCACCGATTATTCTATGTCAACTTTACCAAGCCTTTTCAATCATGCACCACAACAATTATTAGGATAAATTAATCAAGAATCAATCAATAATAAAATTATGAATCAATGCACATAATCTCCACAAGATTAATTCAACTTCAAAATTCAATTCAAGAAACAATTCAACAATTATTCATGAATTAAAGTTTAAGAAGCTTACCGAATGAAGAATCGACGAAGAAATTGCGAACCCGAAGGAAGTGAGACGCGATCATGAACGGAGGAGAGGAGGAGAGGCCGCGCGGCTGCCGGTGGCGGAAGATGGTGGTCTTACGGTGGTGAAGTTTACCGGAGGTGGTGGTTCGTGGCGGCTCGGCTACCGGAAGCTTGATCGGAATTGTTGCGTTCTTGAGTTCTTGATGAAGTTGTTGTTGTGTTCTTGAGAAAGAATTGAGAGAATGAACTTTGATCCTTTAGAGAGAGTTTGTGAGAGTTTTTTGGTGTTTTTAAATTATGATGGAAGTTATGAGACAAATTGTGGGTCAAAAGAATATATAGTGGAGTGTAAAATGAAAGGCAAAAGGTAGAATTTCGGCTTAAGTGAAAATAATAATATCTTCGGCAAGAAATTTTGACTCTGAGCCTTCCACAATATCGTCCGCCTCTGAATCACGGTTGCAACACAAAAAGAACGGACGTCATACAATCAAAATCGAGTGCGATCGATACGTTTAAGCTGTAAGACGTCACTGAATAAGTTGTTTTTTCGGCTTATTTGGTGTCCGCCACTCGAAAATGTGACGAGGTCAACCTCTTCGGAGCATAATCTCGACTCGACTTTGTCAGCAAAGTTGTAGATCTATGAGTCAGTGACCTGGTGTTAAAATCTAAGCTCAACCGGACAAACGACGAGGGAGATATGAATTTTCTCGTGAAACCACTTTCAGCCTTTTTCTTCGGTTCAGCACTTCGGTTTTGTGAAATAAACCAAAACGATAATCTTTGGAGCACCGTTCAAACTCGCATTTGTCTTTGAACTTGAAGAGGATAAAATTTTTGAACCAACGCTTCAAGAACGGGTGCAATCCGATGAAAATTGACCGAGTTATGAATTTTACAAAATCTGACAGGCAATGCAGTGCATCAAAGAACCTTATTGGTAATTCGCATTTTCGAGATCCTTCCGCTTGGACCGAACCAAAACTGAATTCACATAATGAAGATAACATCTAAACGGAATTTTAGGCACCGAAACAACATCAATTCGATGAACGAGCCAAGAGTTATGAATTTTTTAGTGTTCAAAACTCACCGGTTCAGCACTGTTTTTCACTATGTCGACTCTAAAGACTCGCACATTCTGAGACCTTCTTCAAAGAATTAGTTCTCGGCCAAAAACCAAAAGTTAGAAAGGATATCAAGACGGAACTTTTGGCATATGAATCTCTCAGACATGTTGACCCAATCAGAAGTTACGAACTCTTGAATACCGCTAGCACAGTTAATCGGCGAAACCGAAATTTCAAAAACAAATAATTCCCGCTATTTTCCTTGATGAATTGGCCTCCGAGCCGAACACAAAAGTTGTAGAGAATATCGAAATAGTATAAACTATTGAGTTTCAAGCCAAAATAAGTTTCCGAGCATAAGTTACAACTTTTGCAAACTGCACCATAAAACTGATATTCTACTTAAACTCCTTTAAATCAACTGAGAACTTTTGGTTTCTTCTAAGATTCTTGTGCACGTTCCACATGAAAAAATAAAGGCCAGTCGCAGCCTGTGAAAGCTCAAATGGAGATGTATATTCATGTATGTTTATGATGCAATTGTGATCTAAATGCAATGCAATGTATGAAAGGATATGCTAAATGGCATGAAAATGAGAGGGCAAATTTTGAGGTATTACAAGTTAGTGGTGGTTTGTCACTGATTTTTGAACACTCAAAATGTTAATGACAAACAAACCCAATAGAAAACTGCAAATCAAACTAAACCAAATTAAAACCGTAAAAAGCCGCACTTGGTTTAGATGTATTTGAGTAATTTTTTTAACAAAATCGTACGGTTCGATTTGCGGTTTGTATTTTTCAAACCGAACTAAACCAAACCAAACCGCATCATGTTACAACCCAAAACTCAAACCTATTATGCCTTAACCATACAAATATTCTCTTACTCACACTTAGGGTTTTAGTTTCAACCTTCTCAAATCTCTTCGAGTAGTATCACACATTCTTCTCATCATATTTGCTATGTACATCTCACCTTTTCTACTCTAATCTCTCTTATCTTATGTTCTTTTTTTTTCATCTTCATCTTCTCCTTTTTTATATTATTGTTTTCTCTTCCAATTAAATTTTTATCGCACATTTCTTCTATAATATCGCATATCTTATGATCTTTGTTTTTCATCTTCTCTAATCTTTCATTTCCTCTGTTTTTTCTTTTTATTGTAATATTTTTTATATTGTTTTATACTATTATTTTATGTTTTTTATTCCAATTTTGTCTAATCTTATTTTTGTATATTGAATAAGAAGTTATTGTCTAAATATGATGAGTTTTGTTGCTATTTGATAATGTATGAATGATTAAATACAAAATTTTGTTGTTCTCAATAGATGTATGTATTCCATGACATGATTCATCGTGAGATTGAGGTCTACGTCGATGACATGATAGCAAAGTCAAAGATAGAAGAAGAACATTTGGTCAACTTAGCCAAGTTATTTGACAGGATTCGGAAGTTCAGATTGAGGTTGAATCCGAACAAATGCACATTCGGGGTGCGTTCCGGAAAGCTGTCAGGCTTTATCGTCAGCGAGAGGGGGATTGAGGTCGACCCCGCGAAAGTAAAAGCAATTCAGTAGATGCCTGAGCCGAAAACTGAGAAAGAGGTACGTAGGTTCTTAGGGGGGCTGAACTACATTGCTCGGTTCATATCTCACCTAACAGTCACCTGTGAGCCAATCTTCAAATTTCTGAGGAAGAATCAAGCCATCTTATGGAATGATGACTGCCAACAAGCTTTCGATCGAATCAAGGAGTAATTGCATGAACCTATGAATCTCATGCCTCCGGTACCAGGCGTTCACCCCAAAATTTGCCCTCACCTAGACAAGACATTATGTACTAAGGTGTCCCAAGAGGTTCACAAGGTTCACAAGGTATCTCAAGAGGTTCACAAGGTTCACAATTAGTCAGAATATTTGACAATTCCTTCAGACAAAGCATTCTCCTAAGCAATGCATCCTAAATTAGGGTTTTGAGTTTTATCAGGCTAAAAGGATTTCCAAGGCCTCAAGTGAGCTTCATAACGCCTTAAATGTCTTCAAGAATCCCTATGTCAAGTATCAAGGCTTTCCCAAAAGGTTTGCTCAGTCAAATGATCAGATAGGCTAAAATCAGTCAAAGTAGTCAAAAAGTCAAACTATGGTCAACTGTGGTCAAACCAAAGTCAAACTTCATGATTTTTCGTTTGAACATTTGAACCTTTTCCCAACAGACATAACCAATTTCCGAACTGGTGTGTCTTTTCGTTTGAATTATTGAACTCCTATATAAGGAGTCGTTTGGCCTCTATTTACGCACACATAACAAAACTAAAACCTTCTACATTCTGAATAATTTCTTTTGCCAGAAACTATTCGTTCTTCAAGAATTATCCCCACAAAGATTTCGTGAACCCATGCAAGAATAGGGTCGAAATACTTTGTTCGGAAAGTGTACGAACACGACTCTTCGAAGATATCCTAGATTATCAAACCCACTATCTAACAGCTGCCTTATCTCGTCAACCCCATGAGCAAAGGTACAATTTTCACCATTTCTACAGCTGTCAAACCCGAACTTAGCACAAATGCGGGTCTTGAAGAAAATGTTGTCGGCTTGTCTATTTGGAGGAGGGTGATTCATCCTTGGAGGAGGAGGGCCCATTAGTGCATCGGAATGGCTGTTGTCAGACATTCTTGGCCTTTTGAATGAATAAGAATGATCGATTGCTGAACGTGGTGGTTCAAATCGTTCATTGTTCATTGGAAATTGAGGCATGGCTTGAATGGCATCGCTGTTGGATGAGGGGAATTGCGGTGACATTCTAGAGGTTGGAATGTTGTATGGATAACTCATGGCTACTTACTGAGGAAAGAAGAATAAAAATCAAATTGAGTGAAATTTAGAGTCTTTTTGATTTGATTATCGTTGATGAATGAGATCAACGTTAAGAGAAATTTTAGAACTGAATTCAAAATTTGTACGAAGAAAGAAATACTGACATGCACAGTTGATGAAATAAAGAAACGATCAAATGAGAAGAAGAATAGTGGCGGAATGAAAAGCAAGAAGTTAAGATGACCTAGATGATGAGCATATTATGGGAGAAAACATAATGGCCGGATGATCAAGTTTTTTTTTTTAGGTTTGAGTGGTGTTTGATTGAATAGAATGAAAAATATATATAGTGAGTTGTTTAAGTGTTTAGGGTTTTTTGTTGCGGTAATATAGTGAAAACCCTAGTAGCTGGATGGACTTAGGACTAATGATAAATTGATTAATTAAGTTTTTTAATTATATAATTAGTTTATTGGTTTATATCCAAATATAGCATACTGATTTATCGTAACATAAGATAACTAACTTAATAAAGTTTTTCATTATATAATTAGTTTTGCATTGCTTTCAAATGGATGGCCAACATCCATGAGAGTTCGGACACGAAATGCAATTAGACGTTGGTGTTGGTATCCAGTTGAGGTACCTTAACAGAAACATCGATTGGCGGGTAAACGACGTCGTTCTCTGCACGCGAACCCAAGTGGAAAGTACACAAACGACTCAACCGTGGAAGAGGCTAAATGAAGTCCATTTATGAAAACAGGAAGTACATTGAAATCCGGGGAAGGAGAAGAGTGAAGGTTTTGGAGAATTCTGGCGTTAAGGGAATCGAGTGGAGGTTGAAAATGGGTCACCGGTTGGAGGGTTGCCTGTGATGGCATGAAAGTGGAAGTCTATAGACATAGTGGTTTTTGGTGTGAGAAATTGTTTTGTAAAAAGGACGGTAGAGGAAGAAAAAGTTCAACGTCATGATACAGTTAGTGGTGGTTTGTCACTGATTTTTGAACACTCAAAATGGTAATGACAAACAAACCCAATAGAAAACTGCAAATCAAACTAAACCAAATTAAAACCGTAAAAAGCCGCACTTGGTTTAGATGTATTTGAGTAATTTTTTTAACAAAATCGTATGGTTCGATTTGCGGTTTGTATTTTCCAAACCGAACTAAACCAAACCAAACCGCATCATGTTACAACCCAAAACTCAAACCTATTATGCCTTAACCATACAAATATTCTCTAACTCACACTTAGGGTTTTAGTTTCAACCTTCTCAAATCTCTTCGAGTAGTATCACACATTCTTCTCATCATATTTGCTATGTACATCTCACCTTTTCTACTCTAATCTCTCTTATCTTATGTTCTTTTTTTATTATCTTCATCTTCTCCTTTTTTATATTATTGTTTTCTCTTCCAATTAAATTTTTATCGCACATTTCTTCTATAATATCGCATATCTTATGATCTTTGTTTTTCATCTTCTCTAATCTTTCATTTCCTCTATTTTTTTCTTTTTATTGTAATATTTTTTATATTGTTTTATACTACTATTTTATGTTTTTTATTCCACTTTTGTCTAATCTTATTTTTGTATATTGAATAAGAAGTTATTGTCTAAATATGATGAGTTTTGTTGCTATTTGATAATGTATGAATGATTATATACAAAATTATGTTATTCTCAATAGATGTATGTATTCCATGACATGACTCATCACGAGATTGAGGTCTACGTCGATGACATGATAGCAAAGTCACAGATAGAAGAAGAACATTTGGTCAACTTAGCCAAGTTATTTGACAGGATTCGGAAGTTCAGATTGAGGTTGAATCCGAACAAATGCACATTCGGGGTGCATTTCGGAAAGCTGTCGGGCTTTATCGTCAGCGAGAGGGGGATTGAGGTCGACCCCCGCGAAAGTAAAAGCAATTCAGGAGATGCATGAGCCGAAAACTGAGAAAGAGGTACGTAGCTTCTTAGGGGGGCTGAACTACATTGCACGGTTCATATCTCACCTAACAGTCACCTGTGAGCCAATCTTTAAACATCTGAGGAAGAATCAAGCCATCTTATGGAATGATGATTGCCAACAAGCTTTCGATCGAATCAAGGAGTAATTGCATGAACCTACGATTCTCATGCCTCCGGTACCAGGTGTTGCACCCCAAACATTACCCTCACCTAGATAAGATATTGTGTACTAAGGTGTCCCAAGAGGTTCACAAGGTTCACAATTAGTCAGAATGTTTGACAATTCCTTCAGACAAAACATTCTCCAAAGCAATGCATCCTAAACTAGGGTTTTGAGTTTTATCAGGCTAAATGGATTTCCAAGGCCTCAAGTGAGATTCATAACATCTTAAATGTCTTCAAGAATCCCTATGTCAAGTTTCAAGGCTTTCCCAAAAGGTTTGCTCAGTCAAATGATCAGATAGGCTAAAATTAGTCAAAGCAGTCAAAAAGTCAAACTAAGGTCAACTGTGGTCAAACCAAAGTCAAACTTCATGATTTTTCGTTTGAACATTTGAACCTTTTCCCAACAGACATAACCAATTTCCGAACTGCTGTGTCTTTTCTTTTGAATTATTGAACTCCTATATAAGGAGTCGTTTGGCCTCTATTTACGCACACATAACAAAACTAAAACCTTCTACATTCTGAATAATTTCATTTGCCAGAAACTATTCGTTCTTCAAGAATTATCCCCACAAAGATTTCGTGAACCCAGGCAAGAATAGGGTCGAAATACTTTATTCGGAAAGTGTACGAACACAATTCTTCGAAGATATCCTAGATTATCAAACCCACTATCTAACAGCTGCCTTATCTCGTCAACCCTATGAGCAAAGGTACAATTTTCCACATTTATACAGCTGCCAAACCCGAACTTAGCACAAATGCGGGTCTTGAAGAAAATGTTGTCGGGTTGTCTATTTGGAGGAGGGTGATTCATCCTTGGAGGAGGAGGGCCCATTAGTGCATCGGAAAGGCTGTTGTCAGACATTCTTGGCCTTTTTAATGAATGGGAATGTTCGATTGCTGAACGTGGTGGTTCAAATCGTTCATTGTTCATTGGAAATTGAGGCCTGACTTCAATGGCATCGCTGTTGGATGAGGGGAATTACGGTGACATTCTAGAGGTTGGAATGTTGTATGGATAACTCATGGCTACTTACTGAGGAAAGAAGAAAAAAAATCAAATTAAGTGAAATTTAGAGTCTTTCTGATTTGATTATCGTTGATGAATGAGATCAACGTTAAGCGAAATTTTAGAACTGAATTCAAAATTTGTACGAAGAAAGAAATAGTGGCATGCACTGTTGATGAAATAATGAAACGATCAAATGAGAAGAAGAAGAATGGGGGGATGAAAAGCAAGAAGTTAAGATGACCTAGATGATGAGAATATTGTGGGAGAAAACATAATGGCCGGATGATCAAGGTTTTTTTTTTGAGGTTTGAGTGGTGTTTGATTGAATAGAATGAAAAATATATATAGTGAGTTGTTAAGGGTTTAAGGTTTTTTGTTGCGGTAATATAGTGAAAACCCTAGTAGCTGGATGGACTTAGGACTAATGTTAAATTGATTAATTAAGTATTTAATTATATAATTAGTTTATTGGTTTATATCCAAATATAGCATACTGATTTATCGTAACATTAAATAACTAACTTAATAAACTTTTTAATTATATAATTAGTTTTGCATTGCTTTGAAATGGATGGCCACCATCCATGAGAGTTCGGACACGAAACGCAATTAGACGTTGGTGTTGGTATCCAGTTGAGGTACCTTAACAGAAACATCGATTGGCCGGTAAACGGCGCCGTTCTCTGCACGCGAACCCAAGTGGCAAGTACACAAACGACTCAACCGTGGAAGAGGCTAAATGAAGTCCATTTATGAAAACAGGAAGTACGTTGAAATCCGGGGAAGGAGAAGAGTGAAGGTTTTGGAGAATTCTGGCGTTAAGGGAATCGAGTGGAGGTTGAAAATGGGTCACCGGTTGGAGGGTTCCCTGTGAAGGCATGAAAGTGGAAGTCTATAGACATAGTGGGTTTTGGTGTGAGAAATTGTTTTGGAAAAAGGAAGGTAGAGGAAGAAAAAGTTCAACGTCATGATACAGTTAGTGGTGGGTTGGTCACTGGTTTTTGAACACTCAAAATGGTAATGACAAACAAACCCAATAGAAAACTGCAAATCAAACTAAACCAAATTAAAACCGTAAAAAACCGCACTTGGTTTAGATGTATTTGAGTAATTTTTTAAACAAAGTTGTACGGTTCGGTTTGCGGTTTGTATTTTGCAAACCGAACTAAACCAAACCAAATCGCATCATGTTACAACCCAAAACTCAAACCTATTATGCCTTAACCATACAAATATTCTCTTACTCACAGTTAGGGTTTTAGTTTCAACCTTCTCAAATCTCTTCGAGTAGTATCACACATTCTTCTCATCATATTTGCTATGTACATCTCACCTTTTCTACTCTAATCTCTCTTATCTTATGTTTTTTTTTCATCTTCATCTTCTCCTTTTTTATATTATTGTTTTCTCTTCCAATTAAATTTTTATCGCACATTTCTTCTATAATATCGCATATCTTATGTTCTTTGTTTTTCATCTTCTCTAATCTTTCATTTCCTCTGTTTTTTCTTTTTATTGTAATATTTTTTATATTGTTTTATACTACTATTTTATGTTTTTTATTCCACTTTTGTCTAATCTTATTTTTGTATATTGAATAAGAAGTTATTGTCTAAATATGATGAGTTTTGTTGCTATTTGATAATGTATGAATGATTATATACAAAATTATGTTGTTCTCAATAAATGTATGTATTCCATGACATGATTCATCACGAGATTGAGGTCTACGTCGATGACATGATAGCAAAGTCACAGATAGAAAAGGAACATTTGGTTAACTTAGCCAAGTTATTTGACAGGATTCAGAAGTTCAGATTGAGGTTGAATCCGAACAAATGCACATTCGCGGTGCGTTCCGGAAAGCTGTCGGGCTTTATCGTCAGCGAGAGGGGGATTGGGGTCGACCCCCGCGAAAGTAAAAGAAATTCAGGAGATGCCTGAGCCGAAAACTGAGAAAGAGGTATGTAGCTTCTTAGGGGGGTTGAACTACATTGTACGATTCATATCTCACCTAACAGTCACCTGTGAGCCAATCTTCAAACTTCTGAGGAAGAATCAAGCCATCTTATGGAATGACGATTGCCAACAAGCTTTCGATCGAATCAAGGAGTAATTGCATGAACCTCCGATTCTCATGCCTCCGGTACCAGGTGTTGCACCCCAAACTTTTCCCTCAACTAGACAAGACATTGTGTACTAAGGTGTCCCAAGAGGTTCACAAGGTTCACAATTAGTCAGAATGTTTGACAATTCCTTCAGACCAAACATTCTCCTAAGCAATGCATCCTAAATTAGGGTTTTGAGTTTTATCAGGCTAAATGGATATCCAAGGCCTCAAGTGAGCTTCATAACATCTTAAATGTCTACAAGAATCCCTATGTCAAGTTTCAAGGCTTTCCCAAAAGGTTTGCTCAGTCAAATGATCAGATAGGCTAAAATCAGTCAAAGCAGTCAAAAATTCAAACTAAGGTTAACTGTGGTCAAACCAAAGTCAAACTTCATGATTTTTCGTTTGAACATTTGAACCTTTTCCCAACAGACATAACCAATTTCCGAACTGGTGTGTCTTTTCGTTTGAATTATTGAACTCCTATATAAGGAGTCGTTTGGCCTCTATTTACGCACACATAACAAAACTAAAACCTTCTACATTCTGAATAATTTATTTTTCCAGAAACTATTCGTTCTTCAAGAATTATCCCCACAAAGATTTCGTGAACCCAGGCAAGAATAGGGTCGAAATACTTTGTTTGGAAAGTGTACGAACACGATTCTTCGAAGATATCCTAGATTATCAAACCCACTATCTAACAGCTGGCTTATCTCGTCAGCCCCATGAGCAAAGGTACAATTTTCACCATTTCTACAACTGTCAAACCCGAACTTAGCACAAATGCGGGTCTGGATGAAAATGTTGTCGGCTTGTCTATTTGGAGGAGGGTGATTCATCCTTGGAGGAGGAGGGCCCATTAGTGCATCAGAATGGCTGTTGTCAGACATTCTTAGCCTTTTGAATGAATGGGAATGATCGATTGCTGAACGTGGTGGTTCAAATCGTTCATTGTTCATTGGAAATTGAGGTCTGGCTTCAATGGCATCGCTGTTGGATGAGGGGAATTGCGGTGACATTCTAGACGTTGGAATGTTGTATGGATAACTCATGGCTACTTACTGAGGAAAGAAGAAAAAAAATCAAATTGAGTGAAATTTAGAGTCTTTCTGATTTGATTATCGTTAATGAATGAGATCAACGTTAAGAGAAATTTTAGAACTGAATTCAAAATTTGTACGAAGAAAGAAATAGTGACATGCACTGTTGATGAAATAATGAAACGATCAAATGAGAAGAAGAATAGTGGAGGAATGAAAAGCAAGAAGTTAAGATGACCTAGATGATGAGAATATTGTGGGAGAAAACATAATGGCCGGATGATCAAGGTTTTTTTTTTTGAGGTTTGAGTGGTGTTTGATTGAATAGAATGAAAAATATATATAGTGAGCTGTTTAAGGGTTTAAGGTTTTTTGTTGCGGTAATATAGTGAAAACCCTAGTAGCTGGATGGACTTAGGACTAATGATAAATTGATTAATTAAGTTTTTAATTATATAATTAGTTTATTGGATTATATCCAAATATAACATACTGATTTATCGTAACATAAGATAACTAACTTGATGAAGTTTTTAATTATATAATTAGTTTTTCATTGCTTTGAAATGGATGCCACCATCCATGAGAGTTCGGATACGAAACGCAATTAGACGTTGGTGTTGGTATACAGTTGAGGTACCTTAACAGAAACATCGATTGGCCGGTAAACAACGTCGTTCTCTGCACGCGAACCCAAGTGGAAAGTACACAAACGACTCAACCGTGGAAGAGGCTAAATAAAGTCCATTTATGAAAACAGGAAGTACATTGAAATCCGGGGAAGGAGAAGAGTGAAGGTTTTGGAGAATTCTGGCGTTAAGGGAATCGAGTGGAGGTTGAAAATGGGTCACCGGTTGGAGGGTTGCCTGTGATGGCATGAAAGTGGAAGTCTATAGACATAGTGGGTTTTGGTGTGAGAATTTTTTTTGGAAAAAGGATGGTAGAGGAAGAAAAAGTTCAACGTCATGATACAGTTAGTGGTGGGTTGGTCACTGGTTTTTGAACACTCAAAATGGTAATGACAAACAAACCCAATAGAAAACTGCAAATCAAACTAAACCAAATTAAAACCGTAAAACACCGCACTTGGTTTAGATGTATTTGAGTATTTTTTTTAACAAAATCATATGGTTTGGTTTGCGGTTTGTATTTTGCAAACCGAACTAAACCAAACCAAACCGCATCATGTTACAACCCAAAACTCAAACCTATTATGCCTTAACCATACAAATATTCTCTTACTCACACTTAGGGTTTTAGTTTCAACCTTCTCAAATCTCTTCTAGTAGTATCACACATTCTTTTCATCATATTTGCTATGTACATCTCACCTTTTCTACTCTAATCTCTCTTATCTTATGTTCTTTTTTTTTATCTTCATCTTCTCCTTTTTTATATTATTATTTTCTCTTCCAATTAAATTTTTATCGCACATTTCTTCTATAATATCGCATATCTTATGATCTGTGTTTTTCATCTTCTCTAATCTTTCATTTCCTCTATTTTTTCTTTTTATTGTAATATTTTTTATATTGTTTTATACTACTATTTTATGTTTTTTATTCCACTTTTGTCTAATCTTATTTTTGTATATTGAATAAGAAGTTATTGTCTAAATATGATGAGTTTTGTTGCTATTTGATAATGTATGAATAATTATATACAAAATTATGTTATTCTCAATAGATGTATGTATTCCATGACATGACTCATCACGAGATTGAGGTCTACGTCGATGACATGATAGCAAAGTCACAGATAGAAGAAGAACATTTGGTCAACTTAGCCAAGTTATTTGACAGGATTCGGAAGTTCAGATTGAGGTTGAATCCGAACAAATGCACATTCGGGGTGCATTTCGGAAAGCTGTCGGGCTTTATCGTCAGCGAGAGGGGGATTGAGGTCGACCCCCGCGAAAGTAAAAGCAATTCAGGAGATGCATGAGCCGAAAACTGAGAAAGAGGTACGTAGCTTCTTAGGGGGGCTGAACTACATTGCACGGTTCATATCTCACCTAACAGTCACCTGTGAGCCAATCTTTAAACTTCTGAGGAAGAATCAAGCCATCTTATGGAATGATGATTGCCAACAAGCTTTCGATCGAATCAAAGAGTAATTGCATGAACATCCGATTCTCATGCCTCCGGTACCAGGTGTTGCACCCCAAACTTTACCCTCACCTAGACAAGACATTGTGTACTAAGGTGTCCCAAGAGGTTCACAAGGTTCAGAATTAGTCAGAATGTTTGACAATTCCTTCAGACAAAACATTCTCCTAAGCAATGCATCCTAAACTAGGGTATTGAGTTTTATCAGGCTAAATGGATTTCCAAGGCCTCAAGTGAGCTTCATAACATCTTAAATGTCTTCAAGAATCCCTATGTCAAGTTTCAAGGCTTTCCCAAAAGGTTTGCTCAGTCAAATGATCAGATAGGCTAAAATCAGTCAAAGCAGTCAAAAAGTCAAACTAAGGTCAACTGTGGTCAAACCAAAGTCAAACTTCATGATTTTTCGTTTGAACATTTGAACCTTTTCCCAACAGACATAACCAATTTCCGAACTGGTGTGTCTTTTCTTTTGAATTATTGAACTCCTATATAAGGAGTCGTTTGGCCTCTATTTATGCACACATAACAAAACTAAAACCTTCTACATTCTGAATAATTTCTTTTGCCAGAAACTATTCGTTCTTCAAGAATTATCCCCACAAAGATTTCGTGAACCCAGGCAAGAATAGGGTCGAAATACTTTGTTCGGAAAGTGTACGAACACAATTCTTCGAACATATCCTAGATTATCAAACCCACTATCTAACAGTTGCCTTATCTCGTCAACCCCATGAGCAAAGGTACAATTTTCACCATTTATACAGCTGCCAAACCCGAACTTAGCACAAATGCGGGTCTTGAAGAAAATGTTGTCGGCTTGTCTATTTGGAGGAGGGTGATTCATCCTTGGAGGAAGAGGGCCCATTAGTGCATCGGAAAGGCTGTTGTCAGACATTCTTGGCCTTTTTAATGAATGGGAATGTTCGATTGCTGAACGTGGTGATTCAAATCGTTCATTGTTCATTGGAAATTGAGGTCTGACTTCAATGGCATCGCTGTTGGATGAGGGGAATTACGGTGACATTCTAGAGGTTGGAATGTTGTATGGATAACTCATGGCTACTTACTGAGGAAAGAAGAAAAAAAATCAAATTAAGTGAAATTTAGAGTCTTTCTGATTTGATTATCGTTGATGAATGAGATCAACATTAAGAGAAATTTTAGAACTGAATTCAAAATTTGTACGAAGAAAGAAATAGTGACATGCACTGTTGATGAAATAATGAAACGATCAAATGAGAAGAAGAATAATGGGGGGATGAAAAGCAAGAAGTTAAGATGACCTAGATGATGAGAATATTGTGGGAGAAAACATAATGGCCGGATGATCAAGGTTTTTTTTTTGAGGTTTGAGTGGTGTTTGATTGAATAGAATGAAAAATATATATAGTGAGTTGTTAAGGGTTTAAGGTTTTTTGTTGCGGTAATATAGTGAAAACCCTAGTAGCGGGATGGACTTAGGACTAATGTTAAATTGATTAATTAAGTATTTAATTATATAATTAGTTTATTGGTTTTAATCAAATATAGCATACTGATTTATCGTAACATAAAATAACTAACTTAATAAAGTTTTTAATTATATAATTAGTTTTGCATTGCTTTGAAATGGATGGCCACCATCCATGAGAGTTCGGACACGAAACGCAATTAGACGTTGGTGTTGGTATCCAGTTGAGGTACCTTAACAGAAACATCGATTGGCCGGTAAACGGCGCCGTTCTCTGCACGCGAACCCAAGTGGCAAGTACACAAACGACTCAACCGTGGAAGAGGCTAAATGAAGTCCATTTATGAAAACAGGAAGTACGTTGAAATCCGGGGAAGGAGAAGAGTGAAGGTTTTGGAGAATTCTGGCGTTAAGGGAATCGAGTGGAGGTTGAAAATGGGTCACCGGTTGAAGGGTTGCCTGTGAAGGCATGAAAGTGGAAGTCTATAGAAATAGTGGGTTTTGGTGTGAGAAATTGTTTTGGAAAAAGGAAGGTAGAGGAAGAAAAAGTTCAACGTCATGATACAGTTAGTGGTGGGTTGGTCACTGGTTTTTGAACACTCAAAATGGTAATGAAAAACAAAACCAATAGAAAACTGCAAATCAAACTAAACCAAATTAAAACCGTAAAAAACCGCACTTGGTTTAGATGTATTTGAGTAATTTTTTAAACAAAGTTGTACGGTTCTGTTTGCGGTTTGTATTTTGCAAACCGAACTAAACTAAACCAAATCGCATCATGTTACAACCCAAAACTCAAACCTATTATGCCTTAACCATACAAATATTCTCTAACTCACAGTTAGGGTTTTAGTTTCAACCTTCTCAAATCTCTTCGAGTAGTATCACACATTCTTCTCATCATATTTGCTATGTACATCTCACCTTTTCTACTCTAATCTCTCTTATCTTATGTTTTTTTTTTCATCTTCATCTTCTCCTTTTTTATATTATTGTTTTCTCTTCCAATTAAATTTTTATCGCACATTTCTTCTATAATATCGCATATCTTATGATCTTTGTTTTTCATCTTCTCTAATCTTTCATTTCCTCTGTTTTTTCTTTTTATTGTAATATTTTTTATATTGTTTTATACTACTATTTTATGTTTTTTATTCCACTTTTGTCTAATCTTATTTTTGTATATTGAATAAGAAGTTATTGTCTAAATATGATGAGTTTTGTTGCTATTTGATAATGTATGAATGAATATATACAAGATTATGTTGTTCTCAATAAATGTATGTATTCCATGACATGATTCATCACGAGATTGAGGTCTACGTCGATGACATGATAGCAAAGTCACAGATAGAAGAAGAACATTTGGTCAACTTAGCCAAGTTATTTGACAGGATTCGGAAGTTCAGATTGAGGTTGAATCCGAACAAATGCACATTCGCGGTGCGTTCCGGAAAGCTGTCGGGCTTTATCGTCAGCGAGAGGGTGATTGGGGTCGATCCCCGCGAAAGTAAAAGCAATTCAGGAGATGCCTGAGCCGAAAACTGAGAAAGAGGTACGTAGCTTCTTAGGGGGGCTGAACTACATTGCACGGTTCATATCTCACCTAACAGTCACCTGTGAGCCAATCTTCAAACTTCTGAGGAAGAATCAAGCCATCTTATGGAATGATGATTGCCAACAAGCTTTCGATCGAATCAAGGAGTAATTGCATGAACCTCCGATTCTCATGCCTCCGGTACTAGGTGTTGCACCCCAAACTTTTCCCTCACCTAGACAAGACATTGTGTACTAAGGTGTCCCAAGAGGTTCACAAGGTTCAGAATTAGTCAGAATGTTTGACAATTCCTTCAGACAAAACATTCTCCTAAGCAATGCATCCTAAACTAGGGTTTTGAGTTTTATCAGGCTAAATGGATATCCAAGGCCTCAAGTGAGCTTCATAACATCTTAAATGTCTACAAGAATCCCCATGTCAAGTTTCAAGGCTTTCCCAAAAGGTTTGCTCAGTCAAATGATCAGATAGGCTAAAATCAGTCAAAGCAGTCAAAAAGTCAAACTAAGGTCAACTGTGGTCAAACCAAAGTCAAACTTCATGATTTTTCGTTTGAACATTTGAACCTTTTCCCAACAGACATAACCAATTTCCGAACTGGTGTGTCTTTTCGTTTGAATTATTGAACTCCTATATAAGGAGTCGTTTGGCCTCTATTTACGCACACATAACAAAAATAAAACCTTCTACATTCTGAATAATTTCTTTTTCCAGAAACTATTCGTTCTTCAAGAATTATCCCCACAAAGATTTCGTGAACCCATGCAAGAATAGGGTCGAAATACTTTGTTCGGAAAGTGTACGAACACGATTCTTCGAAGATATCCTAGATTATCAAACCCACTATCTAACAGCTGCCTTATCTCGTCAACCCCATGAACAAAGGTACAATTTTCACCATTTCTACAGCTGCCAAACTCGAACTTAGCACAAATGCGGGTCTTGAAGAAAATGTTTCCGACTTGTCTATTTGGAGGAGGGTGATTCATCCTTGGAGGAGGAGGGCCCATTAGTGCATCAGAATGGCTGTTGTCAGACATTCTTAGCCTTTTGAATGAATGGGAATGATCGATTGCTGAACGTGGTGGTTCAAATAGTTCATTGTTCATTGGAAGTTGAGGCATGGCTTCAATGGCATCGCTGTTGGATGAGGGGAATTGCGATGACATTCTAGAGGTTGGAATGTTGTATGGATAACTCATGGCTACTTACTGAGGAAAGAAGAAAAAAATCAAATTGAGTGAAATTTAGAGTCTTTCTGATTTGATTATCGTTGATGAATGAGATCAACGTTAAGAGAAATTTTAGAACTGAATTCAAAATTTGTACAAAGAAAGAAATAGTAACATGCACTGTTGATGAAATAATGAAACAATAAAATGAGAAGAAGAATAGTGGGGGAATGAAAAGCAATAAGTTAAGATGACCTATATGATGAGAATATTGTGGGAGAAAACATAATGGCCGGATGATCAAGGAGTAATTGCATGAACCTCCGATTCTCATGCCTCCGGTACCAGGTGTTGCACCCCAAAATTTTCCCTCACCTAGACAAGACATTGTGTACTAAGTTGTCCCAATAGGTTCACAAGGTTTACAAGGTATCTCAAGAGGTTCACAAGGTTCACAATTAGTCAGAATGTTTGACAATTCCTTCAAACAAAGCATTCTCCTAAGCAATGCATCCTAAACTAGGGTTTTGAGTTTTATCAGGCAAAATGGATTTCCAAGGCCTCAAGTTAACTTCATAACATCTTAAATGTCTTCAAGAATCCCTATGTCAAGTTTCAAGGCTTTCCCAAAAGGTTTGCTCAGTCAAATGATCAGATAGGCTAAAATCAGTCAAAGCTGTCAAAAAGTCAAACTAAGGTCAACTGTGGTCAAACCAAAGTCAAACTTCATGATTTTTTTTCCAACATCAAGTATATAAAGTGAAATTCATTATTTGATCAATGGTTGATCATGATTCATCAAGGATATTTCAGATCATCAAGAATCAAGAGTTTCTAAATTAGGGTTTTCAAAGGAAAAGTCAACTGAACTTTGACCAGCCATAACTTTCACATGCTTCATAAAAAAAATACCATCCAAAGCTCATTTTGAATGAACTTGAATTCTCTACAACTTTTTGTCTCACAAGCCAAGCCCAAAAATGCTTCATTTGGAAGGTATGAGCTAAGACATTATAGGTCATTTCAAAAGTCAAAATCTTCCATAGGGCATAATTTGAAAATAGTAAAGGATATGGACATGAGACCAATGAGATTGGTTAGAGCACTCTTTAAGCTTTCCAAAATGTCCAAGAAAACCCTCATAGCCTTAAAATTGAGGGAGATATGTCTTTGCAAAGTTGAGAAATTATTTAGAGGTTTATTGAGCAAATGGGGCCTTAAAACCAAATTTCTCCAAATGGGCTTGCAATGTTGTGATCCAATCCATACAAGGACTTCTAGCACGACCCAAAGCAACCAAATTCTGATTTTTTATTTATTTATTATTTATTTTGATTTAATTCATTAAAAGTAAAATTAAATTTAAATAAAATATAAAAATCAATATTTAGACATGATTCTTCTTCTAGAAATTCTTAAATATCAATTAAAGTTGATTGGAATCATGTGAGATCAGATTGACCCAATTTAGAAAGGTGTGATAAGATTTTTTGAATATTTGAGAGAGGTGAATCTTCATGATCAAGTAACCTCTAAAAAATCCCATAAATCCACAAATTTTGACCTAATTCAACTCCCTACATATACACAAACTGATCACAAGTGCAAGGGGACGAATTGGTAGCCTCCAAGAGTAAGAACAAAGTTTCAATTTTCACACAAAAAAGTCATATTCGGTTTTGGACTTAGAGACACTTTCAAGGCAAAGTAAAGGTTGCTTTAGCTTCATTGAGACTCACTGATCATGTTTCGATCATCCCTAACATCAAAACCATTACATATTGCATAAACCGAATCAATGTTTTGGCACTTTTATGATTTTTTCGTTTTCTATTATTTGTGCATTATAAATTGTGTTTGATGATTGTTTTGTGTTTGTGATGAGCTCGGGAACGTTTCTGGGCAATCCAATTTGAGTTTCGATACAGGATCATGAAGTTGCCATTGTTAGGATTTAGAGTGGTCGTTTAGGGTTTCTCCATTAAACTAATATAAATGAATTCTAAAGACGTCATTGAATTGGATTTGATGTGTGGATCATGTTTGTATAACAAATTTGTTGAAATTTTACGTATTGTGAGAGATTCAATTTCGTAGGTTCTTGAAGGAAAGAACTCGTAGGAAATTTTGTAAATATATTCGCAGGAAATATTGCAGGTAATAGGTTGAAGATGAAGCAGCCTGGCGCCAAAATCTGATTCAAAAATTTGTTTTAAAATAAAATGTTTTATTGTTGAATCTATATTTTTTTGCGTTTTATTTTGATTTTTGCAGGTTAATAACAAAAGGATTCGTACCCAACATATAGTCACCAATACACGCTTGGCCTGGTGGTAACGCTGCTGGTCCAAAGTGAGGAGAGCCTAGGGCCTGCGTTTGAATCCCAGCCCCAGGTATGTTATTTTTCTCATTTTTTTCATTTATTTTGTTTTTATTTATATTATATTCATCTAATTAATTTCTTAAATAATAAATTTCTAAAATAAAATGTTTATATTATTTCTTATACAAAAAATTCATATTTTAAAAAATTCAAACTTGATTTTCAAAAAAACAAATTATTTATATTTATTTCATTATATGTTCATATTATTAATATTATATATATTTTGTAAATAAATTGATTATATGTAAATTAATAATTAAAAACCCTAATTCTCATGATTACATCCCTAACCCTAATTTTTTCTAACCCTAACCCTAACCCTAATTTTTCTTAACTTTAGAATTTAATTTAATATTTTTATAAATTATAATTAATCATTAATCAATTGTTAAATATGTATATAATTTAGTATTTGTTTATTATTATTAAAACTTATTTTCTTTATTAAAAATTTAAAATCTTTTCTAATATTAATTTATTTTTGCTAATCTCTTATTTTTAATTTTCTAACCTTTTATCTTAATTATTATTATTATTACTAATTATTGCTTGTTTATTATTATTTATCTTTATTATATTTCTCGATTATATTGTAATTGTCCCGAAGCTTTGTAATAATTTAGGTTTGAATTTTTGCTTTATTTTTGCTATAAATGTATTTACTATGTGGTTAGTAATTCTAGGGTGTGAATAACATACTTGTGATTAAAATTAACTTAGAATAATTAACTTTAAAAGGTAAATATTTGAATATGAACACTCACACACGTAAGTCGATCTTTGATCGCCATCTTGCACTTTCTAAGGTTACCTCTCATGATGCCTATTTCAAAAGGTCAAGTAAGGTGTCTTAAGCAAAGTTCCTTCACAAATATCATCAAGTCCCTTCAGTTTATAAGATCAAGTCCCTTCGAGGTTGCCTACGATAAATGATCTTGTCCCTTCGAATAAAAGATGATAAGTCCCTACGAATTGCTAAAGACATCTTGCAGTTACCTAAGTTCAGATGTCCCTACACATGTCCCTTATAAATCCAAGGTAATGACTACCTATTCCTTAATAATAGGGATAGTCTTACCATTGAAAGAACATGAGAACATGAAAGACTTAATCTAGGGTAGGTTTCTCTCAGTTACTTGCTCATTTTTCAAAATCACTCCTTACACCTCACTTTTCAAACAATTTTCAAAAACAAGTCTTTGTATACATCCATACGAGGATCATTACAAAGTACTTAGAAAGTTTCTAATCACACACTACACCTTTTCAGAACAATTCAAAGTGAGCTAAGTAACTAAGAGCCCATGGATAACCATGGATATAAAGGGTGCTAACACCTTCCCTTTGTATAACCTACCCCCCGAACACAAGTCTTTTAAAATAGGTCTTTCTTGTTCTTTTATGTCCTTTCCTTTTGGATAAAATTAAAGTCGGTGGCGACTCTTGCTATCCGCAACATTTATAAAAAGTCAGTTCTCCCACCGTGTTACACAAGGGAAACCTCTAATCATGTACCTCACTATGCTCGTAGGATCAATGGGTTGTGTGTTAGGTCAGCAGGATGAGTCTGGTCGAAAAAAGCATGCAATCTATCACCTTAGCAAAAAGTTTACCGATTGTGAGACTCGCTACTCACTACTCGAGAAAACTTGTTGCGCTTTGGCATTGGATGCTCACCGAGTAAGACAGTACATGCTGACTCACACCACCATACTGATTTCCAAGATGGACCCCGTGAAGTACAGCTTCGAAAAGCCAACTCTTATCGGAAGAGTAGCCCGATGACATATGATTCTGACGGAATATGATATTCAGTACACTTCACAAAAAGCTATCAAAGGAAGTGTATTATCGGATTATCTGGCCCAATAGCCAATTGAGGATTACCAACCAATGAAGTTCGAGTTTCTGGATGAGGACATCATGTTCCTCAAGTCGAAAGACTGCGAAGAACCACTCCTGGAGGAGGGGCTAGACCCCGAATCCAAATGGAGTATGATGTTTGATGGAGCCGTCAACTTGAACGAAAGTGGAGTTGGTGCCGTTATTATCTCGCCGAAAGGGATCCATATGCCTTTCACTGCCCGACTGACATTCGAGTGCACTAACAATGAAGTAAAGTATGAGGTCTGCATAATGGGGTTCGAGGAAGCAATCAACTTGAGAATCAAGAACCTCGAGATCTTCGGCGATTCTGCTCTAGTCATCAACCAAGTTAATGGTAAATGGTTGGTTCATCAACCTCATTTGACTCCGTACAGGGACTATACCAGAAGGTTGTTGACTTTCTTCACAAAGGTCAAACTGAATTACATACCTCGAGACGAGAATCAGTTTGCTGATGCACTGGCAACCTTATCTTCCATGATTAAGGTTCATCAAAAGAACTATATGCCTCGAATCGATGTATCTCGTCTCGAAAAGTTGGCATATGTATTCGCAGTTGACAGTGCTGACGATAATAAACCTTGGTATTACGATGTCAAACAATTTTTGAAGTCTTAGGAATACCCGACATGGGCATTAAGAAAAGACAAGAAGACCCTTAGGAGGCTGACAGATGGGTTCTTCTTAAACCAAGATGATGTGCTCTATTAACGGAACTTCAACATGGTCCCGCTCAAATGCGTGGATAGACACGAAGTAGACATGTTGATGCAAGAAGTTCACAAAGGCTCATTCGATACCCATGCCGGAGGGTATACTATGGTAAAAAAACTGCTATGGTCGGGGTATTATTGGATCACTATGGAATCCGATTGTTGTAAATACTCCCGCAAGTGCCACAAGTGCCAAATCTATGCAGACAAGTCCATGTACCTCCAAATCCACTGAGTGTCATGTCTTCACCTTGGACCTTCGCCATGTGGGGCATTGATATGATTGGCAAGATCGAGCCAACAACTTCTAACGGACACCGCTTCATCCTAGTTGCCATAGACTATTTTACGAAGTGGGTTGAAATGACATCATATGCCAACGTCACGAAACAAGTGGTAGCCCGATTCATCAAAAGGAATATCATCTGCCATTATGGAATTCCTGAGAGAATCATTACTGACAATGGTTCTAATCTCAATAACAAGATGATGGCAGACCTGTGCCAGGAGTTCAAAATCGAGCATCACAACTCTTCGCCGTATCGCCCGAAGATGAATGGCGCCGTCGAGTCGGCCAATAAGAACATCAAGAAGATCATTCAGAAGATGGTTGTTGTCACTCCCGGAATTTTCATCCTGGTACAAACGCGAAAGTGGTGCGAAAAAGGTAGAGTCGCCAGCCAGACATTTTTAGCCCAAATGAATGGGAAAGGTAATGTTGCACAAACCTAAGGAAGAAGGAAAGGAAAAGGTCCTGCGAACCAAATATCTGGGTTCGGGAGTCGGTTATGAACTGGGAAGGTATTAGCACCCCAGATCGTCCGTCGTACCCGACGGGATCCACGCTTGCTTGTTTGTTTCAAAGGGTGAGAAATAACTGCTGCTGAACAAATGAACTGCTAAATGGAATGAGAATGGAAATGAGAAAGGAACTGGAAAAGAACAAAAAGAAAGAATGGGGAAAATGTAGGGAAAATAAAGAATGTGCTCGAACGGGCCCTACCCCGCTGCCTACGTACCTCATCGGGAAAATGAGGATCAGAGTCGACGTAGTTCACCTAAATAAGGCGGGAACTATTTGTTTGTGTTTTTTATGGCTTTAACTGCGTATGTCTATGCTCAGGTGTTGCAGGCTCGTCTGTTACGAGTGCGTTTACCATCTTGCATGCGAGAAGGGTCGTCGCGAGTTCGCGTTGAGAATGAATGATATGAGAAGAGAAGTTCCCGTAGGATAGTCGCTTATTGTTTGTTGTTTGCTTTTTAAGAGTTTTTATGAATTTGGCACAAGGAAGTGAATTCAAACTCTTTTCCATGGAATGTGTACTTGCTACTACATTCCAAGATAGAATAATAGAACAAACACACCAAGCAAGGAGAATTTATCCAAGACTTGTTTCCTAGGATTAGGGTTTAAGTTCATTATCTTGTTGAACTTTATTAAGTGTTTTTGTATTTTGTGAAGAAGTATCTTTTATGTTTTCTTTGTGAAACAACCCCTTGATGAGACTTGTACATCATGCTAGACAAGCTTACACTATTCCAAGATGGAATGAATGTAAGTGCCCCATGGAATAAGGTTATACACAAGGGATCCTTTCATGCATTTATTAAGTCTTTTTGGATTTTGTTTGAAGATGAGAAAGAAGACTCAAATCGGGAAAGAACAAAAATTAAGGGGGACTAAGACATACCCCTAAGTTATTTATTAAAATGGTGGTCCTAATGGTGAGTGAGGTTTTTCTATTCCTAAGGAGAAAAAAGGAAAAGAGAGAAGAAAAAGGATGCAACTTACTTCCTAAGGAAGATAAGTTGATCCTAACAAAGGGGAACCCTACCAACAACAAATATGGAAGGAAAAAGTGAATTAAATGCATAAAGAAAATGCATAAAAATAAAATAAAAGGATAAGGTGTAAGGAAACATACCTTTCTCTCCCTACAAAACAAAGATTAGTGTGCATTTTATTAAAAATAATAAAGCAAACCCACACCAATTAAATCCTAATAACTCTAGGACTCAATCTAAACTCTATCTTAATTCTAAAGAACTAAAAAATACTAAAACAAAAATTCAGCACGTACTGCAGCCTCTAAAGTAACAACGGCTACCAAAACAATGCATATCACAAAGCAAAGCACAAACAACTTTCTACAGCCAACATACAGCATGAAAAAAATAGGTGTAGAAAGTCACATACATCATGAACAACATAACAAACAGCATGTATTTTACAACACCTATATTAACAAACAACTTTGAAAACATGGGGCAGATTTGATCATTTTTATTTATGTGCACAAAGTGAATGATAAACAACACATTAATGTGAATTAACATGGATCTACACACATCACAAAATAAACTCAAACATGTGAATTTATTTACATCATTTATTTGATTAAAAGGAACAATGATCAACAAGAACAACCACACTTTTTCATGTTGCGCAAATAAGCATTTCATCATGAGATTGAACAAGTATCACTACAAGCATCAATTGTTACACATGCATGGCATACAAATCAGAATTGAACTCATGTTAAGATATGACCAATTAAGCACAAGAAGCATGCATGAACATGTGAAGCATTTAATCACTTTTGGCAAAAAAAATCAATCATGGCATTTAATCACTTTATCAATCAAGCAAGCAATGACAATAATCATGAAGCACATATTGAATTTAAGCAAACACTTGACATGTGAAACAAATGATTAAAGTGTAGCAAAACACATCAAGAATCAATTATATCACATTTACACATTTAACACAAAACATGGAAAAGTGAACGAAATCATGTTGAAACGACTCGAAACAAATGAATCGGCTACTGAAAATAGACCCAAAAATTCCCTAAACACAATACCTAAACATACATGAACTTTAGAAGCACTAGGAAGCAAGATTGAGCAAGAAAATAAGCTAAAAAAACAAAAACTAACAACGTTAACCGGTTAACCAAACGGTTAACCCGTTAACGGACCCCAGACAACACTAAATTTGGCCAAAAACGCATGCGTTAACCGGTTAACCAAACCGTTAATCGGTTAACGCTGAACAGAAAGTAAAAAATGCTTTTGAAATAAGTGCTTTTGTCCACAATCTTCCTTCTAAACAACCCTAACCCCCACCTAATCATGCTAACACGAATTTCTACTCAATTAGGGCTTATTAACACATGCTAGAATCTATAACAAGCTACAGCCTAGCTTCTAATCCATCAAAAACCACAAATCGCAAGCAAAACGTAACGAAAACATAATCAACCATAAGTAATACGAAAAGCACTTAAAGAATGCCGAAATGGCGAGATAGAGAGAATAAATTAAAGGAAAAGCAATTTATATCACCAACCTATGAAGCGGAGAAGTGCTTCGGTAAATGTTGCAAGAATCGGAGCTTGATCGAAGAGAAAACCAAGAAAACCGCGAATCTGCAAAATAAATGTGTTCTTGAGGCTTGAGCCTTCTTGCACTTCCGATAAGTCGAAATATTCACAAAAACCAGTAGCTTCTTCTTCTACAATCCACAATTCAATAGAGATTGGAGGCTAAGCTTTAAGATCTTCAAGTTTCAATCTGAAACTAGAAGAGCTTCTTCAAAAAAGCTTTGGTGAAAAGGGAAATGGAGGAAAAGTGAGAGAGAAAAAGTGATTCTAGAAATTGTGAGAGAGTGAAAAAATTGGGAACCTTTTGCATTGAAGTGATTAATGATTATATAGGGGCTAGGCTTGGAGCTAGGTTTGGGAATGGAGTTAGGTTTAGGAATGGAGTTAGGTTTAGGAATGGAGAAGGAATATTCCTTGGAATATTCCTTGGAATACTCTATAAGGTGGTAGAACATGGTAGAAGCATCCAAAGAAAATGGAGTGGAATTGAAGTGGAAAAACAAGAGGGAAAGAATGAAAGGAAATGTGGAAGGAAAGTGGAAGGAAAAGTGGAGGGAAAAGTGAAATCAACCACTTTTCAAATGATTTTTTTTCTTGATTTTTTATGATTCCTCCATCATTTTTTGACCAAATTTGAACCATAGGATCATTGTAACCCAAATTTCATGATTTTGATCTTAAAAGTCAGGAGTCGACCTTTTTTACCTAGCTCGGTTGCCTTTTCCCCAATTCCTCGATTTTCAGTCATCTGGCCAGTCGAACCTCTTCCAAAATGATTTTGTGGACAAAATTTGAACCCTAGGAACTTGACATCATATATAAGACAATAGAATCCTCTTTGAATCATAACTTCATGCAAAATCCCAATAGAAATGAAACCCTAATTTGGCTATTTTCATCAGGAAATGTTGCACTGCTTGCCTCCTCTGATTAAACCAAATCTTTTCATGGCTTGTGGCTTCAAGTGAAGAATTGTGGGATGTTGTGAACCCTTTGCACAAGGTTGAGAAGCTTTGTGGCCCTTTAATCGTCTTGGTATAGCCTTCAGTTGCTCCAATCATTGATCACATACCTATGCCTTAGCCATGATGAATATGATGCAATATTTTTGGTTATTTTGTGCATTTGTGTATACTAAATTCTATGCAAAATGTTAAGGGTATGAGAGGGAAAATTTTGAGGTATTACAACTGCCTCTTTTCAATCATCTGCAAGCCTGAATGAATAATTGCGAGAGCTTTTAGACGTTCAAGGTATGGAGTGATTGAATACTCGAATAAAACCTAGAAATTTGAACTCGGTGGATAATAGAAATGCCATACACTCTTTATTTATTTTTCTTTTGTTTTGACCTCTGAATAGGTAGCGGGAAGAGAACAAGGTGGAACGGGATCGTTGTACATAAACGAGAGCCCAGGCAAACAGGACCGTTGTATAAAACGATAACCTGCAACGTGACTGTTGTACAAAACAAGCCACAGAAAGGAATGGCTTGTTGTACAAAACAGGGCTTTGAACGAGACCATTGTACAAAACAGAACTCGAAAATGTGACTGTTGAGCGAATCAAGCCACGGAAGGGGCCTGTTGTACAAAACAGGGCTTAACGAGACCGTTAGAGAAACATAACTCGACAATGTGGCTGCTGGGCGGACCAAGCCACAAAGAAAAAGACGTGACTGCTGGGCGGACCAAGCCACGGAAGGCGCATGTTGTAGAAACAGGGCTTAACGAGACCGTTAACGGAACAGGACTCGACAATGTGACTGTTGGGCAGACCAAGCCACAAAGAAAAACACGCGACTGCTGGGCGGACCAAGCCACGGAAGGTGCTTGTTGGCGAAATAGGGCTTAACGAGATCGTTAGCGGAACATAACTCAACAATGTGACTGCTGGGCGGACCAAGCCACAGAGAAAAACACGCGACTGCTGGACGGACCAAGCCACGGAAGGTGCCTGTTGGCGAAATAGGGCTTAACGAGACCGTTAGCGGAATAGAACTCGACAATGTGACTGCTGGGTGGACCAAGCCACAAAGAAAAACACGTGACTACTAGGCAGACCAAGCCACATAAGGTGCATGTTGGCGAAACAGGTCTTAACGAGACCGTTAGTGGAACAGAACTCGACAATGTGACTGCTGGGCGGACCAAGCCACAAAGAAAAACAACTGCTTGGAGAGACAAAGATGCCTGGAAAATGGTATAAGTATCTTCTGTGGAGAATATCTCAGGTTGAGAAGATGTTACAGGTCGTATGTAATATTCCTCAAAACTGGCCCATGCTGGTATGCATATGTTTGGATTTTATGGCGTAATGCTCCATGATGATGGAAATGCTACGCTTTGGAGGATGCAAATTTAATGACGATTACTAAATGCAAATGCAAAGAGATCTCCTGATAAGGAGACTACAAGTATCCCAGATGGCTTGACTTGGGAAAAATGGTGATCATTGCACCGATCTGGTCTATCCTGATAAGGAGGAAACAACTCTGCGGGGTATGTTGTTAATGATGCATCGGCCCTGAATTACCGCTACTGCCAAAAATAAATTGGACTTTGGGATTGGAGAGGCAAAACCCTGTTGGAGATGGACTCTTCTCGAACTCTGATGGGGAAGTGGAGACCTCCTGACTTGGCTAGGAACCATAGGTATGGCTCTGCCGAGGAAGCAAACTGCTGGGAGAGGAAGGACACTCCTTGCACTGCTGGGGATTGCCCTCGTGCTGAAAGAAAACTTCTGCTTAGGGAGGACAAACATCTCTCGCCATTAATGCTGGAGAAGAACTTCAACTTCACTTCTACTGGGGATAACTGGAGACACCCGGGAAAACACATGTTCTTGTTCAAGTATAATGAAATGTTCTTCCCGGAAACATGCTTTAGCTCTGTTAGCAACACTTGTACCTGTACCTGCGTAAACACAATTGATAGTGCCTGCAACATGGAGAGTTGGTTTGGACCTGTATGCCCTAGGCTCATAGCATGAATCATTATCTGGGCCTCCTGACACCCTTTTTAGAGTTGTATTAAATGTTTTTGTCCTCCTGCATGAGTTAGAAAGCATTCAAATGTTTATAACACAATATAAATCACAATCTGCTGGACGTTTCCACAATCAATCAATTCTAGATGAAAAACAAAAACAAGAAGCAAATAGTCACAAGTTGACTGAAATTGAATTTTATTGATTTGGAAAAATGGTCATGAATAGGCATTACAAAGGAAGCAATTCCCTGGAAAGAGGAAATAGCCAAAAAGGAAAACAAAATATCCTATTGGCAATGTGAGAAGTGGATCTCATCAAGTTTCAACCCGGTTATGACTAGTATATCTTCAAGACTATCCGCTCGCTCTGCCCCTTGAGAAAGGTGATTGAACTGGTCTTCAACCCTTAGAATAACCTCAATTGCAGATGAGTTACGAATTTCACAGATCGCAGTCGTTCGTGTTAGTCCCTCTTTTGCGTGGATCGCCCTTTCGGGTTTTCAATCCACCGGGATACCCTTTTTTGCCTGAGCTGTCCGATGTGGCTTTTCAACTCAGCGGGTGTACATTCTTTTCAAGATTTCCCTAATTTTTGCCCGAGCCTTTTATTCTGTTTTTGGCTCGCCGAGATGCCCATTTTTGCCTGGATCTTTATTCTGTTTTCATCCAATGGGTCCTTTTTTTACACGAAGTATTTTCTTACTGCGTCTGCGTTGACATGGGAATGGAAGTCTTCTCCATCCATGGTTGTCAGCATCAAGGCTCCACCTGAGAAAACCTTTTTAACCACGAACGATCCTTCATAATTAGGTGTCCATTTGCCCATGTGATCGTTAAGAGGAGGAAGAATCCTTTTCAGCACCAGGTCACCTGGTGTGTACCTTTGTGGTCGTACCTTCTTGTCAAAAGCATGCTTCATCCGCCGCTGATACGACTGTCCATGGCATACATCTGCTAGACGTTTTTCTTCAATGAGGCTCAATTGATTATATCTGGATCGGAGCCACTCAGCTTCATCTAGCTTAATGTCCATCATTAACCTCAACGAGGGGATTTCCACTTTAATTGGTAAGACAGCCTCCATACCATACACCAGTGAGAACGGGGTTGCCCCTGTTGAGGTACGCACTGACGTTCTAAACCCATGTAAAGCGAATGGTAGCATCTCATGTCAATCCTTGTATGTCACAACCATCTTCTGCACGATCTTCTTGATGTTCTTATTGGCCGCATCGACGGCTCCGTTCATCTTCGGGCGATATGGAGAAGAGTTGTAATGCTCTATTTTATAATCCCGACACAAGTCAACCATCATCTTGTTGTTGAGATTAGAACCATTATCAGTAATGATTCTTTCGGGAATTCCGTACTGGAAAATGATGTCTCTTTTAATAAACCGAGCTACCACTTATTTAGTAACGTTGGCGTAAGACGCCGCTTCGACCCACTTCGTGAAATAGTCTATAGCAACCAGGATGAAGCGATGACCGTTAGAAGCTGTCGGCTCGATCTTGCCAATCATATCAATGTCCCACATGGAGAATGGCCATGGTGAAGACTTGACACTCAATGAATTCGGAGGCACATAGACCTTATCGACATAAATATGACACTTGTGACATTTACGGGAGTATTTACAGCAATCGGATTCCATGGTGATCCAATAATATCCCGATCTCAACAATTTCTTGGCTATAGCATATCCTCCATGTTGCACCCAAAAATTTGCCCTCACCAAGACAAGACATTGTGTAATAAGGTGTCCCAAGAGGTTCACAAGGTATCTCAAGAGGTTCCCAAGGTTCACAAGGTTCACAATTAGTCAGAAAGTTTGACAATTCCCTCAGACAATGCATCCTCCTAAGCAAGGCATCCTAAACTAGGGTTTTGACTTTCATCAGGCTAAATGGACTTCTAAGGCTTCAATTGAGCTTCATGACACCTTATATGTGTTCAATAATCCCCATGTCAAGTTTCAAGACTTTCCCAAAAGATTTGCTCAGTCAGATGATCAGATAGGCTAAAATCAGTCAAAGTAGTTAAAAAGTCAAACTTAGGTCAACTGTGGTCAAACCAAAGTCAAACTTCATGATTTTTTGCCAACATCAAGTATATGAATTAAAATTCATCATTTGATCAAGGGTTGATCATGATTCATCAAGGAAATTTCATATCATCAAGAATCAAGAGTTTCTAAATTAGGGTTTTCACAGGAAAAGTCAACTAAACTTTGACCAGCCATAACTTTCACATGCTTCATCAAACATTTCCCATCCAAAGCTCATTTTGAAGGAAATTGAATTTTCTACAACTTTGTGTCTCACAAGCCAAGCCCAAAAATTCTTCATTTGGAAGGTATGAGCTAAGACATTATAGGTCATTTTAAAAGTCAACAAAACGTCAACAACTTCAAAAGAGCATAACTTGAGAATGGTAAAATATATGGACATGAGAACAAAGAGGTTGGTTAGAGGACTCTTTAAGCTTTCCAAAATGTCCAAGAACACCTTGATAGCCTTAAAATTGAGGGATTTGTGCCCTTGCAAAGTTGGGAAATTTTTGAGAGGTTTATGAAGCAAATGGGATCTTAGAACCAAATTTCTCCAAATGAGCTTGCATTTTTATGATCCAAAGACTTCCATGACATCATGCACGAATTAAAAATTATTTATTCAAATTTTTATTCATTTTATTTTATTTATTATGATTTTTTACATTAAAAATCATTTTAAATCTAAATAAAATATAAAAATAAGAATATTTGATTTGATTTTGGTTCTAGAAAGTCTTAAAGGCTATTTAGAAGTGATTGAGATTATACAAATTCAGATCATACAAAAATAACAAGGATATATCAAAATTTTCAATATTTTAAAGACATATCTTTTTCAATATCTATGGATCCAAAAGTCCAAAGGTTGGACTATTTTTTTGACCTAATTCTGTTATATGATATATAGACAAGCTAAAGCATACAAGGGATATGGATTTGGCAGCCTCAAGAACACTAAACCAATTTCAAATTTTCAAGGAAAAAGTAAAATCCGAATTCAAGCATTCAAGCAATTCCAAAGACTTTTGAAGGTTTCAATGTGTTCCTAGAAGATTATTGAATATTTTTCGATCATAAAAACATCCATTCATACACACAAATGCCATAACCGAATCATCACATTCTTGTTTTTTTTTTAATTTTCGATTTCATAGATTCGTGTAATATAAATTGTTTTTGATCATTGATGCTTATTTATGAAGGTGCCTGGAACGTTTCTATGTGCTTGGATTGAGTTTTCATTGCAGGTTGAAGGATTCACCATAGTTAGGGTTTCGGCCCCTCATTTAGGGTTTCGGCCCCTCATTTAGGGTTTCATGATTAACCAAACATAAATGACTTTTAATAACATGGGAAGATTGTATGAGTCCTAAGGATTACATTGCACTAATTAATTTGAAGCAATTTTATTGTTTGATTGATGTTTGAAATTTGTAGGTCATGAACGTGATGAAATTCGTAGGTAAAAACGCAGCAGAATTCATATGTAATTTCGCAGGAAATTTGAGGAAGAAGATGAAGTTTGGCGCTGAAAATCAAATTCAAATATTTGTTTTAAAATATATTGTTTTGTTGTTGATTCAATTTCAGATGCGCGCAGTAACTCAGCTGGTTTGTGTATTGGCTTGTGTATTGAATGGTCATGGGTTCGAATCCCCCCCAGGCCATTTTGTTTCGCTTCTATTTTTTTGATATTTTTGGAGGTTAATAAGAAAAGGAATGGGTGTCCTTACTCTAACACCTGCGCATGCCTGGCCTGGTGGTTGTGTTGCTGGTCCAAGATGAACAAAGCCTAGGGCCTGGGTTCGAATCCCAGCCCCAGGTATGTATTTTTCTCATTTTTTTTATTATTTGTTTTGTTTTTATTTTATTAATTTTAATTCGATTAATTTCTTAAATGATAAAATAAATATATATTATTTTTTATACCACAAATTCATGTCTTTAAAAAAATTCAAACTTTATTTTCAAAAACTTAATTATTTGTATTTATTTATTATTCATATTATTAAGTATATATATATATATATATATATATATATATATATATATATATATATATATATATATATATATATATATATATATATAATTTGTAAATAAATTGATTTATTTTATAAATTAGTAATTAAAACCCTAATTTTCTCCAACCCTAACCCTAATTTTCATTAACTTTAACATTTAATTTAATCAATTTTTTATTCTAATATATAATTAAATAATTAAACCTTTTGTTATAAATAATTATTATTTTGTTTATTATTATTATAATTGTCCTATTTTTCTTTTAAAAATTCTATAAAATTATTTATTTAACTTAAAACATATTCTCTTAAATGTTATATGCTTTATATTTTCGCTAACCTCTTTTCTTATGATTATTATTATTACTAACCATTTTAATTATTGTTTATTTATTATATATTTATCATTTAATTGTTTTTATTATTATGTAATTGCGAAAGTCATGTAATAGTCGTAGGTTTATTTTTGTCTTTATTTTATTGTTTATAAATATTTTTATTGCCATGGTTAGTAACTATAGGGTGTGTATAACTATGTGTAGTTAAAATAATTTAGAAAACTAATTAAATAAGATAAATACTTGAATATGAACACTCACACACGTAAGTCGATCTTTGATCGCCATCTCACACTTTCTAGGGTTACTCCTCATGTTGCCTAATTCTAAGGTCAAGTAAGGTGTCTTGAAGCAAGGTCCCTTCATAAAATATCATCTAGTCCCTTTAAGTTTATAAGATCAAGTCCCTTCGAGGTTGCCTACGATAAATGATCTTGTCCCTTCGAAATAAAAAGATGATAAGTCCCTACGAATTACTAAAGACACCTTACAATTACCTAAATACAGATGTCCTTTCATGTGTCCCTTATCACATCCAAGGTAATGACTACCTATTCCTTAATAATAGGGATAGTCTTACCATTGAAAGAACATATAAGAACAGTAAAGACTTAGCATAGGGTAGGTTCCTCTTAAGTACTTGCTCACTTTTCTTCAAAATACTTCATTACACTTCACATTTCAAACAAATTTTCAAAACAAAGTCTTTATATACATCCATACGAGGATCATTACAAAGTACTTAGAAAATTTCTAATCACACACTACACTCTTCAAAAACAATTTAAGTGAGCTAAGTAACTAAGAGCCCATGGATAACCATGGATATAAAGGGTGCTAACACCTTCCCTTTATATAACCTACCCCCCGAACTTAAAATATTTTTTAAGGTCTTTCCTGTTCTTTTATGTCCTTTCCTTTTGGATAAAATAAAAGTCGGTGGCGACTCTTACTATCCGCAACATTTATAGAAAAGTTAGTTCTCCCACCGTGTTACAGAACTGGCGACTCTGTTGGGGATTTAATAAAAGAGGGGTACCCTTAGGAATTAGATCACTTAAATTATTTGCCTTGTTTGCTTTATATTACTTGTTGGGTGCTCTTATGTGTGAAAGGTCCTAACTCGGATCTAGTGTACCTTAGGTAAATGGCAATAGACTAAGGAAATTGTACAGCGTATACCGATATGGTTGATCTGGTGGCCATAGTTAGTGTGACTTCTTGGTTGGTGCTTATGTTCCTTAAGCAAGTTGAGGATAATATGAGGCTGCCATATGTTGTCAATACACTAACTAACTTTTAGAACCCTAGTCATCCCCTATTGGACTTTAGAAAGTAGTGAGATAACTGGCTTTGGTGAAGAGTGAAGTTGGTTGATACTCGATGCTACACTCATTGAGATCTTAAACTTGGAGGGTTTTGGTTGGCAAGTAAGTTGCCTTCTGAACAACCACCCTTGTGAAGGATCAATGATATTGAGATCCCTTAGAACCTGGTTACTTTATAGGACAGGATGAACCATCTAAACTTTAGGGGAGGGTACTTACCTTTAAACCTCATGCAAGCCTTCAAACCTAGGGCTATTATGTGACTTGTTTGTGTGTGCCACATGTTTGTGATTGAGCATAACATCATAGCATCATCATGCATCATAAGCATAGCATTTTCACTAACCATTTCAAGGACCAAAGGATTTATCTTTGTTCTTTGTTGCAGGTCATAGCTTCTGCTCGTAGGAATACTATCCGGATCAACTTTGTAGGAATACCTCCTAAGCTTAAGGAATTGGTTTCTCAGCTTTCTGAAAACTCCCGGTTCATCAAGACGCATGGTCACCTACTGGATCTAGTCACTTCAGGGTTCAATGAAGACATGATGAGTGTTCTGTTTCAGTTCTTTGATCCTAAACATCATTGTTTCACATTCCCCGACTATCAACTGGGTTCCTACAATGGAAGAGTTCTCCAAGCTTCTGGGTATACATATCCTTAATCAGAAACCTTTCACAGGCTTAGAGAAGGAACCTAAACCTGAAGTCATTGCTGCAGCCCTACATCTGAAGAAATCAGACATTATCCTAGAAACAAGAAGTGGAGTTAAGGGTATCCTTGCTAAGGTATTGATGGAGAAAGCTCCGTGTTCTTGAAGGCTATGAGTTATGATGCTTTTGAGGAGATCTTGGCCTTATTAATCTATGGCCTAGTGTTATTCCCTAATCCAGACCAGCTCATAGACGTACACACCATCAACATATTTCTGACTCGCAATCCAGTGCCTACATTACTTGGAGACATATTACACTCTCTTCATACCCGTACTACGAAGGCACGAGGAACTCTGATGTGTTGTATACCTCTATTGTCTAAGTGGTTTATTTCTCACCTTCCTCGATCAGTGATGAAGAATGAACAAGGGTTAAGGTGGTCTAAAAGGATTATGTCACTGTCACATTCAGATATTCATTGGTGCTCTCGATCTATGGAGAATGTTACTATCATTGACCGTTGTGAGGAGTTCCCTAATGTGACACTTCTTGGCATAAGAGGGGGCATTACTTACAACCCTTCTTTAGCTCTACGTCAGTTTGGTTACGCTCGGAGTAATGGTCCTCATGACATGCTTATTCAGGGTATTGTGTTCGACTACGACAACGATCTGCAAGGTTACCGTCAAAGGTTCATACGAGCATGGGGTAAAATGAACAAGGTTGACAGCAAGACTCTGGAACCCAAGTACACCATTCCTATGGAACCTTATCTCAAATGGGTGCGATCTCGTGCTCAGACTCTTATGATGCCATATCCTGCTATCCTGCCAGTTACCATGGAGCCTGTTGCTGAAGGAGATACTCCTTATATCATTCTTCACCCAGACATGCCCACTGACATGGAGGATTTACAAAGGTCCTGGATCCAGTTGAAAGAGCAAAGAGATACTTTTGAGACTCATTACAAAGCAAGTCAAGAAAGAATCCTGGAGCTAACAAAACAACTTCACGAGGAGCGGAATCTCAACACAAAGAGGAAACGTCCATGGGAGACTTAAAACCCCATATTTGTATTCATTTCATTTTTTTATTGTAAGCCCAAGGGGCAAACAAGTTTATTACTAATAAAAGTTTACTTTTTGGTTGTTTAAACAAATTTAAATCTTGCGGTCCTTGAAAACATTGCATACGCATTTACATACCATATCATTACATCACAGGTTTCTTATGTACAGGTATCTTATCTTTTCGCTGTTTATTTCAGCAGAAATGGCTCTTGAACAGACTGTCAAAGATCTCCAGGCTCAGAATGCACAATTCCAAGAGTTGATTCTGAACTTGTCCAAGGGACAAGATGAGTTGAAGACACTGTTGGCTAAGAAGAAGAAGAAGACTAGTAGATCAGGAGGCCTTATTAATCTGGGAAGAAGGTTCAGAGGTCCTGTCAAGACAAAAGAACAGATTGATGATTCTGAGTCTGAAAATTCTGAGAAAGAGGGAGGCAGTCTCCATGATACTGTGGGAGATTCTGATTCTGAAGCAAATTATTATCATGATCCTAGTGAAGATAAGTACAAGATGTTGGTAGACAGAATGAATGCCATGGAGTTACAAAAATCTTTTGGGCTTGATTTTGAAGATCTGAGCTTAGTATCTGGAGTGGTTATACCTATTGGTTTCAAGGTTCCTGCTTTTGTGGTGTACGATGGTGTCTCATGTCCCAAGCTGCATTTAAGATCCTATGTCCGAAGGATTCAACCACATACTGCTGATAAAAAATTGTGGATTCATTTCTTTCAAGAGAGCTTGTCTGGAGCTCAGTTGGAATGGTATTACCAATTGGAGAGTGTTAATATTCGTGATTGGAATGATCTTGTTGAGGCCTTCTATAGGCAATACCAATATAATGCTGATTTAGCACCTACTCGCATGCAGCTCCAAAGCATGTCAATGGGTGCTAAGGAGAATTTCAAGGAGTATGCCCAGAAATGGAGAGACCTGGCTGGCAGAGTTCAACCTCCTCTGACTGACAGGGAGTTAGTGGATATGTTTATGAGTACGCTGAATGGTCCTTTCTATAGTCACCTCATTGGGAGCTCATCATCTGGTTTCACCAAGCTGATAATGACTGGAGAACGTGTGGAAAGTGGTATAAGAAGTGGTATGATACAAGTGGGTGCCTCTTCATCAAGCACTGCTAAGAATCCCCCTAGTGGAAAGGAGTCTAATGATGTGTATGGTCAACATAGTCATAACAGGAGTCACCAATCTGTGGGAGCAGTCCACATTTCCAATCCTACTCCTGCAGCACCAGAGCTACCACAAAACAATCAGCAAAAGCCTAGAAGACAGTTCACCAAGATCAACATGTCACTGGCCCAAGCCTTGCAACACATGTTGAAAGGGGAACTCATTACTTTGAAGAACCCTCCTCAGAACCCTAATACTTCCTCTCCTCGATACAATCCTAATGCACGATGTGCCTATCATTCTAATTGTCCGAGACATGACACCAACAACTGCTGGGTGTTGAAAAACAAGATTCAAGATATGATTGAAGCTGGGGAGATTGAATTTGACCCTCCTGGGACTCCAAATGTGATTACTACTCCCATGCCCAATCATGAGAAGACTGTTAATGATGTTGATGAAGTTTCATATGTTTCCTCAGTTGCAGAGGTGACTACTCCCTTATCCATTATCAAGAAGAGGTTGGTGTAGGCTAGATTCTTTCTAGGTTGTAGTGAAGACTGTTTTTATTGTGCCTACAAACCTGATAGTTGCTGGAAGTTGAAGGATGGTATTCAACGCCTCATAGACAATTATACTATATTGTTTGAGAGAACTCCTTCCGTGGAAATTATGTGTGAACATCTAACTCGAGGTATGAAGTTTGAAGATGTGGCCATGGTTGATAAAGTGCCAGTGAAGATTACCTCCAAAGGCCCTGTCAAGATCACTTCCAAGGGTCCTATCAAGATTACTGCTGAAGGCCTGGGGAAGAATGTTGCTGAAGTTAGAGTCCCTCCCATGATTATTACCACTCTTGGCCCTGTTCCTTATACTTCTGATAAAGCTATACCCTGGAATTACGGTTTTGATGTTTGTATCCATGGTGTTAAACAGGAACCTTTGACTGATACACCTGTTACTGATGATAACCTTGATGTGGATAATATTGCGGGATCTAGTAAGATCACTAGAAGTGGAAGAATTTTCTCTCCTCCGGCCACCTCCAAAAGTGCAGTTACTCCAACTACTACCTCCACTTCTGAGCCAAGTACTGATGCTCGGGGCAAGGGTCCTATGGTTGAACCTGTGCAAGCTGAAGCACCGACTACTGAAAATATTTCTAAACAGATGGAAGAAGTGCTGAAGATCATTCGCAAGAGTGATTATGATATTGTTGACCAGTTGAGGCATACTCCCTCCAAAATCTCCATGTTATCTTTGTTGTTGTGTTCTGAGGCTCATGCTAAAGCCTTAATCAAGTTCTTGAAGACCACTCACGTACCAAATGAAATTTCTGTAGATCAATTTGAGAATTGTGTTGCACATCTGACTTATGATAATGGGTTAGGCTTTTCTGATGCTGACTTAACTCCTGCCAAGAGAAACCATAACAGAGCTCTACATATCTCCATTGAATGTAGGGGCACTACGTTGTCTCATGTGCTGGTAGACAATGGTTCTTCATTGAATGTACTTCCCAAAGAGGTTCTGAACAAGCTCAGTCCTAAAGATGCTGTGTTAAGACCAAGTAATGTAGTGGTAAGGGCCTTTGATGGCTCAAGAAGAGTGGTACATGGAGAAGTAGATCTCCCGATCAAAGTAGGCTCTCAAGTCTTCGACTCTACTTTCTATGTAATGGATATTCGTCCTGCATACTCCTGTTTGCTTGGGCGCCCCTGGATTCATGGGGCAGGTGCTGTGACCTCCACTCTACATCAGAAATTGAAATATCCGGTGAAGGGAAAGATCGTCACTGTTTATGGTGAAGAAGAATATATGGTCAGTCATGTAAATACTTTTAAATATGTTGAGGTAGAAGGTGAATATGTTGAGACTCCTTGCCAGACATTTGAAGTAGTTCCTTGGGTCGTTCCTGCTACTGAAGCTCCCCCTGTTGTTAAAAGAGTTCCTGTGGTTACCAGAATACCTCCTACAATGGCCTCTCTCAAAGATGCTAGAGTTGTGGTTGAAGAAGGTGGTTGTACTATTTGGGGTCAGCTTCCTGACATTCCTTACAAGTCTGACAAGTTTGGTTTGGGTTTCACTGTAAAGTCCCAGAAGGTTGTTCGTCGTGCTCGTGTTGTTTGTATCACCAATCAAGGGGTCGTAAGAAATCAAATCAATGATGTGGGTGAATGTAATAAAGACTACAACTTGGATGATTGGATCTTTCCTACCGTGGGTGATGGGCTCAACAATTGGAAGACCGAAGACGTTGTTCCTATCTCCTTTAGTCAGGAGTAAATACTATTACTGTGTTTCTATTTTAAGTTTGTAATTTTGAACAATTAAACTTTTAAGCCTTGTGTCTTACCCGGAGCACAATGGTATGCTTGTTACGGGATGTCATTTCATTTACATACTTCATTAAATAAAAATCAATGAACGTTTCGTTTTCGTAAATATTGTGCTCCTTGTCTTTCTTTTATTTTATTTTTGTTTATCAGCTATGTGTTCTTACACACACCCACATCACTAAAATGCAGATCCTCCTCCACTCTAGATCCTGTTGATAACAGTTCTACTATTGCCAATTATAATTTCGAGAATCCGATCTATCAAGCTGAAGATGGAAAGGAGGAAGATTGTGAAGTACCTGTAGAGCTTACTAGGTTGTTACAACAAGGAGAGAAAGCTATACAGCCACATGAAGAGCCAATAGGAGTTGTAAATCTGGGAACTGAAGAAAACAAGAAAGAGGTCAAGATAGGGGCTGAATTAGAGGATGGTGTTAAGAGCAGATTAATTCAGATGTTACGTGATTATGTGGAGATCTTTGCTTGGTCCTATGAATATATGCCAGGGTTGGATACAGACATTGTGGTTCACCGTTTACCAGTAAAAGAAGATTGTCGTCCAAAAAAGCAGAAGGTTCGTTGCATGCGTCCTGAAATGTCAGAAAAGATTAAAGCAGAGGTGATGGAACAATTTGATGCAGGGTTCTTAGTTGTGAGTTCTTATCCTCAATGGGTTGCAAATGTGGTACTAGTACCTAAGAAAGATGGTAAGGTACGTATGTGTGTAGACTGCAGAGATCTGAATAAGGCCAGCCCTAAAGATGACTTTCCACTTCCTCATATTGATGTTCTGGTAGACAACACTACTCAGCATAAGGTATTCTCTTTCATGGATGGTTTCTCTGGTTACAATCAAATCAAGATGGCACCTGAAGATATGGAGAAGACTACGTTTATTACACAGTGGGGCACCTTTTGTTATAAAGTGATGCCATTTAGTTTGAAGAACGCCGGGGCAACATATCAGCGTGCTATGGTGGCTTTGTTTCACGATATGATTCATCATGAGATAGAGGTATATGTGGATGATATGATAGCCAGGTCCCATAATGAAGAACAATAACTTGATCATCTGCATAAGCTGTTTGAAAGGTTGAAGAAATACAAGCTCAGATTGAACCCAAACAAGTGTACTTTTGGAGTTAGATCTGGTAAACTCCTAGGTTTCATTGTCAGTGGAAAAGGTATTGAAGTGGATCCTGCAAAAGTGAAAGCTATACAAGAGATGCCAGCTCCCCGTACTGAGAAGGAAGTTAGAGGTTTCTTGGGACGATTGAACTACATTGCAAGATTTATTTCCTAACTAACTGCTACCTGTGATCCAATCTTCAAACTATTGAAGAAAGATCAGGTGATGGAATGGAATGACGAGTGTCAGACAGCCTTTGATGAAATCAAGAGATATCTTCTAGAACCTCCAATCTTGATGCCACCAGTTGATGGAAGACCCTTGATTATGTACTTAACAGTATTAGACAACTCCATGGGGTGTGTGTTGGGGAAACATGACGAGTCTGGTCGAAAAGAGCAGACAATATACTACCTTAGCAAAAAGTTTACTGACTGTGAAACAAGATACTCACTGCTCGAGAAAACTTGCTGCGCTTTGGCATGGGCTGCTCGCCGACTAAGACAGTATATGTTGACTCATACTACCTTATTGATTTCGAAGATGGATCCAATCAAGTACATATTCGAGAAACCTGCTCTCTCCGGACGAATAGCAAGATGGCAAATGATCTTAACAGAATATGATATACAGTACACTACTCAGAAGGCCATTAAAGGAAGTGTTGTAGCTGATCATTTGGCTCATCAAGCAGTGGATGATTACCAATCAATGAGTTTTGAGTTCCCTAATGAAGACATTATGATTATTACCAAAGAACCTGGACAATATGATGGACCTGAACAAGGATCCCGATGGACTATGGTTTTTGATGGAGCTTCTAACGCACTTGGTAATGGTGTTGGTGTTGTGATCATTTCCCCTGAAGGATGTCATACCCCGATTACTGCAAGACTTTTTTTCTATTGTACCAATAACATGGTTGAGTATGAGGCATGTATCCTGGGCATCAAAGCTGCTATTGATATGAAGATTCAGTTCCTGGATGTATATGGAGATTCAGGCCTGGTAGTGAGTCAGATTAAAGGAGATTGGGATACCAAACATGAAAATCTCATTCCTTACAAAGAGCATGTGTTGTCTTTGATCCCATAATTTGAAGAGATTACCTTTGGACATATTCCACGAGGAGAAAATCAGTTGGCAGATGTATTAGCCACCATGGCATCTATGTTTGAGATTAGCTGGGATGATGAAGCTCCCAAGATTACTATTGACAGATTTGAGAAGCCTGCATATTGTAATGAGATTGATACTGAAGGAGGAGAGGAAAAACCTTGGTTCTATGAAGTGAAAAGATATCTTGAAACTCAGGAGTTCCCTGAAGGGGCATCTGTCAAAGATAAGAAGTTTTTGAGGAGGTTTTCTGCTAAGTTCTTCTTGAGTAATGGAATTTTGTACAAGCGCAATCATGATTCAACTTTGCTTCGTTGTGTGGATAAGAAGGAAGCAACAGAGATTATGGAAGACATGCATGATGGGATCTTTGGCACTCATTCTAGTGGTCATACCATGGAAAAGAAGATATTGAGAGCAGGTTACTATTGGTCTACCATGGAAGCTGACTGCTATCAACACTCCAGAACATGTCACAAGTGTCAAATTTATGCTGATAAAGTGCATATACCTCCAGCTCCATTGAATGTGTTGACTGCTCCTTGGCCTTTTGCCACGTGGGGCATTGATATGATTGGTGAGATCAAGCCTACTGCTTCTAATGGGCATCGTTTCATCCTGGTTGCCATTGATTACTTCATAAAGTGGGTGGAGGAAGCTTCATTTGCATCTATTACTAAGAATGTGGTGGCTCGATTCATTAAGAATAATCTCATATGTAGGTATGGCATCCCTGAAAGGATTATCACAGACAATGACTCTAATTTGAATAACACCATGATTACTGATCTCTGCATGTAGTTCAAGATTAAGCATCACAACTCTTCTCTGTATCGTCCGAAAATGAATGGGGCAGTAGAAGCTGCTAACAAGAACATTAAGAAGATTCTACAGAAGATGACTGTTACTTACAAAGATTGGCACGAGATATTACCATTTGATCTTCATGGTCATCGTACCACAATACGTACTTCAACAGGGGCAACCCCATTCTCCTTAGTCTATGGTATGGAAGCAGTTCTGCCCATTGAAGTTCAGATCCCCTCTTTAAGAATCATGAAGGATGCAGACTTGGATGAAGATGAGTGGATCCAGACTCGACTAGACCAGATAAATTTGATTGATGAGAAAAGGCTGGCAGCTGTTTGTCATGGCCAGATGTACCAGAAACGGATGATCAAAGCTTTTAATAAGAAGGTTAAGCAGAAGGTATATCAGGTTGGTGACTTGGTAATCAAGCGTATCATATTACCACAGGGTGATCCTAGGGGCAAGTGGACTCCTACATATGAAGGACCATTTGTAGTCAAGAAGGTATTCTCAGGAGGTGCCATGATGCTTACTACTATAGAAGGTGAAGACTTCCCACAGCCTGTAAACGCAGACATAGTTAAAAAATACTACGCATAAAAAGAGACCCGCTAGGTTGACTGGCCTAGGCAAAAATAAGGGCATCCCGGCGAACCAAAAGGGTTCGGGAAAAAATTAGGGATATATATAAAAAAGTGTACACCCGCCAAGTCGAAAACCTGAAAGGGCGACTTGGGCAAAAAAGGGTATCCCGGTGGGTTGAAAACCTGAAAGGGCAATCCAGGTAAAAGTTAGGGATTAAAGCGTATGACTATGTCTCGTTTGAACCACCCATGTAACTCCAACCAGTTGTGTTACTTAACTCAAGTTCAAACAGATAAAGCTCAATCCAATTGTTTCCGTCTCAACAGCAGAAGATGAGATACTTGAAGATAATGGCAATAGTAGAATTGAAACTCAATAGGATTATTTCTCACATAGTTGTTTTCTTTGTTTTGTAAAAAAAAAGTTTACTAGGATTTCTGTCTCCTTGTACAAACTTGCCTATGTATAGGTCACTTTGTAATATAAATAAAATTTCATCTTTGAATCCAGATTTACTTTTACCCTATTTACATAAGCGAAAACGTCCATTGGTTGTGTTGAATGTATGTATGCTTTTGAATATGATTGATGTTTACCAGAAATGCATAAAATGCAGTAATAGTATTTACTAAGGACGAACGAGGGTAGTAATTCAACGAAGCTTCGCCGGTTCATCCCCACAAGATAACTAAAAATCCCCAGCAGGGCAAATCTATATTTATAGATGCTTCAAGTTACATCTCCCCTTGAATTTATGTCCATCTCTTTTATCCTCAGTCGGGATACTCAGGAACTTATTCCTTCAATATAAGTACGACAAAAGAAGACGGGAGGTTATAAATACTACACTATCAAACAAGACGGGAACAAATTCCTCATATTCTTCAGCAACGAATCAGGATTTATTTTCCCTAGACAGCAGTTGTTGTACAAAGATATCCAGACGCTTCAGGCTGCATGATTCATACATACATCATTTATATCATACCATAACATATCCATAAATGCATAATACATTTACTTAGATGCACCATGCCATGCATGCATACATATTGCATAAGCTAACCTTTTCCTTGCAGGATGGTTATATGCAGATAAAATACTATCAACAATTCACAATAGGTCAGAAACGACCTATACGAAGGTCTAGTGCGAATACTTAATCATTACTCAAGATGTCCTTGGATAGTAGGCAAACGGTCTATACGAAGATCTATTCCCTAATCCAGGATATTTTCAAGGGATATAATCGCCACGAAGATTTAATCCTGATACTCTTTTTATCCTTGGATAGTAGGAAAACGGTCTATACGAAGATGTATTCCCTAGTCCAGGATATTTTCAGGAGATTTAATCCTGATATTCTTTTGTCCTTGGATAGTAGGAAAACGGTCTATACGAAGATCTATTCCCTAGTCCAGGATATTTTCAGGAGATTTAATCCTGATTTTCTTTTGTCCTTGGATAGTAAGCAATCGTCTATACAAAGATCTATTCCCTAGTCCAGGATATTTTCAGGGGATTTAATCCTGATATTCTTTTGTCCTTGGATAGTAGGAAAACAGTCTATACGAAGATCTATTCCCTAATCCAGGATATTTCCATAAGAGATAATCGTCACGAAGATTTATTTCTACTGGTCTATTCAACAATTCAAAACAGTTCAGAGACGATCCATACGAAGGTCTAGTGTTGATACTTAATTCAGAAAGAAATCGCCACGAAGATTTGGTTCTGACACTTAAATTAAAAGTATGTTCTTAGATACAATTCAGAGACAACCTATACAAAGACCTAGTACTGGTATCCAGTATCAACATCAAGATATTATCACCTCCTGATATTATGAATGACATCTATAAGCCCATCTCCAGTTCTTCCAAGTGGCATCTTCAAGGCCACTTAAGCATATACTTATCAGTGTTACTTTACGCACCGACGAGTGCAATTTTTTGGGCTTTTAAGTTCAATCCCCTTCAACCTTCCAGGTCACGACTGGCACATATACCAATCTAACCCCTTAGGTTTTAGAAAATTGAACAGGGGCAGCTGTTGCACCCCAAAATTTGCCCTCACCAAGACAAGACATTGTGTACTAAGGTGTCCCAAGAGGTTCACAAAGGTTCACAAGGTATCTCAAGAGGTTCACAAGGTTCACATTAGTCAGAAAGTTTGACAATTCCCTCAGACAATGCATCCTCCTAAGCAAGGCATCCTAAACTAGGGTTTTGACTTTCATTAGGCTAAATAGACTTCCAAGGCTTCAAGTGAGCTTCATGAAACCTTATATGTGTTCAAGAATCCCCATGTCAAGTTTCAAGACTTTCCCAAAAGATTTGCTCAGTCAGATGATCAGATAGGCTAAAATCAGTCAAAGTAGTTAAAAAGTCAAACTGAGGTCAACTGTGGTCAAACCAAAGTCAAACTTCATGATTTTTTTCCAACATCAATTATATGAAGTAAAATTCATCATTTTATCAAGGGTTGATCATGATTCATCAAGGAAATTTCAGATCATCAAGAATCAAGAGTTTCTAAATTAGGGTTTTCACAGGAAAAGTCAACTGAACTTTGACCAGCCATAAATTTCACATGCTTCATCAAAAATTTCCCATCCAAAGCTCATTTTGAAGGAAATTGAATTCTCTACAACTTTGTGTCTCACAAGCCAAGCCCAAAAATGCTTCATTTGGAAGGTATGAGCTAAGACATTATAGGTCATTTTAAAAGTCAACAACTTCCAAAGAGCATAACTTGAGAATGGTAAAAGATATGGACATGAGACCAAAGAGGTTGATTAGAGGACTCTTTAAGATTTCCAAAATGTCCAAGAACACCTTCATAGTCTTAAAATTGAGGGATTTGTGCCCTTGCAAAGTAGGGAAATTTTTGAGAGGTTTATGAAGCAAATGGGATCTTAGAACCAAATTTCTCCAAATGGGCTTGCATTTTTATGATCCAAACACTTCCATGACATCATGCACGAATTAAAAATTATTTATTCAAATTTTTATTCATTTTATTTTATTTATTATGATTTTTTACATTAAAAATCATTTTAAATCTAAATAAAATATAAAAATAAGAATATTTGATTTGATTTTGGTTCTAGAAAGTCTTAAAGGCTATTTAGAACTGATTGAGATTATACAAATTCAGATCATAAAAAAATAGCAAGGATATATCCAAATTTTCAATATTTTAAAGACATATCTTTTTCAATCTCTATGGATCCAAAAGTCCAAAGGTTGGACTATTTTTTTGACCTAATTCTGTTATATGATATATATAGACAAGCTAAAGCATACAAGGGATAGGGATTTGACAACCTCAAGAACACTAAACCAATTTCAAATTTTCAAGGAAAAAGTAAAATCTGAATTCAAGCATTCAAGCAATTCCAAAGACTTTTGAAGGTTTCAATGTGTTCCTAGAAGATTATTGAATGTTTCTGGATCATAAAAACATCCATTCATACACACAAATGCCATAACCGAATCATCACATTCTTGTTTTTTTAAATTTTCGATTTCATAGATTCGTGTAATATAAATTGTTTTTGATCATTGATGCTTGTTTATGAAGGTGCCTGGAACGTTTCTATGTGCTTGGATTGAGTTTTCATTGCAGGTTGAAGGATTCACCATAGGTAGGGTTTCGGCCCCTCATTTAGGGTTTCATGATTAACCAAACATAAATGACTTTTAAGAACATGGGAAGATTGTATGAGTCCTAAGGATTACATTGCACTAATTAATTTGAAGAAATTTTACTGTTTGATTGATGTTTGAAATTCGTAGGTCATGAACGTGATGAAATTCGCAGGTAAAAACACAGCAGAATTCATATGTAATTTCGCAGGAAATTTGAGGAAGAAGATGAAGTTTGGCTTTGAAAATGAAATTCAAATATTTGTTTTAAAATATATTGTTTTGTTGTTGATTCAATTTCAGATGCGCGCAGTAGCTCAGCTGGTTTGTGTATTGGCTTGTGTATTGAATGGTCCTGGGTTCGAATCCCCCCCATGCCATTTTGTTTCGCTTCTATTTTTTTTGATATTTTTGCAGGTTAATAAGAAAAGGAATGGGTGTCCTTACTCTAACACCTGCGCATGCCTGGCCTGGTGGTTGTGTTGCTGGTCCAAGATGAACAAAGCCTAGGGCCTGGGTTTGAATCCCAGCCCCAGGTATGTATTTTTCTCATTTTTTTTATTATTTGTTTTGTTTTTATTTTATTAATTTTAATTCAATTAATTTCTTAAATGTTAAAATAAATATATATTATTTCTTATACCACAAATTCATGTCTTTAAAAAAATTCAAACTTTATTTTCAAAAACTTAATTATTTGTATTTATTTATTATTCATATTATTAAGTATATATATATATATATATATATATATATATATATATATATATATATATATATATATATATATATATATATATATATATATATATATATAATTTGTAAATAAATTGATTTATTTTATAAGTTAGTAATTAAAACCCTAATTTTCTCCAACCCTAACCCTAATTTTCATTAACTTTAACATTTAATTTAATCAATTTTTTATTCTAATATATAATTAAATAATTAACCCTTTAGTTATAAATAATTATTATATTGTTTATTATTATTATTATAATTGTCCTATTTTTCTTTTAAAAATTCTTTAAAATTATTTATTTAACTTAAAAAATATTCTCTTAAATGTTATATGCTTTATATTTTCGCTAACCTCTTTTCTTATGATTATTATTATTACTAACCATTTTAATTATTGTTTATTTATTATATATTTATCATTTAATTGTTTTTATTATTATGTAATTGCGAAAGCCATGTAATAGTCGTAGGTTTATTTTTGTCTTTATTTTATTGTTTATAAATATTTTTATTGCCATGGTTAGTAACTATAGGGTGTGTATAACTATGTGTAATTAAAATAATTTAGAAAACTAATTAAATAAGATAAATACTTGAATATGAACACTCACACACGTAAGTCGATCTTTGATCGCCATCTCACACTTTCTAGGGTTACTCCTCATGTTGCCTAATTCTAAGGTCAAGTAAGGTGTCTTGAAGCAAGGTCCCTTCATAAAATATCATCTAGTCCCTTTAAGTTTATAAGATCAAGTCCCTTCGAGGTTTCCTACGATAAATGATCTTGTCCCTTCGAAATAAAAAGATTATAAGTCCCTACGAATTGCTAAAGACACCTTAGAATTGCCTAAATACAGATGTCCTTTCATGTGTCCCTTATCACATCCAAGGTAATGACTACCTATTCCTTAATAATAGGGATAGTCTTACCATTGAAAGAACATATAAGAACAGTAAAGACTTAGCATAGGGTAGGTTCCTCTTAAGTACTTGCTCACTTTTCTTCAAAATACTTCATTACACTTCACATTTCAAACAAATTTTCAAAACAAAGTCTTTATATACATCCATACGAGGATCATTACAAAGTACTTAGAAAATTTCTAATCACACACTACACTCTTCAAAAACAATTTAAGTGAGCTAAGTAACTAAGAGCCCATGGATAACCATGGATATAAAGGGTGCTAACACCTTCCCTTTATATATCCTACCCCCCGAACTCAAAATCTTTTTTAAGGTCTTTCCTGTTCTTTTATGTCCTTTCCTTTTGGATAAAATAAAAGTCGGTGGCGACTCTTGCTATCCGCAACATTTATAGAAAAGTCAGTTCTCCCACCGTGTTACACTCCAGCATGGGTACCAAAGGAGCCTTCATGAACCTCTTGCATCTACAGGTCTGCTTCGTGTCTATCCACGCATCTGAGCAGAACCATGTCGAAGTTTCGCTTGTATAACACCCCATCTTGATTCAAGAAGAAACCACCTGCTAGTCTTCTGAGGGTCTTCTTGTCTTTACTGGATGCCCTAGCCGGGTATTCTTGAGTCTTCAAGAATTGCTTGATATCATGATACCAAGGTTTGTTATCTTTACCACTGTCAACTGCAAAGACATAAGTAGGTCTTTCAAGACGGGATACCATGATTCGAGGCGCGAAATTCTCTTGACAAACTTTAATCATGGACGACAAAGTTGCTAGAGCATCAGCAAACTGGTTTTCATCTCGAGGAATATAATTCAGCTTGACCTTGGTGAAGAAAGTTAGCAGCCTCATGGTATAATCCATGTAAGGAACTAAGTGAAGTTGATGAACTAACCATTTTCCATTGACTTGGTTCACCACCAGAGCGGAATCTCCGAAGATCTCGAGGTTCTTGACTCGCAAGTTGATTGCCTCTTCAACCCCCATGATGCAAGCTTCATACTCTGCCTCGTTGTTAGTGCATTCGAAAGTCAACCGAGCAGCTAAAGGTGTATGGACCCCTTCTGGTGAGATGATAACAACACCTACTCCGCTTTCGTTCATGTTCACAGCTCCGTCAAACATCAACTTCCATCTGGATTCAGGGTCTGGCCCCTCCTCCGGAAGTGGTTCTTCACAGTCCTGCAACTTGAGGAACATGATGTCCTCATCCAGAAACTCGAATTTCATGGGTTGATAATCATCGATTGGCTGCTGAGCCAAGTATTCTGACAATACACTCCCTTTTATTGCTTTTTGCGAAGTGTAATGGATATCGTATTCTGTTAGTATCATCTGCCATCGGGCTAACCTTCCTGTTAGAGCTGGCTTCTCGAAGATATATTTCACAGGATCCATCTTGGAAATTAAGAGAGTGGTGTGGGTCAGCATGTACTGTCTTAGTCGGCGAGCAGCCCATGCGAAAGCGCATGAAGTTTTCTCGAGTAGTGAGTAGCGTGTCTCACAATCGGTAAACTTTTTGCTAAGGTAATAAATGGCATGCTCTTTTCGACCAGACTCGTCCTGCTGGCCCAACACACATCCTATTGATCCTTCGAGCACCGTAAGATACATGATCAAGGGTCTCCCTGGCACTGGAGGCATGAGAATTGGAGGTTCTAGCAGGTGTTCTTTGATTCGGTCAAAGGCTTGCTGACAGTCTTCATTCCATTTAATGGCCTGATTCTTCCTCAGAAGCTTGAAGATGGGCTCACACGTGGCCGTTAGGTGAGAGATAAACTGTGCAATGTAATTTAGTCTCCCTAAGAAACCACACACTTTCTTTTCATTCTTTGGCTCAGGCATCTCTTGGATGGCTTTTACTTTGGCTGGATCAACCTCAATTCCCCGCTCACTAACAATGAAACCAAATAGCTTGCTGGAACGGACCCCAAAGGTCCACTTGTTCGGATTCAACCTCAATCTGAACTTCCGGAGTCTGTCAAACAACTTTGCTAGATTGACCAAGTGTTCCTCTTCTATTTGGGATTTTGCTATCATATCATCAACATAAACTTCAATTTCATGATGAATCATGTCGTGAAATAGCATCACCATCGCCTGTTGGTAAGTGGCCCCAGCATTCTTAAGACCAAACAGCATGACCTTGTAACAGAAAGTGCCCCAAGGCGTGATGAAGGTAGTCTTTTCCATATCATCGGGAGACATCTTGATTTGGTTAATAACCTGAAAACCCGTCCATGAAAGAGAACACAAAAAACTGAGCAGTATTATCGACAAGCACATCTATGTGAGGCATAGGGAAATCATCTTTAGGGATGACCCTGTTCAAATCCCTGTAGTATACACACATTCTGACCTTACCGTCTTTTTTAGGGACCGACACAATATTGGCAACCCACAGAGGGTAACTAGTCACGGCCAAGAAACCAACATCAAATTGCTTATGTACTTCCTATTTTATTTTGATTGCCATATCAGGGCGTGTGCGCCTCAACTTTTGCTTCACTGGCGGGCAGTCTTCCTTCAGAGGCAGCTTGTGTACCACAATGTCAGTGTCTAAACCAGACATATCTTGGTAGGACCATGTGAAGACATCAACATACTCTCGAAGCATGGAAATTAGACGAGTCTTGATAGATTCTTCTAACGCAACTCCGATCTTAACTTCTTTCTTGTCTTCTTTGGTACCCAGGTTTATCACTTCGACGACCTCTTCATGCGGCTGAATCATCTTCTCCTCATGTATAAGCAGTCTGGCCAATTCTTCAGGTAGTTCGCAATCTTCCTCACCCTCCTCATTAGCTTGATAAATTGGATTTTCAAAGTCATACTTAGCCATAACAGGGTCTTCATTTATAAGATCCGGTGACGAGCACCTGCATGAATAGTGATTTATGCAAGGCTTTAGAAAAAGCTTGAGAAAATGAGAAACATTGTCATTTTAAAACTTTTCTTTCTTTTTGAAAAACAAAAGCAAAAAATGAAAGGCAAAGAACAACATGGATGAATATGAAACGTCAGCTTTATTTATGATTATGAATTGTGTTAGGAACAAAATAACCCTTACAAAAAGCTACTATGCCCCGGGTAAGACATAGTGCTTGAGTACAGGAAAGACAAAAAAAAATCATTGCTCTTCGAAGGAGGTGACTGAGATAAGCCTTTTAGACGACCAGTTTCTAAGTTGAGTCCCTGGAACAGAAGGTCTGATCCACTCATCTAAGTCACAGTCACTATCAACTGCGTTATCTTGCACGACACTGATGCTTCCGTAATCCACCACTCCCGCACGTGAAGGTAATCGGGCCTTGACGACCTCTAGCACTCGGTCCAGATGATGACTGCCCAGTATGATAACCAATCCCAAACATATATTTCTTTTCTAGCACTTCTACTGGACTGCCCCATCCTTCTCGCATCCCCGACTCTACCACCTCAAGAGCTTGCTTATAAGAGGCTATGGAAACCCCCTTCTTTGGTTCTTCAAAAGAAGCTGCCAATGAAGATGCTAGTTCAGTTTTCAGGGGCTCAAAAGCATGACACGGAGTTTCAACTATCTCGCCATCCATCTCCACATACTTGAATGAAGCTAGATGACTGAAGAAGATGTCCTCCTCCCTAATGACTGTCACAATTTGGCCTTCCTAGACGAATTTCAGCTTTTGATGAAGTGTGGATGATACTGCTCCTACTGAATGTATCCAAGGCCTTCCCAGCAAACAACTGTATGCAGGCTGTATATCCATTACGTAGAATATGGTATTGAAGATTTGTGGACCTACTTTAATTGGTAAATCCACCTCCTCGAACACTGATCTCCTCGACCCATCAAATGCTCTAACCACTAGGTCGTTGGGCTTTAAAACCATTCCATCATAATCCAACTTCATCAATGCCTTCTTGGGCAAAACATTCAACGATGATCCGGTATCTACCAACACGTGAGAAAGTACTGCTCCTTTACACTCTAAAGAGATATGCAACGCCCGATTATGAGAACGACCTTCAGATGTTAGATCCATGTCTGTAAAACCCAATCCATGACTGGCATTGACACTAGATACCATCGCTTCTAACTAATTTACTGAAATATCCTGAGGCACATACGCCTTGTTCAGAATACTCAAGAGAGCTTTCCTGTAGGAGTCGGAACACATTAGCAAAGATAAGATAGAAATCTTTGATGGGGTATGCTGCAGATGGTCCACAATCTTGTAATCGCTCTTTTTGATAATTCTCAAAAATTCTTCAGCTTCTTTATCAAAGGTAATGTCTGGATCAATCACTGGCGTGGGCTCATTGACAGCCACTGGTTGCTTTCCTCTTGCCTTAGCCTGGGCTTCTACGGTGTCTCTGGGTGGTTTCACACTATTTCTTAGTGTTTCCGGTGCAAACAACCTTCCACTTCTAGTAAAGCCCCCTACTCCAACGTTTTCTACTTGAGCTGGGGTCGTGCTAGATGTGGCAAAATCTTGCTTCTAGCCGTTACAATATACTTCGCCACCATAATTCCAGGGAATGTCTTTATCACTCTGATACATTACTGGTCCTGCAGTGGTGATGGTTATCGGTGCCACTTTGGCCTGTGTAGGAACTTGAGATGGATCGTAGAAAATGGTTACCGTGGAGACTTTGCTTTCCTTTACAACTTTGTCAAACTGCAACACTCCTTCATTAATCATACTTTGGATCTCTGTTTTCAACTGCTCACAACCATTTGGAGCTTCAACACACCCTAGACAATCACTTTCACAACCTGTAAACACACCCTCTGGGCTAAACATGCTTTAACAACATTCAGCGGAGTTTGCAGGTCGTCGATATCACACACCAAGTTTAGATTCTCCCCATTGTCAACTGCCCCAACTGTACCCCCGTGGGGAGGCATGGGGTTTTGTATTACATTAGGAGTAGGAGCGAAGTTAATTGTTTTAGAATCCAGTAGGTCTTGAACAACATGCTTCAGAGCTTTGCAGTTTTCTGTGGTATGCCCGGGAGCTCCAGAATGAAATTCACATCTGGCGTTTGTATCTGTCGCTCCCGACAAATGAAAATGGATCAAATGAAGGTACAGACGCGAACGGTCGGCGAAGGGAACAGTGAGAACACACAGCCGTGAACTCACTGGAGATGAAAAGAGTCGCCAGCTAGGCATTTTTATCCCGGAGGAAAGGTAATGCTGCATAAACCTAGAAAAGATGGATAAGACGGTTTGCGAACCAGAGAGACTGAGAAAGGGGGTTGGTTACAACCTGGGAAGGTATTAGCACCCAGATTGTCCGTCGTACTCGACGGGATCCACGCTTAAAAGATTTGTGTTTTAAAGGGGTAGTGTCAGTGCAATTTGTGTATAAAGAGCTGGAAAGGAATGTACGGGTGTCAGTGTATGAGAAGGGTAAAGTGTGGTGAAATATGTGGAGTGTCAGTATAAGACCAGGAATGAAATGCTCATGACCATGAGGCTAAGAGAAAGAAGCTGGAAGGAGGGGGAATATACAGAGACTTTTGTTCGATAACTGTTAAGTTATGCCTACGTATCCTCTCATGCAATGAGGAAGTCAGAACACCGTAGTTCGACCCAAAGAGACTGAAAGGAGAATTGACTTGTGAACTGCTTACTTGTCTATGCTCAAGTGTATGACCTGTCTGGCTCAGGTGCAAACTGTCTTGCATTAGACAGAAGAAGCAAGTTCTCGTTTATGAGTGAAGGTGATGAGAAAAGAATCCCGGAGGAGACGATTATTGTTTGTTTTTGTGTTTTCAGTCTTTTATTGCTTTTTGAAGTTTGTCATAAGATAATGAGCTTAAGCCTAAATCAATGGATTTGGTAAACTCATCACATCATCCCTCTGATTAGGGGTAATGAGAATTACCTTAAGTGTGAAGTCAGATTCTCACACTTAATCACCTTTGATGTAGGGTTAAGATCATTAACCTACTTGTTGATTATTTAGATGTTTTTGGTGTTTTTGTTTAGTGTTAAGTAATGAGGTTAAGCCATAATCAGGGATTTAACAGACTCATTACACCATCCTAAAAGAAGGATAATAGATGAGAATGTTTAAGCTGAGGAAAGCTCCTCAGCTTAATCCATGATTAGGGATTAAACCCATGACAAAACAAGTCTTTATTAGATGGATTTTAATTAGATAAATGGTATGATGATGAAATGTTTTTTATGGCTTATAAGACAACTTGAGGAGGACTTGTCCATTAACTTTAGGGTTAGTCCTTCTTAACCAATTAAGGAAGAATTAGAACCCTAATGCAAGGCCCAAGTTACAAGTGTGATGTCTTGATGATTATTAGATGGATTAATTAAGAGATTTCAACACCTTAAGGGTCCAAGACTTAGGATTAAAGTTATACACTCCATCCTAAAAGAAGGATGCAGGCATGATCTTAATCACAAAGTCTTAAAGCCTTGAGGGTTTAGTCCCTGATTATGAGGTGAGAAGAGATGACTCAAGGAGAGACACAAAGGTAAAAACTATGGGGGAGACTAATCAAAACCCTAATTCATTATCATGCTTGGTTGGTCCTAATGTTTGTGAGGCTTTCAAGAACAATCTTCAGATGAACCACCAGGAAGCAGATGAACAAGATCAAGAGAAGCAAAGTGACTTGCTTCATTCAAGAAGTCAAGTCACTTGAAGAAAGAAAGTGAGGGAAGGAAGAATGAGCAAGCTCAAACTCAAACACAAGCAAGAATGCAGCAAGGTATGCAAAATAAGGTGAGAAGAAAAGTTATAAGAAGTGAAGGCAAATTCACTTCTCAAGTTTACTTACCACCTGAAATGTTAGAAAGAAATGCAATGCAATGCAAGATGAAACGAAATGGTATGATGCAAAGCAAAACCAGAAGTATGGTGATGATGATTATGATGTTATGAAGTGCTGCAAACATGGGGCAAGACAATGGATATGTTCATACAAAGTCATGGATGCAAATGATGCAAGTTAAGGAGCATGAACAAGCATAGAATGTTATGGATCATACAAGGTAAATGACATGGCAAAGATGAG